>CM060591.1:48828962-49086462 GCA_030578255.1 Tiaroga cobitis
TCTATGCAGGAATTAATGCAGGTCAAATAAGTAGATATACATACTAGCATACACCTCAGCTACTACTATTAACTAAGAAACAAGATTATCTCAGTAAGTAATGCAATAAATAAAATGCATCACTAAGAGTTAATCACTCTTCAAGAACTACCTGGACCATTATTTCACTTTAAAATAATGGTCCAGTTCTTGAAGTTATTCTTAGTAATTCTTGAAGAGTGACTATGTAACACTTAAATTATTAGTGATGCATTTTATGACCGTGTTCAGAGTAAAAAAAGACAATTGATTACCTAATAAAGAATTTCAGTCCTAAATTTGTTTTTACATATGATTAGTTAACCCTTAAATGCACGAATGTCTCACCAATCATTTTTACATATCCGGGTCTTTATTGACCCGGATCTACATCTAACACGGATGGATCTCTACCCGTCGAAATAATATAAAACTCTCCTGACATTAGACTAACAATTACAGGAGAATAAAATAAAGCATGTTTTTATACCGTTTGGAGCTTGGAAGGGTTCAGTTTGAGCAGATGTTTTATACCATCATCACTGTCCTCGTCAGAGCTCATTCAGCGTCTGGCTCATATTCGCCATCTCAAACATATTCTCAAAACTATCATTTTCAACATCTTCAAAATCAATATTTTGATCACAGACAGCTTCTTTACCAGATCCACCATCAAGTGACAGTGACACTTATATTTGATTGCATCCAGTACTTGCTCTGCAGTAAATCTCTGAGCCATTTTAAGTTTTGCTGATGATACTTCCTATTCTTTTGTTTTCTGCCTGCGGTAACTATGAGTAAAACATCACTTGATCATTGTGTATCAGACATTGCCACCCTGTGAAATAAAGGTGAACTGCACTCATTCAGTCATCAAAGATTTAATAATTATTGTTGTGTAGGGAAAAAAAAGATATACTGTTATAACACTGTTACACACTTCGGGCCGTTAGCGACCTTATACAATTTCTTTTTAAATTAATGGGAAAACAGGCATTCTTTTATATTTTTATAATTTTTTTCTGGTTATATTGTTTATAATAAATGGATTGAGGAATGCTATAAAGGTTGATGTCTAACTATAAAAAATGAATGAGGAGGATGGTAGTGAACGATGTCCCGGGTCACTAAAGACCCGATGTATGCGTTTAAGGGTTGTTTCTATATTAGTTAATAGCAGTAGCTAAAATGTTAATGTACTGTACTACTCATTTGTCCTGCATTACTTCCTGTAAAGTTTTCTATTAAAGGTGACATATTATGCCCCTTTTCACAAGATGTAATACAAATCTATGCTGTCCCCAGAATGTGTCTGTAAAATTTAAGCTCAAAATACCCCCCAGATCATTTATTATAGCTTGCCAAAGTTCCCCTTTTGGGGTGTGAGCAAAAACGCTCCGTGGGTGGAAAAATTCAGATTAAGAGGCGGTGATATTATAATTATATCTCTTTCCTACGTCAGAAGGGGAGCGAAATCTGATCGGCTTTTTACATTTTTTTTACATGCTTGCAGAGAAAGGCTTACCGAAACAAAGTTACTGGGTTGGTACTTGGTAGATGCACCGGGGACCCAATTATAGCTCTTAAACACGCAAGTCAGATTTTTATGATATGTCCCCTTTAAATCCCCTTTAATGATCAACCATTATTTTAAAGTGTTACCCAACATTCTATTATTGTCAGTTTGCGTGTTATTTATCCATTTCGGATAACCACCCTAAATTGCATGTAAAAATACGAACTGTGCTTGGTTGCTTTACATGTTGGCCAAGTCTGTCCTTTCTTGTTTAAGTCGGTTCTTTAAGTAGGAATAAGTTGCAATCTGGACCCGACCACATCTCCCATAAGGCAAAGCTCTGGCTGAACATAGAGAGGTGTTGAATTTGGGATTTGGTATAAAAGAAAAGGCAGCGCTATGCATTTACAATGTAACTTACGTGACCTTTTGCCCTTATTGTGCATTTTATTATACAAATTATAAGTTACCCATGGTGAAAAAATGATTGCAGTAAATACTATTTCAGTTTTTTTTCTTCAAAATTCAGTGTCACTTGCCATTTCTTTGTAATTGCCTGGGAAGTTTGCTAGAGTGTAAATAGTGTTCATTTTTTCCCGGCCTACTTTTGTTTTCTTGCTTCTGGTCTCCTTTGCATTTGTATTATTTTGTTCCCTGTGTTTTAGTGTTTTGTTTTTTTTGAGCTCTCTGACCTTTGTGTTGTCGGCGTGAATAGCTTCGCTTCAACGTTCATACTAGCCATCCTTTCCTGGTCTCCCCGAAACACCTCGCAAATGCACATCTGCAGAACTGTCGTTTTTGCAATCCGCACATCATTGTTTTCCTCTTCTCCCCATCCCACCTCTCTCTATCTCTCCCCTGAAAGATGTCTCATTTCTTGAGGTCACCTTCAGAACCTTTAGAGAAGGGAACGTCCTCTCCGACTGCGGGCCGTATATAGATGTAAATGCTATTAGTTCTATTATTTATCCACTCTCTATCCCGTTCCGTTCCTCCCCATCACCCTCCTTTTCCACATTTGGCTTCTTCCCTGCGTCTGTCGGGAAACCCCTCCACGGCTTTCATCTCTTTCTTTCTCTCTCTCTCAGTCTATTTTTCTCGAACACAATTCTCCTCAACACCTGCAGATATCCACCATGCTCCCTTAATGTGGCAATTCTCCAAAGTCATTTTCAATTATGCTTCAATGAGCTCTGTTATTAGAGCAGAGACGCTGCCGCTGACAGTCTGCCTCAGGCCTGAATTGTGTGAGCGTGTGTGTGATTGTCTCTGCTGTGTGTCTGAGAGGAAATTGAAAGGTGTATACTTGTGCCAGATTGAAAGCGTCTTTGTGTCTGAGGATATACGTTTGTCTTTGTTGCGGTTTCACGAGGAAATTGCTTAAGGCGGCGCGTCCCACTGGCCAACTCGCTTTTGGATGAGGGCGTCACACCTATACCGACTGTTTTTGGGTGACAGACTAAACGACCGCCTGTGACTTTTCTCTCCGATCCGCTGTCATGGATTGCCAAAATAAGCGCGAGGGTACAGCGCAACCAATTGTAATAGACTGAATTAGACTCAATTCGTGGAGTAACTTCACCTTGTGTGTATTTCTTTCCTGTGAGGCTTGCACATAGAAAGTATTTGTGCAGTTTCAGTGAGGAAGTTACATATGTTTAATATTGACATTTCCATGAACAATTAGCTATATTAACACAACACTAAAATAGTGCAATATACAATAACAAACAATTTGTTGAAAGCCCAGATAAAAGTAAAAAACGACTATTATATTTAGATCCATATGTCCGAGGCAGTTCGACTTCACGAGCGCATTTCTTTACTAAAAAAACCTGTATTCTCGTCATTTTGACTTTATTCTCGCAATATTTCAACTTTAATCTCGAAATATTTTAACTTTAATCTCGAAATATTTCTGCTATTCTCGAAATATGCAAAAAAAACAACAACTGATTTTTATTATTTGATTTTTTTATGTTGCATTTTAGGGATTCCGAAATTATTAATAGTACTTATTAATGTTTTGAATTAGTTTATATTTTTACATTTTTTATTTTTAAATTTAACTTTAGTTTAAGTTTAAGTAATTTTGTTACGTGCTTATGTTTATTCGCTTTATTTTATTCCTAGTTTTAAATTAAATTCTTTTGAATAATTTTAGTAATTCAATTTAAACTAATTGAAATATAATTATATATTTCAGTTAAGGCATCTAATATTTAAATTTTATTTTATTTCAGATTTAATTTGAAGAACGGTAACTCTTTTTTATAGTCTTAGTTTTAGTTAACAATAAGAGCAATGATTTGGTGTGGTAATTTACAGTAAACTAATTGAGTCTTTTTACATTCTTTTTCCCAATACAATTATTATCATTCTTAAACATTATTGGCAATATTTGTATCACTTAAAACTCATCTTTGATCACCGAAATAGCATATTTAAACATATGTAAACAATTCTTCATGCCTTAAAATAGCTTGAATGTAACTCTACACCCTTGCCTCATTTAGTATACGCGGTTCTATGAATATGCAAATTAGCCCCGCCTCCACTCACTCACACCAGCTCAGAGATCCACTCGTTGACAATCACACGTTGACGTGATTGGTTACAAGGTAGTCTGTGACGTCAGAAACACCAGCGATTTCAAACCGTGTTTTTGAGAACCGTGTCTCTGGTTCGCTGCAGTTTTAAGGAGAAAATACTCAGCAATGGTGTTGACATGAATTTGCACATGGCTTGTCTTATTAAAATCACCACATAGACATAAACAACATTGAAAGCTTGATTTACACCAGAGGGGGGTTTTAAAGTGTTGATAGGTAAAAGTATTGGTGTGAATGTACATTCCAGCATTAAACACAATGACAGCATGCACACAAGCTCTCTTCTTACTGAGATAAGCTTGCTGATGAAATCCAGATTATGAAAATTTTATTTGCTGCCATTTCCTTGGACACCCTGATAGCAAACGCATCCGTCACGTCTCCCCCGTCCTCGTCTCAGCTTAGCAGAATGGATTTTCATAGTCATCATAAAACTTTCAGTCATGCATCTGGGTGTGAAGTCGAGTCTGTTTGAGCTCTCCGATGGAACTGTAGGGATACAACAATGGGATTTAAAAATGAACTAAAAGTGTGTTACTCCACTGCAAGTATTCCATCCTGACAGTGTGACGCTAACAGTCATTACCGAAGTTTTCCAAGCAACATGCACAAATCACCAGTGAGACAATAACTGGAGGTCAAGAGTGTACAGAAGGCTTTCTTTATAACACAACATGTTCTATATCTGTCAGACGGTATCAAAGCGTCACGCAGTTTCAGCAAAACTTCCTGTTTTATTTCCCATATCACTGTTATCCTCCTTTAAAATTGATCTGCCCTGGTGGCATCCTCAGAAAACAGCACACCTGATTTTTGAACAAACTAGGGTTTAAGAGTGGCGCGCACTTGATGTTCCTTGTCGTTTCTAGTGAGTCGCTATATGGTTGCTAGGTTGTTCTGGATGGTTTCTATGTAATTTGTTACAGGTATAATTCAATATTCAATTTATGAAATCTTGGTGCCTATGGCTCAGGTCCTTCTTTTTAATAAGTCTAAAGGCTTTTTTTTACTTATCATCCAGCAAGTTGATTTGAAAAACACACCTTGCCTGAACAAGCTGTGCAATTTGGAAGTATTGTTCATGGTGCTGAAATTAATACTTAAAAAAAAAAAAATGTATACGGTATATATATATACACACACACACACACACACACACACACACACACACACACATATATATATATATACTGTTATTCGGCATGGATGCATTAAATTGAACTTGATAGTAAAAACTTAAAAAAAAAAATGTTGTTTCCACAAACATATTAAGCAGCACATCTGTTTTCAACATTGAACATAAGAAGAAATGTTTTTTGAGCAGCAAATCAGCATATTAGAATGATTTCTGAAGGATCATCTGACAATGAAGACTGTAATGAAAGTAATGATGCTGAAAATTCAGCTTTACATCACAGTATAAATTATTTTTTATTTTAAATATAAACAAAGTTATTTTAAATTGTAATAATATTTCATACAATTATTTTAAAAATATTTAATCACGCTGAGAACTTATATTTTAGACAGACATTTGCAGCTAAATGCCTCCAAGCAACAGTCAATTGTGTTTAGTTACTGAATTAATCACCATTTTTGTACAAATTGGTTGAATGAATGATTCTCATAAACCACCCTGTTTTGCCCCTAAATTAATCTGTGTTTTTGAACAAAGTGATTCAA
Source organism: Tiaroga cobitis (assembly GCA_030578255.1). Lineage (NCBI taxonomy): Eukaryota > Metazoa > Chordata > Actinopteri > Cypriniformes > Leuciscidae > Tiaroga > Tiaroga cobitis. Next base: position 48,834,792 of record CM060591.1, read on the forward strand.
TGACTCACTCATAAAGACAGTTAGTTAATTAGTTAGTTAGTTGAGGGTGATAATGGATCTTGTAATTGTCAACCTTGTCCACTTGGTGGCGAGCTCTCTTGCTGACTATCAAGATAATGGTCAACGAATGGCTTTTCGTGACAAAGCAGTTTACAAGCTTTTTTATTGTCTTTCTGCGGAACACTGATTGAACGATTACATGAGACTGAGACTATACGGATTTAGGTAAGTTGGACTGTCTCTTTCAACATATTTTCTGATGTTCATTCATTTATATCGTTCTGTAAAGTAGTAAAAAGGAAGGAATGATCACTTACACCCGCGTGGCTTGAAGTATTGACCTCTCGCTCGCGCCACAATAAAGAGCGCCAAAACGGTATTTGTTGTTTGAATTTTGTAATAAAATGGACAGAGTTTGAACGCTGAGACGGTTTCGTATCAAAAGTAACAAAGCACAAATCTTATTGCGATTTATTGGACAAACATTCATGGTGACACCTGAAAACGGCAACTTTATTAACCATTGACGGACATTTCCGTCTTTCCGTGTTTTTACTGTTGGTAGGGGGCGATATTACGCATCTTCTGAAAGAGTACTGAAAAAAAAAAAACAACTCAGGCGAAGAAGCAGAAACATGCAATAGCATAAGCATATTTAAAATAACGCGATCATCAACATTAAACGGCATGTGAATCAAAACTGCCTATGGTTACTGAATGAAATGTCGACCCAGGATGAGCTATGCTGGTCGTGAAATAAATAATTAATTAATCTCACAGTTAAACATGCAATAAATGTAAAACACACAACAGGCTCATTATAGTGGTTGTTAGGTTAAACCAGTGGCGTAGCCACGAGGGGGCCTGGGTGGGCCTAGGCCCCCTCATTTACATGTCCTCAGATTTCTGATTGCTTAAAAAAAAATAAAAAATAAATGAGGCAAAATATTTTTTTAATATTTTGCCTAATATTGTGATTGTGAATTAGCCTACACTGCGCAAACCAAAGTAATACCCACCGAATGAAGAAGGGTTTCCTCTCAGTCTCCACAGTACATAAAATATTTATTTTATTTTATTTTTCGTGTTCGCATTTATGAGGGAAAAAAACAATGTTATGGACGTGTTTTAGTGGAAAACAAAAAAAAAAAGCTCTGAAAGCGGCACTAAAAGATGCTTTAAAACTTTCACAGACACATCGAACAGAAAGCACAAAACCTTTCTTTAACCTGAATTTCGTTTTATATTAATTGTATCTTAATTTTAATCAATGTTTCATCAACCCATTGTCTGATTTAATAAATAAGTAAAAATAGCAGACGATATATAAGAAACGGAGGCGCCGGCGCGTGAACTGGAGCGCGTCTCATAACTGAACAGAAACTCAGCATATAAGGTAGTCTACTTGCCTCACATGTCTACTTTTAAACAGAACAATTCAAAACGAAAGAAAACAGACTACAGACTGCTCTCTGCTTATGTAATCCTTATGAAATGTGCATTTCTCTCTGGCGCGTTCACTAGGCTACTGAAGATCGCGAGTCAGCATCGTCAACTTCATCTTAGCCGACAAAGAAAACACTTGTTTATTAATAAACAATTAAAATAACTCATTGCTATATTTTACACATTCATAATCATTACTTTTGCCGGTTCTTTGTGACAGCTTGTAGGTGCTTTATTGGCAGCGCCACCCCACTGCTGTGGTTGCCAGAACTTTACCGTCAAAAACGGTATCGACGTTTTTGGTTTTACAGACTTAACTTAAAGCTCCAGTAGGTAACTTTTGAAAACATGTATTTGCTAAAACTGTCATTATGTCCTGACAGTAGAATATGAGACAGATAATCTGTGTAAAAATCAAGCTTCTCTGGCTCCTCCCAGTGGTCCTATTGCCATTTGCAAGAAATACACGCTCCCGGTCAGAAACAACCAATGAGAGCCAGGAGGCATGTCAAGCAGTGTCAATCACGCTCGTGTACGCGCTGATCACACCCCTCTCTTGCACAGCGCGAGCGCCGGAGCGCGAGCCGTCGTTCAAACTCAAGATTGCCGGCGTGCTGCAGCTGTGCTTATGACGGAGAAACAACCTAAACTGCCAATTCTCCAGTGACACCTGCTCATAAAACAAAGAGGTAAAAGGAAAAAGACTGATGACGATAAACAACCGAAAAAGAAAGAATTACACAGAGCCCATTGACTCGGTGTCAAAACTCTAGCCGCATAATATGTAGATAAAATGTCACGCACTCTGCTAAGCAACAATTGAAACCTGCTAATTCACTGGCTTGTCATGTTGCTGAAATAATGTACTAGCACACCTTATCTAGCATTATATATCGCTAGAATAATAACTTACATGCTGTAACGTTAGTTACCGTTATATTAACGTTATATTAACGTTATCTTACTAGCTATTTATAACTTATAGAAAGAGTGCAACGTTATAAAGTTACGTAGGCTATTGGAAAATACATAATGATTTGAGGACCAAGTTTGTAGTCAAAGTATGGGCAGGCCATAGTCAATGTAAAGCATATTATTGACGTTTAGTCCCTATTAGTGAATGTGCCATATAACTTTTTATCCGCCGTCATCGGTGGCCCTGTTTACTAGCCTGCGCGTTCACGACAGGCTCCGCTGTGGAGGACGAGCTGTGGAGGGAGGGCTGTAGCGCAGCAGAGAGCAAGGGGGTGGGACCTGGAAGTTGTGCTTGTTCAAATTTTCAGGCTAAGTCAACGTTTTCTCAAGACTCCCTACTGCAGCTTTAAAATTTACAGTAATAAACCGTAATTCATTATCTGATATAATGATAATTTACCAATCCTATTGAAGTATTAATATCTGTTTTGTACCATTGTAATACACGGACATCCAACAACCATCACAGCAGTGATGAGAGTCACATGATAAATCTAATCTCATCACAAGCAATCTGCCACAAGAAAATTAATCCTGTTATATTGAAGCATTAAACACCATCATGGTAACACACATGAAATTTAAAAAATGCAATAAACAGTAATTTAACAATATTAAATGTAACATAAAACCCTAATGTACATAACTGATAAGAAAAGAACTAAGAAAACTAAGAAGAAACAGTTATTTCAACAAAAACAAATCAAATGTGAAGTGTCATTCAGGGAATTGTGGGAATGTCAATTTACGTTTTTTTCACTGTAGCCTAAATTATACAATGAGTTGTTCTTTTCACTTTCAAAAACTGTAAATTTAACGGTATTTTACAGTAAAATTACATTAACTGTACCTTTAGATCTATCACAGTTATTTACCGTATATAGTAAGGAAACTTTCTGTTAACCAATTAACAGTTTTGCACTGTAGCTTTTTCTTTTACCGTTAAAATCACGATCATTTTTTACAGTGGGTCGCCACCGCATCACCAGAATAGGCATGTATAGGCTATATAAAATTCTGGCTATATATATATATATATATATATATATATAATGTTGCCCCCTCATTTAAATACGGGACCCCCCAAAAATAAAATTCTGGCTCTTGTCTCCCCCCCAAACCACCACACAGTTAGTCTGTCAGTGCAAACGGTTGATTTATGTCAACGTCGGCAGCCTGGAGTCAGATTAACCTCCACCTCACACACAAACTTCCTCGGCATAATATATCACAACAGAATCTTAAAGCCGGCAGTGATGCGTCGTTCCTGCGTTTCGCCCGTGTTCACCTCTCTTTCCGCCTTTGTTCCCACACAGCCAAACAATACTGAATGTGTATTGCCATCCTCCAGGCTCACTTTAGCCCCAGGGCTGCCAAAGCGAGAGGGATTCAGGTCTCTCTACAGTCTCATCTTACTAGCACAAGTTCAAGTACGAAAAAAAAAACGTTTCCGTTCACAATCCTTTTCAAGTCTCCCTGTGGAATATAAGGCCAAGCGATTGATCCTGTGGGTATCTTTCCCTTCCTTTCATTTTTTCACTGCTCTCTACACCTTTGTGTTTTTGCCCGGTGTTATCAGAGCGAACACGGACACTATCTGCTGGACAGTGGCCAGCTGGCATCAGACAAGTAGAGCTATGTGTGTCTGTGCATTGAGGAACAGATCAGGAACAAGTACTATATTTTTAGGTGGAATCACAGAGGTCTAAACTAGATCTTTGTGAGTTTGTCTTGATGAGAAGTGCTGCTTTGTGTGGGATTTTTTCCAGAGAGGCTGATGTGCAAATGAATATTGATCAAACTCGTACGTCCTACATCGTGTCTACACTGGAAACGTTGACACTTCCAGATCTTTCACTAATTGGACTGTAGACTTGGCAACAGTGAGATAATGAGATATACTGCAATTTAATAATGCAATTCATAAGATTCTTTTTTACAGTCTAAAACAGAAGATTATATCTTGAAATATTACAATTTAAAATAACTTCTGTTTATTGCATTTTTTATAATACATTTTTAGCAGATATAACTCTTGTCTTCAGTGGTATATCGTCCTTGTTAAATTGCTAAACGTATTATTATTATTATTTTATTATTAGAAGTAGAAAATGATTGTGCTGTGTGATTTCTTTTTTATTTAGAAAGTTCAAAAGAACAGCATTTATTTCAAAATAGAATTTACAACATTATACATGTACTGTATTTACTGTCACTTTTGATCAATTAAATGCATTCTTTCTGAATAAGTATACATTTTTCATCATTATAATCAACAAAGCGGTTTACACTAAGTGCCCGTCGTTGTGGGTGTCAGTTAATATATTAATAGCTTAGATGTATAACAGCTTTGTTAATTATAATCAGTCTATATTTTGTCACGTTGCTTCCCTTTTTAGACAGTGTAACAATAAATTATATTAATGCTGCATTTACCTTCAAATCTAGTGTGTGTTGAAATGCTAACATGTGAATGTAATCTTAAAACAAATGGGGCAAATCACACAGCACCATCTCCAAACTATGATCATTATAAACATTAGTAATGCTTCTGCATTACTGCAAATTCATACATGGCTCTGTCATAATCGCCAAACTTCTTCTTTTGAAATCCTTCCATAATCTGGACTCCAGTATTTTAGCTATAAAGTTAATAGTCTTTATTTTGTTAACCATGATCAGGCTTGATGATGCAGTGATACTGAAAGCCAACTAGTTTGAAAGCTCACCAGCAATTAGTTATTTATACAGTAAGAGGAGAATCATTTCTTCTCCCTTTTGCCTTTTTCAGGCGCCGGAAATAAATGACGTTACATAATTTCCATATTCATTCTGGTCAATTTACACATCAGAGGTACGTCGGGCTCCTCGGATTTCGTGATTTCACACTTCTAGGGCCAAGGTTTCTGCACATGAAAGAAAAAATATCAAACAAAATCCTTTTAATACATCATATGCATCAGAGTTATACTGTACATATTAGTAAGGGATTGATTGAAACAACAGTTAATGTTACAGCCTCGGTTATTCCGTGTATTTTGAGTGACTTTTTGAGGAGGTTCAGCCTCTCTTGGTAATGTGGTGACTTGTTTTTGAAGTTCTCTGCTGTGTTCATTGTTCTTTTGCCATTCCCTGGAGCCTGGTGCACATGCCTCCACATTGTTCTACTTTACTGCCTCACCATCTGGCTTCTCCTCACAGACAATCCCCAACGTGATACCTGGCCACCAAACCTCTCGTTTTCTCATTCTCTCCATGTCTTTGTCTACCATGCTTCCTTCATTCACTGAAAGTTTGTGTTGATTTTCATTTCGCCATGCAGCACCAGATTCAGAGGACTAAGCCAATTTTCACAGAAACAAAGATGGCACATGGTCAAACGTCGGGAATCACATCTTGGCATTGGGTGTCTCCACATTGTAGAACACAAACAGTTTTCTTGGGTGTGTTTTTCCGGTTGAAATGCCATATTTTCCAGATGCGCATTCCAATCTTCAACGCATGGGCGTCGGAAGCAAAAAAAATGTGGGTGGGCCATCCTCCAGATTTTTTTTTTTTTTACTGGAGTAGATTAGGGGTGTTCCTGAAGCCAAATACCTTATCTAAAATATCTATGCAATAATGAGTGAAGTGAATGAGTGAGATTAAAAATTAAACGAGCACAAATCCATCTGCGCGCATCTCTCAGAAACCACAGCTTGGCAAGAGTAATATCAACTCAAATAGGATATTGTACAAGGCTCCAAACAAAAAAATCAATTAAGGAGCCATTGGCTCCTATAGGGGAAAAAAACAGGCGCCAAATAATTTTTTTAAGAGCCACAAAACAATGCACTTACTTTTAACCACCCTGTTGTTTGCATGTCTCTCCTCTTCTTACAGTTTCAGCATTTTCATCGTGTGAATGTTCAGGGAACTGAAGCTTATTTTGGGAACTGAAGCTTATTTGGGAACTGAATGTCACTTCCAATTTATGAACTATATACAGTCAAATGAATTTTTTTATGCAGAATCTGAGCCAGTGTCTGTGCCACAGTCAGTGATAATGGAGATGTAATTAGCTGTCTGTGCGTCAGTGCTTGTTCTTTGAGCTCATCAGCAATGCATCCTACAAAGTCAGCACAAGATGTGTCCTTATCATACGTTTTGCTCACATCAAGTCCTTTTTTTCTCATTAATAATATCTGTGAACTAAATTTATTGAACGGCAGCTCTTCCCGTGCGATCATATAGGCTGTGTTAAATTTAATTTGTAACTCCTTTCATTCCTTTTCGTCCCGCAGCTCGCATGCACGAGAAACTGCACGTGCTAACGGTGTAGTCTGTGGAGCATTCTTCGCGATTATGTGATCACGTGCATTTTTATGCTTGTTACTTTCCCCGTGTTTTCTCACAGTCTCTTTTTTGGAAATGGTTAGTTCCTGCAATAAACTCCGTTTTCCCCGCTATTTCTTTGCCCGCTCTTGAACAAAAGTCACTAAACATTTTTTTGTGTCTCGTAATCACACCTCAGCCAAGAAAACACCTGAATCCAGGACGTTTTGAAATGTCTTTCGGCACGGTGTTCATTGACTGATGCGGAAAGATGAATACCTGTGTCTGTGTCCCTGGCGTTCTCTAGCGCGCTCGTGCTGGCACAGCTGCTGGAGCCTGCTTTTTTGTTAGCAGGTGTGTCATCCGTGCTGGCGATTGACAGAGATGAGGATTGCTTGAAGAAGTCAGATATTTTTCGCTTTGACATTTTTTTTCTGGCGCGGAAAAGTGACATTCGCTTTACCCGTTCATATTTTGGCGCTTTCACTCAGTGACGTTCACACAGAGCATCTCATTTCATGACGTTAACAAAACAAATGAGGCGATAGGCTACTGGTTATAAAACATGCACGTAGGATGCAAATTTTACAATCAAAGGAAGTAAATTTGTATTGTCGCCAATGGCGACCTTGACAGAAATTTCACTCGCAAATAAATATATTTGGTCGCAAATGCGACCATTTTAGTTGCAGTTTGGAGCCCTGTTGTATATTATTGTATGTATTTTTTAAATGATTTAAGCTTTGTTCAATATACAGGCTATGAATGAATTGAATAAGAACAGCACGACCACAAATCAAACATCGCGTTAATTGCCGTCTGCGCGTCTCCGTCTCAGCAAGCAGTTCTAATAGCCTATAATCAACTAAGATTCATATACATTAATTACTACATGATGTGTCTATTTAAATGTTTTAAACTTCGTATGATGTCCCATAGGAACCTGAGACTCGCGCTTAGGACACATGAAACTCCGTTGCGGACGTGACCGCTCTGGGAAAGCGGCACTAAAAGATGCTTTAAAACTTTCACATGAGACCTCAAACAGAAAGCACAAAGCCTTTCTTTAAAGTGAATTTCGTTTTGTATTAATTGTATCTTAATTTTAATCAAAGTTTCATCAACCAATTGCCTGGATTTAATAAATAAGAAGTAAATATAGCAGACAATAATCACGACACGGAGGCGCCGGTGAATGAACTGGAGCGCGTCTCATAAGTGAACCGAAACTCAGTGCATAAGTAGCCTACTTGCCTCTAGGGATGCAGCGATTACCTGATTTCACAATTAACCGCTTTAAACCGTCACGGTTAATTAATCGTAAAGACTACACACACCGAGTGTTCTGCACGGAACAGAACTTTTGTACCTAACACAAAACGAAAACAAAGTTACACCAGCGGTGCACCAGCTTAATGCCGTGCTCGTCAACCACTATGGCAGAGGGACTATGAGTTGTTTGTTTAGGCTGGGTTGTATGAATTATAAACCTGCGCACATATTTTAAAAAGCACATAACTATAGAATCAAATCTGAATGAGCATGTGAACGCCGTCAGCGTTAATCACAGGTTCGCGTTTAAAAGTCTGATCATTTCGACGGAGGTGAATCAATCAAAGTTAACTTTAGCTGGAAATAACATTATTCAAGAACCGCTATAATGCCAAAACAATCTGTTACCTTAAGTTATATGTTTATCTCTGTAAAGCTGCTTTGAAACAATCCATTGTTAAAAGCGCTATATAAATGAAGATGACTTGACTTGACTTGACTTGACTAGCAGAGACGCTCTATTTCCACTGAAAAAAAACGCCTTAAGGGCCTGTTCACAGATCGCGTCTTTTGCGCGCTCGATCGTTATTTCAAATGTAGGCGCGCGGCATGCGCGCTCATAAGGGAAGCAACGCGCTCGTTTTTTCCAAGCGCGTCCGCGCCGCATCGAGATAAAAACATCTCTACTTTTCATAATGCCGCAAGCGCACCTTAGGTCAAGTGACAAGAACCAACACAGCAACGACAGATGCCTCCGGAGCGCAACCGCCCTAGCGCTTTGGAAAAAGTAGAGAACGCGGCGTGCAACTTTCAGCTTTCAGTGCAACGTAAAAAAACAACAACAACAAAAACAGCGGAATGTTTTGGTTACGCAAGTCTGTGGAAAACAGAATGTGACGTGCTCTCAAGAGTTTCAGTCAGTGAACATTTAACTTAATATCCTATTGCTTTCTCCTGTAAATGTTAGGCTTTGTAGTTTTAATATGCCCGGTGTGAAACACTAACATAAGATCAGGGCCGTGTAGACTTCTAGGACTACCAATTAACTGCATTTCAGTTATTAACACTGCATGAGAGATGTTCTCAGTTTCTTTCTATAATTTTTACTTAAACTTCAAACAAACAAACCAAAATAATGAGATTATAATAGATGATTTTCTAAAGGCACATGTAAAATTTGGATTAATAATTAAAAAAAGAGTATTAAAATAAGTACAATAATATTGGAGTGGATACCATTTGGACTATATTTGTTTTCTTTTAAAATAAATACATAGTTCATATTTAGCTTACATTTAATTCAATAGAGCCAAATACTTTGTTTATTCTTATTTTCATTGGGATTTATTATCCCTTTATTTGTTTTTAAGTCAAATACCAACAAGATATTGTTTTCATGTTATCAAGTTTTCTACCTCAGGTTGAAAATAAATTTAGAACAAACTAAACACTTAATCATTTCAATCAAAGAGCCCTGCAGCCATTGACTTAATTTGTTATTTTTAAAAGAAAAATGCTGGATGTTTATAAAGCACTTCTCTTTAATTCCAAAGGAAGAGACTGATTATTGTTTGTCATTTTATAATTTTGTACTGTGTTGTGGCAAATAACACATTAAAATCGTCTCGGTTTCGTATGGTAACCCTCGTTCCCTGAGTAGGGAACGGAGACGTCTCGTCGGAGGAGTTTCCAACGAATTGGGATCACGCTAGGGAGACCAATTGCCTTCGAGTGAATTAAAACGAGCCAATGAATATTGGCATGCAGGACTTGCATTCCGCTCCCCGCCTGTCAGTGCGGGTATAAAGCGGAAGCGAGCGCATACACATTTGCTTTACGCTGAGGAGCCGAACGGAGTCCAGTCCTCCGCGAGGGTACAGCAAGCATGGCGACGGGACGAGACGTCTCCGTTCCCTACTCAGGGAACGAGGGTTACCATACGTAACCGAGACGTTCCCTTTCGTTAGGGAACTCCTACGTCTCGTCGGAGGAGTTTCCAACGAATTGGGATCCCTAATAAAACGCCATGGTGCTGGCCCCTTCCAGCGCCCAGCCTAGCTACCCGCCTAAGCAGTTTCTTAGTTTCTTTACGGCGGGAGCTAGCTAGGAAGAGTCACACTGCTGTTCCGCAAGACCCGCTCAGTGGACTTTGGATAACACTGGGGAAGCGTGCCCCGTAGGAGGGGACGCTGCGGAGCCCCTGCCCGCCCGAAGGGAGGCACTGGAATACACGTATGTACTAACCCATAGGGTAGTGAAACATACGGCAGTCCTAGAGGTAGTCCTACCCCGAGGGGTGGGAGCGTACTCAGCAAGGACGACAGAACGGGTCTGTCGAGGGGAAGACACGGAGCTAACCCGGAGGGTAGCTGGAACGTGGAAAAAATGGGTCACCGAAGGGACCACTGTAAAGGCCACCCAGTCTAATAACAACTCACACGAGAGGTAGTAGACCTGGTGCCGGGCGATCCGCCTCGCCTGGCGCCGGAGGGGTGATGGAGGAACTCACGAGGTTAACCGTTTGTTGGGGAACCAACGGAGCAAAAAAGACGCACGTATCCGGCCCCTGGGGCGGGAATGGCGTAGCAAGCCGACATACCTAATTCCTCGCGCTACTGGCCGTAGCGAGTACACGGGAGGAAACCGGTACAACACGGAGGCTATAAAATCTAGCGAACGTGTTAGGTGTCGCCCAGCCCGCAGCTCTACAGATGTCTGTCAGCGAGGCGCCTCGAGCCAAAGCCCAGGAAGCGGCAACACCTCTAGTAGAGTGAGCGCGCAACCTGGGAGGACAAGGCTCACCTAGAGACTCATACGCTCTGGTGATAGCATCCACTAGCCAGTGGGCTAACCTCTGCTTGGAGACGGCCTTCCCCCTTTGCTGGCCTCCGTAACAGACAAAGAGCTGATCTGAGGTTCTGAAGCTTTGCGTTCTGTCGATATAAACCCCCAGAGCGCGGACGGGACAGAGAAAAGCTAGGGCTGGGTCTGCCTCCTCCAGGGGCAGCGCTTGCAGGTTCACTACCTGGTCCGCGAAGGGAGTGGTAGGAACCTTGGGCACATATCCAAGCCGGGGTCTCAATACTACGTGAGAAAAAGCCGGCCCGAACTCCAGGCACGATTCGTCAACCGAAAAAGCTTGCAGATCCCCGACCCTCTTGAAAGAAGCCAATGCTAACAGGAGCGCTGTCTTAATGGACAGGATATTCAGCTCTACTGTCGACAGGGGCTCAAAGGGAGGACTCTGAAGAGCTCTAAGTACCAGAGCTAGGTCCCAAGAGGGTACAGAGTGCAAAACACGAGGTGGATTCAACCTCCTAGCACCCTTAAGGAATCTGATGATCAGGTCGTGCTTTCCCAAAGACTTACCTTCTACTGCATCGTGATGTGCGGCAACTGCGGCGACATACACTTTGAGGGTGGAGGGAGACAGCCTTCGCTCCAACCCATCTTGCAGGAAGGAAAGCACGACTCTGACTGAGCAAGTTCGGGGGTCCTCCTGACGGGAGGAGCACCATTCGACGAACAGGTTCCACTTCAACGCATAGAGGCGCCTCGGCGACGAGCAGCCGGAGGCGCAACCGACGGGGACGGGGCAGCCACAGCCTGTCTCCGGGGCATGATGTGTTTAATCACCTCCGACTGCTTCTGGGCGGCGGAGAACTGTTAGGCGTAGCTCTCCACCGCGTCGCCGAAGAGGCCACCCTGGGATATGGGGGAGTTCAGGAGCCCACTCTTGTCCGACTCCCTCATATCAGCCAGGGTGAGCCACAGGTGTCGCTCCTGGACCACAAGTGTGGACATCGCCCGGCCCAGGGAACGTGCGGTGACTTTCGTCGCCCGTAGGGCGAGGTCCGTCGCCGTACGCAGCTCTTGGAGCACCCCTGGGTCAGTACCACTCTCCTGCATGTCACAGAGCGCCTGGGCCTGGTGGACCTGAAGGAGCGCCATGGCATGCAGAGCAGAAGCAGCTTCTCCACACGCACTGTAAGCCTTTCCAGTCAGACTGGAAGATAACCTACATGCACGGGAGGGGAGCGAGGGGTTACCCCGCCAGGTGGACGCGGTCTTGGGACACAGCTGCATCGCCACAGACCGTTCCACTGGGGGGATGCCCTTGTATCCCTTCACTGCCCCGCCATCAAGAGTGGTGAGGGAGGAGGAGGGAGTCGACCTGTGTCGGGCCGCCAGAGGGGCCGTCCACGATCTCGTCACCTCCTCATGCACTTCCGGAAAGAAAGGAACCGGGGCGGAGCGCTGAGAACCAGCACGGGCCGCCCCGAGAAACCAATCGTCGAGCTGAGAAGGTTCGGGACGCGGTGGAGGGTTCCACACGAGCCCGACCTTCTCGGCCGCCCGGGCGAGCATAAGGGTCATATCCGGGTCCGGCTCGGACAACACTACCACACCCGAAGGGGGCAGTGCAGCCGGGTCGTCATCCCCAGAAAATGACCGATCTCCCTCCGATGCAGCGATCGACATCTGGTCCTCCGGCGGAGCCCCGAAGGAAACGACCGGGACCATACGAGATGGCCCGGCGCGCTCCCCCTGAGGCTCCAATGGCAGCGATGCAGAGGAGCGGGAAGCCTGCGGGGGTCTTTCACCCGGTGGGTTATTCCTCACTGTCACCCTCAGACTACCAATGGGATTAGCCGAAGTAGCCGTCTTCTGGAGTGAACCAGAAGAAGAACTAGATCGGGGAATCTCCAAAGGGACTTCACCTCGTTGGAGGGTCCTCAGTCTCAGTCTTAGCACCGCGATGGTCATGCTCCCGCAGTGAGAACATGACTCATTCATGAACGCTGCCTCAGCGTGCGCGAGGCCCAAGCACGAGAGACAGCGATCATGACCATCAACCAGAGGCAGAAGTTGACCGCACCCAGAAACACACGGATGAAACGTCATCCTGAAAAGGACGCGATCTTCACCCGTGTTGCTCTTTCACAGAAAAAAAACACTCTCTTAATTGTGCTGAAGCACACAGGGATAACCGCGGCAACACAGCGGGGAAACTGCAAGCCCGCTGTGCGCACTCAACCGAATACCAGCTGTGACAACAGCTCTTTGAAAAAAGGCAGATCGCTTGAAGCAGCAGCTGGCACCCGGGAGATCGCGAAGATCGCTGAAGCGCCGTCACACCAACACAGAGAGGTCTTCAGAGAAACAGCAGAATCGTTGAGCGTGAAGACAAACACAATCTTGAAGCTCATCACCGGTCGGCTCCGAAGGTAAAAGCAAATGTGTATGCGCTCGCTTCCGCTTTATACCCGCACTGACAGGCGGGGCGCGGAATGCAAGTCCTGCATGCCAATATTCATTGGCTCGTTTTAATTCACTCGAAGGCAATTGGTCTCCCTAGCGTGATCCCAATTCGTTGGAAACTCCTCCGACGAGACGTAGGAGTTCCCTAACGAAAGGGAACTAGTGTTGAGTGTTCATGTGATATTATACATATAGTGTTGTGAAATTAATTGATGCATAATAATCGTGATAATCGTTAAATCGTGATTATTTCTCAGACAATAATCGTACTTACAAAATCTGTAATCGTTGCATCCCTACTTGCCTCAAAGACCTGAAAAAAAAAATATATAGAAAGCTTTTAAACAGAACAATTCAAAACGAAAAAAAAAAAAAACCCAGACTGCTCTGCTTATCCGTATGAAATGTGCATTTCTCATCACTACAAAGATCGCAGTCAGCATCGTCAACTTCATTTTTGCAGCCGACACACACAAAAACACTTGTTTATTAACTCGGTTCTTTGTGACAGCTTTTAGGTGCTTTATTGGCAGCGCCACCCTTACATGTTACATGAACGTGTCACACCGCCTCACCACACCCCAAAAAGAATCGAGGTTTGTATCGAATTGTGTGTCAAAAATCGTGATATGAACCGAAATGTGGGTTTGGTGTATCGTTACACAGCCCTATCAAATATAGTAACGCATTTTTTGGCGGTAACGGTAACGGCGTTATTAAGATGGGAATAGTAATCAATTAGATCACTGCAAGTGACTGAAAAGTGAGCAGACATATGCGCTGAATTAGAGACAGTAAAGTTGAGTGGGTCCAATATCATTGGTCTTAAAAAGTGGGTGGGTCTTGTCCCCCCCATATACAATGGTTCCGACGCCCATGCTTCAACGTGAAAATGGAAGACAAGGTACAATGATACCATATGAGACGCAAAACGTGCCTAAAGCTATTGGCCAGCCTGTTCTCACATAAATGCGTCTCTATAGCACGCATTGTGTTTTATCGTGCAATTTATACGCGAAAATGAGTTTTTGACTGCATATGATACGTAGTTTTCACGTGCATTTGATACGCAGTTCATTTGCGTGTAATACACACGCATCCCACACCACTAATTCTACCCAAACGTATAATACACACGCACCCCACACCACTACTAAACCTACCCTAACCAACCCATGCGTATCCTATGCACGTAAAAACTCATTTTCGCATATAAATTGCACGATAAACAGAAACACACTGCGTGCTATAAAGCCGCATTTAGTGAGATCAGGTTGGTTTCACCAAAGTGTGCGCATCCCTGTAGATTTCAGTGTGTAACGTTCACACACGTGCCACCGCAGAACAAAGTCTCTTTTTATTTCCCGACCTTAAATTCACACTGGGATTTTGATGCAGTGCTTTTTCACGGCATTCATTTCTCTCCTGGAAGGCTGGTAAAGGTCCATGCTGTGTTTTTAGGCCGTGTTAATGTCGCCACTGCTTCAGGCATTTGCTTTTATTGGTCTTTTATGTCTCTGACTTGTGTTTTTCTCCTAACATACAGTTTTTTTGATGTTCGTTATTGTTAATGGTTTTCTAAAGTCCCCGTTGCAATTCTCCAAACTCGCTAGCAGGTGTATAAAAATAATTAAACCAGCCATCTCGACAGAGCTCTTCTAGTGGGAACTGAATAATTGAATAACATGACAAACCACATCTTTCTTAGCTGTGTGCAAGGAAAACATTAGACACATAAAAGAACGTCATACAAATGCAGGAAACCCTCACACCACTTTTAGCAGGTGGTTCACACCTGCATAATTCAACTCCTGTGTCTTCTGACATAATAAAAATAATAAAACCGGTAACATGAACATTATTAACATTATTCTTTCAGAATGTCATGAAACTGTAAAAATATGAACCACCTCAATCTTCTTAAATAAGAGGCTTATGACAAGACAAGACATTATGAGCTCATTTCCTGCTGTGTTACCTTAACTATAGTGTACTTAATTTTCATTTTCATTTTTTTATTTCCTTGAATCCATTTAAGGAACTCATCTTTTACTAAAATATATGAAAGCAGTCTCAAGCAGAACACTTACTCTGAAACAATATAGATATTTTTGCAATATATAGAAATTCAGGTACATATTTTCTAGTTATATTTATGTTTCGCTGGTTTCTATATTAAATAACTATTGAGGTAATGTCTATTATTGGATAACATGGTGTATTAAATAGATATATTAAAGATGACATCCAATTTATGACTGTAAATTTATTTATTTATTTATTCATTTGCTTGTTATTTTCATGAGTCACGTCATGCTATTGTGCTTCTTTTTTTCCGTTGGAGTGCCATGAAAATACACAGTTTTTACATCCTAAAAACGGCAGGAAAATTTCATTCGTTCGTTCGTCTGTTTATTTATTTATTTTTCTTTTCAAGTAGATTGGTTCAAATACGAGTGCAATGAAAGTCCACTTTTACATCCTAAAACATAGGAAAATGTATTTGTTTGTTTGATTGATTGATTTATATCGTTGAAAAATATCACATTGATATTAAATGATTAACCTGTGCAAAAACAATGAGACTAGCACCATAATCTGGATATGGCTCTGAATTCTGATTGGATGAGCTGTTTCAAGCCATAAAAGCATAAACTGTAGTTTTGCCATATAGCAGAAAATCTACCGGTTGATACATTTCAACCATTGCACAGTATATTTACCATCATACCACCTAGCTCTAGATGGAGTTTACTCTATATTTTTCCTCTATTTATTTCTCACTTCACCTTCCTTTTACATTTATATCTAGAATGAGTGACGGTGTCTTTACTGTGGATAATCCTTGTGCCTTTATTTTGCTGCCACTCCAAAATAAAACAGTAAAGGTAAGATTGCATTGTAATTTCACTGAAATCCATTACTGCCCTATTGGTGGTGGGAGGCGCTCCTAGGAAGAGGCAAACAGGAATTGAGCGATGGAAAAAGGGAATCCTCCATGGTGCCTCAAATTAGATTGCCTCTGTTTGGAAGCGGTGTGTGGGATGCGTTTCTGAGACTGTCACTTTGGTATGGGGTCAGTGATGGTGTTCAAAACACTATCGTCTCTGCACTATTGCTGTGAACAGCAAGCTAACGTGATGGAGAAGTATTAGAGATTCGTGGAGGATTGTGTTGGCTAACAGCTCGTTTCTCCTACTAAATTATTCAGACTTGAGAAGCTGGGCCTATTCACTTTCTTTTGCTTTGGCTATATTTTACATGCAAGTCATTGGGAGAGCATGAATTATTTACATTGCGTTGATCCCCACAGAAATGTGAATGTTTTTTTTTTTTTGTGAGCTGTCATGTGTGATATTTTTCAACTTTAACTTGTTCACAAGTAGTTTAAACAAAAGCATACGTAATGGTACATGACATGTTAGAGCCACATTTCACTGAGTCACATTTTCTGGGAAAGAATGGAAAAGCAATCTTCAAAAAGGATGCAGTAGCATCATAAATTAAGTATTTTTGTGAAATATTACAATTACTTATAAGATAGCGTTGTGTGAAAAACATGCTGAAATGTCAATTGTGCACTGGAAACTTGAGAACCTGTGATTAGTCTGATTCATGAATGAACCATTCAGACTGATTACATGAAAAGATCCAACTCAAAATAATGATTCATTCATTCATGAATCAGATTGCTACTTCACTTCAGTGAATTCGTGACGTTTGGTCATGAATTTCAAGCTGTTCCTCACTCACAAACTCTTAGTGTGTGTTCACACTTGAGATGTTTGGTTCAATTAAAACGAACCCTGGTGCGATTACTCTGTTAGTGCGGTTCATTTGAATAAGTGTGAACGCTGCCATCCGAACTCTGGTGCGCATCAAACAAGCGGATGTTCGGTAAAATCCGTCTTGAAATATACGTAATAATAGCCGACCAATCAGGTTGTGAACATATCCCTATGCCTTTAGGTTCGGTATCTTTAGGTTTGATGTTAAAATGCCAATGTGAACGCTTAATGGACGAGGACTAAATTTATTTATTTTTTGGTTCGGACCAAACAAACCAAGTGTGAACACACCCTTAAAAGAAAAGGTTCAAAACGTTTTTTTTCCTAGATGCGACAGAAGAACCATTTTGGTTCCCCAAAGAACCTTTCAGTAAACAGTTCTTAAAAGAACCACTTTTTTTTATTAGTTTGAAGATTTTAAGAATCTAAAGAACATTTTTCCACTCTAAAGAACCTTTTGTACAATGGAATGTTTCCACGGATGCTAAAGGTTCTTCATGATAAATGTCAATAAATAACCTTTTTTTTTTCTTTTTTTTTAAGAGTGTAGCTTTTGTGCAGAATATACAACATTTGAATTAGAGTTGTCAGATATTTTGAAAGAATCAGGCCAGGATGTTCTTCAAAAATTCACCTTTTGTGTTCTTTGGAAGAAAATCATAAGGTGTTTAGAGTGACATGAGGGTGAGTAAATTATAACAGAATTGATATTTTTGGATGAACTATTCCTTTGAGGCTTAAATAGCAAATATACATTTACTTGTATTATTAAAGAGCGTTATATTCCCACACAGAGGTTGAATAAGAGGGAGAAATCGGTGGGTGAGACTGAGGCATGGGACACAAGCATATTTTACTCAGCTGAAATAGGCAACACTCAGGAGAACAAGAGAGGTGGAGGCAAACATAGAGATGGCAGGAATGGCAAGACAGAGTTGCTGAGATAAAATGAGGGGTTGGAGGGGAGAGTGAGTTCAGGAAAAGGAATTCAAAGTAAAACCTGAAACTCTTTAGCTTTTGGCAAATAAAAAAGCACAGGAACCGGGTACATGCAGTGGATTTTGTAGAGTTGACAAGAACTGTGGGTCTTTTTACAACAACAACAAAAAAAAACAACAACAACAACAACAACAACTTAGAAGTGTTTTTGTTATGATGTTTCTGTATTCACAGGCATAGAGTTTAATTTTAACATTTAGAGGCATTTTTCAATCTTAGTATATCAGGTTGTATATACGTTACATATTATGTACCTTATAGTATAGGCTATATAAAACATATATATATATATATTTTTTTTTTTTCTATTTTATTAATTTATATATAAAAAAACATTTACTGTACACCTTTAAATGCAATGTGATTTTATAAAAGGATTTTAAATGTTAAAATCATCAGCTTTTTATATATAGTATTGTGGTTGTCGGGTGTTTTTTAGTTTTTTTTTTTACTGCTCCTCATGTGACCTGTAAAGTGCTTCTCACTAGTTAGAATAAATCTCAGCAATAGCCAAGGGGGTAATCCATCGACCGGAAGTTGAAGTCGGCCGGGTGCCGCCATCTTGTAGCAGAACTTCACTTGCGTTAGCATTTCCATTGACTCCCATTCATTTTGGCGTCACTTTGGCGTGACAGCGAATAACTTTACATCTGAGGCGTTTAAAGACTCCATTTGTCCATTATTTATTTCTAAAGAAACACGACAATGTATAAAGGGCTCCATTACCTTCTATGTTACATTATGGCCCCGTAGAAACAGTTTTGGTAAAAATAGGCTAACGATTGCGTCATAACCACTCGACTCTCTGTCGCGCTGTACAGAAATTACCGTATAGACAGGAGGAGAAGCTCGCAGGCAATCGGGGGGACGTCCCGTCAAGGGAGAAGCCCATAGATAATGAGTCCATAAAAGCAACGGAATACTTACTCCTGCTCACTCACGCCAAAGAACTCTTTGCTCAAGTTCCCCGTCTCTGCAAGATTAACGTTGGCAATTTTCACGCACAGCTACTAGAAGATTAACGTCTGTCAGACAGGTTGCTCACGTCATCAAGCTTAGTTTGAGTCGGTCTGAGTCTGCGCGTCTGGAACGGAAGTGCTCAAAAATTGCTAAAAGTGGGCTTCAACTGTCTCAACTGAGTTCCAATGAGATCGCTCTGTCCATTTCTTTTACTGTCTATGGCAATAGCACCTGTTGTTTTGGTTGCAATGATAAACACATAGAGTATAAACACCTCTCAGCCCCTCTGACGTGCCATTGCACATCAATATATTATGCGAAATAAAATACATTAATTTGATACATCAGTTAAAAATGCTGGTATCATTCAGTAGTCTCTTATCTCTTTTAGGGACATGTTCCTACCGTCCGTGCTCACGTCTGTAAATATCATTAGCCTTTCCAAACAAATCAGCGTATGCTCTGGATCAGTTGTCACTGTTATGCCCAGGGGTTGCAGGATGATGTTAGTTTTGCTATTTGTAGAACAAGGCAGAATCGCTCAGCATATGCTCAGCAGATTGTGTTTGTCTTAGCGAGCTATTCCTCTCATCGCTGAGGATCAGGGAAATATAAATAGCCAGGAAAAAGAACAAAAAATCTGTGAAAGACCCTCATGAATATAATTTGAAGAAATCTGTTCATTCATTTGAGTTCGGCTGAGGTCCACAAATTCCAATCTCGATTCATTTTGCTGGGGAATGTACTCATTTCGGCCAGGTTATGAATGGAGCATGGATATCCACACACACACAACTCACACACACAACACACACACACACACAAACATTGGTACACCTATTATCATGAGGACTCTCCATAGACATAATGGTTTTTATACTGTACAAACTGTATATTTTATGGATATTTATGACCCCTAAACCTAGCCATTACACAAAACTTTCTGCTATTTTAGATTTTCAAACAAGATCATTCTGTAACATTTATAAGCTTGTTTCCTCATGGGGACCAACAAATGTCCCCACAAGGTCAATATTTACTGGTATTACTATACGTGTGGGGACATTTGGTCCCCTTAAAATAGGGAATACCAGGACCCCCCACTCCCCCCATCACACACAAGAAACTAAATGCCTTCTGAATGCCATTTTGAAAATGTTGCTTCTATTTGCAGATCAACTGATTATGGCAGCACTTATGAGAGGCTGAACGATAAAGTGGGAGTCAAGACCGTTTTGAGTTACCTCTATGTCTGCCCCAGCAACAAGAGAAAGGTAAGATGCCTTTTATTCTCTCTGCGAGACTCCATGTTCCCCTACTTCAAATAAAGCTAGTTATTTTGAATTTTTTTTTTTTTTTCTGCTTTCCAAAAGCCTATAAAAAGATCATATTCCAACCTGAACAACCTGGAGCAATAGCTTGTTTTCATATGACGTCATGCCACTGCGTTGCCATGGCACGAAATGCAAATGGAGGGCAGGAAGTGATTTGCTGTATTTAGAAAGCACTATAACAAACTCAAAATGCCTATGTTTTGCGTCGTTTATGGTTACTTAAATCGATCAAACCATGAGGAGTTTTTATCGTGTACCAAAAGTTGTTGTTCATAAGGGGGGAAAATGCAAGAAATTGACCGAAAAACTCAGAAAAAACAGCTTGCAAACCTACGTCTGCGGTCGGGAGGAGCAGAATGGGAAAATGCCCGTGCGTGCAGTGATCACTTCATCAAAGGTCAGTTAATACAACTTAAGTGGCTATGTTTGTGTAACGTATAAGTTGTAAGTCGTGTAACGTTTCCGAACTTTGTAAATTCAAAGTATGTCTGTTAGACGAGGTAGTTGCTGATATCTACCGCCTCGATGGCAGGAAAATCTTTCAATTCAGTTGAAAAATCGCTCCTCTTCATAACGTAAGGATCACATCCAACATATGTTGGATTTTTTGTTTATATCTTTCTCTTGTAATGGAGGAAAGTCCGTACTGTACTACTTTACACACTATCTCGTCCATTGCGCTCTACACTCCCTGCCCTCCATCTGAATTTTGCGCGTCATCATAATCACGTGACTGAAACCCAGCTATTATTGGAATAATGAGCCAAAATCACACCTGAACATCATGCATTATATTATATTATATTATATTATAGTTATTTATAATAGTTTATAATAGGTAAATGAATTTAGGTATATTTTGGGGCGCATTCCCTTCAAAACAAAACTAATCCTCTGCGTCCTCTGTGGCTCAGATGATGGGAGAAAATGAAGACTCTTATGTTCCCTCTTACATCCAACAACAGAACACCGGGATTGCTTACGAGACATTGTTGTCGCTACAGCTGCTTGAGCGCGGAGAAAATGGCGGATAGTGTACAACTCGCTGAGGGCGTAAACTATGGTAATGCAGGACTGTCAGTCAGCGGCCATGGGCGGGGCCAGAGCAGTATGATGTCACACTGCTCAGGGAATCAAAACAGCATGTTTTATGAGACTGCTTTGGTTTAATGGGGATTTAGGTGGCTTTTACACTGGGCTCGTTTGCTGCGGTCCGAGCCCGAGCGCGTTTGTTCCCGGCGACCCCGCAGCGTTGGTCTGGTTTCACAGTCAACTTGATTATATCGAACCCTGGTGCGTTTGCGTGCATATTACATCATCGCAAACGTGCACGGCGCATGATAGAAAACAGAACGCGGGTCAATTGTGTTTTTTTATTAATTCGCTGCTATTATGCGCAGTTGAGTGAACAATACAGGATTACTGTGTGTGTGTCACATAAGGTGGCCTTCTGCTGCTTGCAAACGGACTCTTTTGAGAAGACAGAGGATTTGCAAATTTGGTGCCCTGATTTCACGCACAATGCAAGAATACACTGCAGGCTAGGGCTGGGTATCGTAACAAAATGTTCGATACCGATACTGTCACAGAGGAGGCTCCCGTACCACCTCCTCTCTGCCACCAGAGGGAGCCTTCTCCGGAATATTAACTATTGGCTCTGAACTCAAATTCCCATAATACCTCTTACCTGGGACTGATTGCGCTTCACACCTGCACTGCATTTACACACACACATAAAAGACACTTCCACTCACCACTTCTCTGCGAAGTCTTGATTTGCCTTGGTGATCATTTCTGAGCGTTTATCCCGTGTCTTGTTTATCTGGTTTTGATCTTGGACTGTTTCCTCATTTGTATGATAGTTATCTGCCTGGCCTGACTTGGACTGTTCTTGGACTTTTGATTATTGCTGCCTGCCCCGAATTCTGCCTGTTGTCTGGATTACCCCTGCTGTTTGATCTACCTTGCTCTGTCTGCCCTGTTTGACCCTGCCTGTACGACCTTCCTTATTAAAAGCTGCAAATGGATTCTACTGAGTCTAGTGAATCATTACAGAAGACTTCGCCAACAACCAACCACTGAGCTCACAACCCAAGCTTCTCGTCTGAACCTGCATCACCAACAATTGAATCATTTGACTACACTCACTGAACAACTCGTACGAGGATTACAGGAACTTCGTACAGCAGTTGTTAATGCGCCAAGTACTCCCGCCGCCCCACCACCTCAAAGTGATCCTTCAGATACAGTGAGTTCATCAGTTAATCCTCGGCTCGCTTTCCCTGATAAATTTGATGGCACTTCAACTAAATGTAAAGGTTTCCTACTACAATGCACGCTCTTCGTTGACCAACAACCAACTCTTTATTCCACCAATGCCAGCCGCATTGCATTTGTCTGTTCTCTGCTCACCGGCAGAGCACTAGAGTGGGCTACCGCCGTTTGGAGACCAGAGGGCTCCCCATTTGCTTCGTTTGAAGACTTCATTCAACAGTTTCGTCAAGTTTTTGAACATACCACAGAAGGAGGAGATGCTGGAGAACAACTCTTAACTCTCACCCAGGGGAGGAAAACTACAGCTGAATATGCTCTCATGTTTCGCACGCTCGCTGCCCAAACCAACTGGGTCGAAAATACATTGAAAACTCTCTTCAGGAAAGGACTGACAGTTGAACTTCAGTCTGAGTTAGCCTGTCGAGACGAGGGAAAGAACTTGAACGAATATATAGCTCTGGCCATTCAAGTCGACAACCTTATGCGGTCCAGACGTACCACCCGAGCACCAGTCCATTACTTACCCGAGGCAGCAGCAGCTCACGAACCTATGCAGATCGGATTCACTCATCTTACTCCAGAGGAACGTGAACGTAGAATGCAGAATCGGCTGTGCATGTACTGTGGTCAACCTGGACACATGAAGCTCTCCTGTCCTGTCCGACCTTCTAATCGCAATCAATCGGTGAGTCATCAGGGAAAACATCTAAATTCTGCATCCAGTTTCTCTCTCCCTATTCGTTTGACCACTCAAGATCAAATTACTGATACTACAGCATTGATAGACTCTGGAGCAGCGGGAAACTTCATTTCTCATACATTTGCCAAGCAATGTTACCTCAAATGAAACCCTTGTCATTCTTCCCTAACAGTGGAGGCGCTAGATGGACGTCCCCTCGGAGAGGGCAGGATCCAGCGCATAACGGAGAGAGTAAAAATGCACATTGGGTCTCTTCATTCCGAGTACATCCAGTTTTACGTCATTCATGCTCCACATCATTCCATCATTCTTGGTCATCCCTGGCTTCAAATCCATAACCCACACATTTCCTGGAGAGAAGGTCAAATAATTCACTGGGATGAGACTTGTAACAACCGCTGCCTGTCCAAAGTCACTCGAGTAACCTGTTCAACACCAGAATCGGTCATATCAGACCCCGGACTGGGAAACATACCGTCTGCATATGCCGATCTCTCTGAAGCCTTCAGCAAAGAAAAGGCCTCACAACTTCCTGAACACTGCTCAACCGACTGTGCCATTGATTTAATTCCCGGTACTACACCCCCAAAAGGAAGAATATTTCCCCTATCTAAACCTGAATCTGAGGCCATGAAACAATACATAGAAGAAGAGCTTGCTAAAGGTTTCATTCGACCTTCCACATCACCAGCTGCTGCCGGCTTCTTCTTTGTGAAGAAGAAAGCCGCGGGACTCAGACCATGCATCGATTATCGAGGATTAAATGAGAACACTGTCAAATATCGTTATCCTCTACCTCTTGTTCCAGCCGCCTTAGAACAGCTTCGTCGAGCCAAATACTACACCAAGCTCGACTTACGCAATGCTTACAATCTTATCCGCATACGTGAAGGTGACGAATGGAAAACTGCCTTTTCCACCACTAGTGGGCACTATGAGTACTTGGTTATGCCATTCGGCCTGTCAAACAGTCCTTCCGTCTTCCAGGCCTTCATGAATGATGTTTTCCGGGATATGCTGGACAAATGGGTGATCGTGTACATTGATGATATATTGATATACTCAGACTCATTGGAGGAGCACATTCGCCAGGTCAGATCAGTTCTCCAACGACTCATTCAATATTATCTCTATGCCAAAATGGAAAAATGTGAGTTCCATCAGACAAGCATATCCTTTCTGGGATACATTATCAGTCAGGAGGGAGTAGCCATGGACGAGAAGAAGGTAAAAGGAGTGCTGGATTGGCCATTACCCCAGACCATAAAAGAATTGCAAAGATTCTTGGGATTTGCAAATTTCTACAGAAGATTCATCAGAAACTTCAGTCTCATAGCCGCTCCTCTAACAGCTCTAACCAAACGTCACAGCTCTCGTATACTGTGGACCCCCGAAGCACAACAAGCATTCCAAGACTTAAAGACACGATTCACCACAGCACCCATTCTACGTCACCCTGACCCAGAACGCCAATTCATCGTAGAAGTGGATGCTTCCAATACAGGAGTGGGAGCCATATTATCCCAGCGACAAGGGAACCCTGCCAAGATGTATCCGTGTGCTTTCTTTTTCCGCAAACTTACCTCAGCTGAACGTAATTACGATGTTGGGAACCGTGAACTATTAGCCATGAAATTAGCCTTAGAAGAGTGGCGTCACTGGCTGGAAGGAGTCATTCTCACCGACCACAAGAATCTGGAATACCTACGATCAGCCAAGCGTCTCAATCCCCGTCAAGCTAGATGGGCTCTGTTTTTCACCAGGTTCAATTTCACCGTCACATATCGCCCGGACACCAAGAACACCAAAGCTGATGCCCTCTCTCGCCAAACTGAAGAGATAGCCCAGAACTCCAATCCTGAAAGTATCCTTCATGAAAACCTGTTAGTAGCCCCTGTCCCGTGGGATATCATAACCGAGATTCAACAAGCAAACCATCAGATACCCACCCCCACCGAATGCCCAACAAACCTCCTCTTTGTACCTGAAACACTACGCCCCCGTCTCCTCGATCAAGTCCATTCAACCCCAAGTTCCGGTCATCCCGGAATCACTGCCACTATTCAACTACTCCAAAATCAATTCTGGTGGCCCACCCTTTCGTCCGATACCGTCAAACACGTTAAAAGTTGCATCAACTGTCAAACCTCCAAATCACTCCGAAGATTACCTGCTGGTCTTTTACGTCCTCTCCCAACACCTCAACGACCATGGTCACACATTGCTGTTGATTTTATCACTGACCTACCCAATTCCCAAGGCTACACCACCATTTTCACCATAGTGGATCGATTCTCCAAGGCCTGTCGACTAGTTCCCCTCACCAAGCTTCCCACTGCCTTTGAAACAGCAGAACTCCTGTGCAATCAAGTGTTTAGATTCTATGGATTACCTGATGATATAGTATCTGACCGGGGACCTCAATTCACTTCCAGAGTATGGACAGCTTTCTTCAAGCATCTTAATGTGAACATTAGCCTCACCTCAGGCTATCATCCACAGTCAAATGGTCAAACAGAGCGCCTGAATCAAGACATAATCCGCTTCCTCCGAACTTACTGTCAACAACATCAACATGACTGGAGTAGATACTTATTTTGGGCCGAATACGCCCAGAATTCTCTGGTTAAACCCGCAACTGGCATCACCCCCTTTAAATGTATACTCGGCTTCCAGCCTCCTCTCTTCCCATGGTCTGGTGAACCCACAGAACTCCCATCCGTCACGGAATGGTTGCACAGGAGCGAGGAGGTCTGGGATCAAGCTCACACACACTTACTGCATGCTATCAGACGTCAAGAACAACAAGCCAATCGCCATCGTCGCCCTGCTCCAGAATACCAGATCGGCCAATGGGTATGGCTATCAACCAGAGACTTAAGACTCCGACTTCCATGTCGCAAGCTCAGTCCCAGGTATGTTGGCCCATTCCAAATTGTTAGACAAATATCCCCAGTATCATTTCGTTTAGAACTACCGGCTAATTATCGTGTTTCTTCTACTTTTCATGTTTCTCTGCTGAAACCTGCTGGTGGTCCGAGGGGAGAACCGGAGGAGGGGGCCGCCTCTCAGAACCCCCCAGCTATACTGGTCAACGGCGAGGAGGCGTACCATGTGCACAAGTTGCTGGACTCCAGACGTCGGGGTAATATTCTCCAGTATCTGGTTGACTGGGAGGGGTACGGTCCGGAGGAGCAATCCTGGGTCAATTCAAGGGATATCTTGGACCCCACTCTTACTGAGGAGTTTCATAGGATGCACCCGGAGAAACCGGCCCCTCGACCCCGTGGAAGACCCCGACGTCAGTTGCCTCCTCGCGTCAGGAGCCGCTCGCAGGGGGAGGGGCTCTGTCACAGAGGAGGCTCCCGTACCACCTCCTCTCTGCCACCAGAGGGAGCCTTCTCCGGAATATTAACTATTGGCTCTGAACTCAAATTCCCATAATACCTCTTACCTGGGACTGATTGCGCTTCACACATGCACTGCATTTACACACACACATAAAAGACACTTCCACTCACCACTTCTCTGCGAAGTCTTGATTTGCCTTGGTGATCATTTCTGAGCGTTTATCCCGTGTCTTGTTTATCTGGTTTTGATCTTGGACTGTTTCCTCATTTGTATAATTGTTATCTGCCTGGCCTGACTTGGACTGTTCTTGGACTTTTGATTATTGCTGCCTGCCCCGAATTCTGCCTGTTGTCTGGATTACCCCTGCTGTTTGATCTACCTTGCTCTGTCTGCCCTGTTTGACCCTGCCTGTACGACCTTTCTTATTAAAAGCTGCAAATGGATTCTACTGAGTCTAGTGAATCATTACAGATACCTTGACTTCGATACCGGTTCCTGAACGATACGTTTTTCGATACCAATTTTATTTAACAATATAACATTACCTAATTTTTATTTTTATTTTTTCAGTTTGTTGACTTTTTTACACTCATATTTTGAGTATGTAAAAAAGCACCAATGCTGAAGTTTTCTATGTTTCCTAATCATTTAACAACATGTATTCTTTACTTCAATGAGCTCATTGTTTCTGCCTTAACTTAATGCATTGTTTAACAATGAAATTGAATGAAAATGAATAGAAATGCATTACACTGTCACCTCTGATAACAGATCACTCTAAATTGTAATTTAGACACATTCATTTTCTGTAAAGCTGCTTTAAAACGACATGTATTGTGAAAAATGCTATTCAAATAAATGTGAATTAAATTAAATATAGGCTACTGGGCAGGGCCGGATTAAGAGTTCAGAGGGCCCTGGGCACAATGTCTTGTAGGCCCCCTCTTAGGCAGGCCAAATGTATATTTTGTCCAAGGACATTTTAATATGGCATTTACAGTTTTACTGACTTAAAAGGAACTTTGTTGTACTATGCTGGAGTAAAGTTCATGAATGGTCGTTCTTTCCCATAGGAATTTGTAAAAATTATGTTGGGTGGACCTCTGTGCCTCTAGGGGGGTTCGGGGGCATGCTCCCCCGCAAGAAAATTTTGTATATTTTAAGGTTAAATGCATCAATCTCGTGCTCTTTGAGAGATCAAAATTAAAGGGTTAGTTCACCCAAAAATGAAAATTAAGTCATTAATTACTCACCCCCATGCTGTACCAACCCCGTAAGGCCTTCGTTCGTCTTCGGAACACAAATGAAGATATTTATGATTAAATCTGAGAGGTTTATGACTGCTACATAGGCTCCCTAAGGGAATGAATCCTGACGGCCCAGAAAGTCATTAAAGAAAATGTTTAAATATTCCATGTCAACAGTGGCTCAACCATAAGTTTATCAAGTGACGAGAATACTTTTTGTGCGAAAAAACAAACAAAAATAACGACTTTATTCGACTATTCCTTTTCTTCCTTGTAGGCCTGAAACGAGACTTCAAGAGATTTCCACGACGCATGCGCGAGAATTGCCCCTTCGATGTCGTGGGCCCCTGGGCAAGTGCCCAGTTGCCCTAATGGTTAATCCGGCCCTGCTACGGGGGGGCGGGATATATGCCTCGCGCTCCGCACACATCAAGCTTGCCGCAAAGCACTGGCAAAAGTAGCCTAAATATTATGGATGTGTCGGGAAACAATAGCAAGGAGATATTTTAATTGTTTATTAATGAACAAGTGTTTACTAATGGTGTGTTCACTGTTCACACCGAACGCGAATTTATTATTTGCGCTAGTAGATTTGATACAAAGTCAAAGACGCGGATAGACGCATCATTCGCGCCGGGCGTCGCGAATGATCCGAATTGGGCGACGCGTTTTGAACTCGAGCGGAAGATTGAAGCGTCTAACTAGATGCGATAGACGCCTATTTGACGCTCTATTCGCGTTCGGTGTGCTTTGTATGACACACCGCTTTGCCTTATCAGATTTACCATGTTACCGGTCTTGGCAGCAATTATCTTGTCGAAAATATTGCATCGCGTGCTTCTGGCACACACACACACACACACTACAGCCTCACATGCGGCGAGCCAAGTCTCTGGGCAGCAGCGTAAACTAGTGTTTTTCCGCCACAGCCAATCATGCTGCATGCATGTTTCACTGACGTTGACGAGATTAACCACTTAGGTACCGAAATTTGGTACCGAAAAACAAGACATGTTTCGATACTCGGTAGTATTGAGGCAATTCGGTCGGTACCTAAAAAGTACCGAACTCGGTACCCAGCCCTACTGCAGGCTCACTCTCGCTCGTATCCAAGGTAAATTAAAACACTTGTAAGGGATGATAGTGTTGATATTTAACTGAATACATCACAATAAGCTAAAACGCATGCGCAGGTCACTTTACTTCCTGAACAAGTGCGCACCCAGGTCCGTGCTGCTTTCACATTCACGCGATCCGCGGCACGGTGCGGGAGCAACCAAACTCAGACCACCTCCTCCAGGTAGTCTTGGGTTCGGTACCCCAGTGCGCACCCGGGTCCCATGACAGCGTTCACATTAGTGATTTTTCATGCGAATTGTGACCCGTTCCGAACTAAACTGCCAGTGTGAAAGCCCCCTTAAAAGTGGGTGGATTTTTATCACTGTAGGGTGATTGTGTTCACACAATGCCAACACACATTTATGTCCAAAGATCATGTTAAAGTGTTTTTTGCATAATAGGTGCCCTTTAAGATTAAGATTTTTTTTAAATATTTTCGAAGGACGTTTCTAATGCCTGAAAAGGCTGAATTAATTTGGTGAAAAATACATTAAAAACAGTGATATGTGAAATACATTCACCGGCCACTTTATTAAGTACACCTGTTCAACTGCGTGTTAATGCAAATATCTAATCAGCCAATCACATGGCAGCAACTCAATGCATTTAGGCATGTGATAGTCAAGACGATCTTCTGAAGTTCAAACTGAGCATCAGACTGGGGGAGAAAGGTGATGACTTTGAACGTGGCATGTGTGCCGGACGGGCCGGTCTGAGTATTTCAGAAACTGCTGATCTACTGGGATTTGCACACACAACCTGGGTGAAAATGCCTTGTTGATGTCAGGGGTCAGAGGAGAATGACCAGACTTGTTTGAGCTGATTTAATTTGAGTGTATTTAGGTTTATAACGGGTCAGGTTCTAACCTTATTGATGAACGTGAATTGTAGTTTGCGAGGAAAGCTGCAACTTCCTCCATCAACGTCAGATGCCCTCTTAATAATCTTCTGATGCGTGCAGTACAATTAAGTGAAAATCTCTGCGCTGCGTATAAGTGATAAATCTATTAGACAGTCTATTAGGGAAAGCACTTTTCATCCTGTTTTCTTCAAAAACACGGCCCAGAACGTTAAGTGCAATGTAAGTGCAGGCCAGCAGGGAGTCAAATAACCACTCGTAACCACCGAGTTCTGCAGAAGTGTCTCTGAACACGTCGAACCTTGAAGCAGACGGGCAACAGCAGCAAAAAATGGTCAGGGGGGGTGGAGGCTATTACTGGGCTGAACTATTTGAGTTACATAAAAGCTTTTTCTTTGTTTTCTTCCTAATTGTCCTTGAAATAGTGGTCAAGAACCCCCGCCCACCCCCAAAACAAAAATGGTTTGGCCACTGATCAAAATTTGATGTTGTCATTTGATTTGAAGTTCAGTAGGCTAACGTTACGATCAAAATGTCCGGTCAGCACAAGTCTGGTGCTCAGAAAAGAAAAGAGAAGAAGAGAAGAAGAAAATAGAGGCCTTTGAGATGTCCTAAACAAATATTTTAAAATAGGTGGTGACGGTGAAGCGGTAACTAACGTTAGTAAAGTCAACGTAGAGCAAGGTAAGAAACAGGGCAGCCAACGTTTATGAGTGTTGTCAAAGACCCGGTACTTTGGTACCAAGTCGGTACTAATTTTGTTTTAAACGTCACGCCACGGTACCAGGTTTTCTCAAACCCGGTACTTGATGCGCGTGCATGCCCGAAGCGCGTGCAGTTGCGTCCTCTTCATAAAAGTGCTGAGACATTGCGACCGGCGGTGCTGCTGATGTGGTGGCTGTAAATCCACTTGTTAATAAGAAAGGAGGAAAGAGCCACATATGGAAATATTTTGGATATTAGCTCATAATAGCGACGCGGCACACCCCTTTTTTTTAGAGGCGCGCAAGTTCATTGTTGCATCGCAACGATAGATGCCACGGGAGAGCATGCGCTTGTGGAAAAGAGAAAGCGGTGCAAACTGCGCTCTCCATGATGACGAGGAAGTATTAGCAAAGAATTCATTGATTTCTAGCCCTTGCATTAGCTTTACTACTAGATATATTTATGGAGATGAGAAATAAAAAGCCGGCTGAAATGCGTCACAGTCAAGAAGAGCAGAGGAGGGGAGAGGAACAGGAGAGGAATAGCAGAGGAGGGGAACAGGAGAGGAATAGCAGAGGAGGGGAACAGGAGAGGAAGAGCAGAGGAGGGGAACAGGAGAGGAAGAGCAGAGGAGGGAAACGGGAGAGGAAGAGCAGAGGAGTGGAACAGGAGAGAAAGAGCAGAGGAGGGGAACAGGAGAGGAAGAGCAGAGGAGGGGAACAGGAGAGGAAGAGTAGAGGAGAGGAACAGTAGAGGAAGAGCAGAGGAGTGGAACAGGAGAGGAAGAGCAGAGGAGAGGAGGGGAACAGGAGAGGAAGAGTAGAGGAGAGGAACAGTAGAGGAAGAGCAGAGGAGGGGAACAGGAGAGGAATAGCAGAGGAGGGGAGGAGCAGAGGAGGGGAACAGGAGAGGAGGAGCAGAGGAGGGGAACAGGAGAGGAGGAGCAGAGGAGGGGAACAGGAGAGGAAGAGCAGAGGAGGGGAACAGGAGAGAAAGAGCAGAGGAGGGGAACAGGAGAGGAAGAGCAGAGGAGGGGAACAGGAGAGGAGGAGCAGAGGAGGGGAACAGGAGAAAAATAGCAGAGGAGGGGAACAGGAGAGGAGGAGCAGAGGAGGGGAACAGTAGAGGAATAGCAGAGGAGGGGAACGGGAGAGGAACAGTTGAGGAGAGGAACAGTAGAGGAAGAGCAGAGGAGTGGAACAGGAGAGGAAGAGCAGAGGAGGGGAACAGGAGAGGAAGAGCAGAGGAGTGGAACAGGAGAGGAAGAGCAGAGGAGTGGAACAGGAGAGGAAGAGCAAGGGACAAGGAGAGATCTGGGCATGGGGGGGGGGGGGAGGGGGATGGGCATCTAAGATTATCTTGTCCCGGGCCCAGGCAAGACTGTCAGCTGGCCTGCCTACAATGGATAAAACAATGTGGACGGCCCCACTCCCAGTTAAATGTGTCGAACATGGTTCACTCGCGTGCAGCGTGCGTGAGACTGAGACACTGAGATTAGTCAAAGAAACATGGAGAAAGCAGATCATGAGGATGCACAAAGGAATTACGTTTTCTAAAAGGTTGTTGTTAACATGATATTCTAGGGGGAAATGAGCAACAGTCAACAGTGCAGCTCCCGTAGACTACAGTTTAGAGGAGTGCACGTTCACAATGGGGAAAGCATGAAGCTTACTTGACAACATCAGTTCATATATCAATATCGCAACAAATAGAAATAACCTTAAATAATGTATGGTTATCTGCATCTTTCCGTCTCTTATGTATAGTTACATTTTAAACACGAAAATCACATTCAGCATGACACGCAAGCGGTTGCTGTGGTAATGAACAACCTGCTTGTTAAAGCGAATGTATAATCCTGTATCTGAGGCAAATTTACTAAATATGCAGCGCGAGTTATATATTTCTAACTCCAAACAACTGGCCACTGAACCAGCTTATAAAATCTTCAAGGCTGTGCTGGTTGCATTTGAGGTACAGGTCATGGGGTTTCCCAGATTTCGCTTGAGACCAGTAAGCATTAGCCTCGATAGTAGTAGAGTAGCCTTTATTGTCATTGCACTGTGGAGGTACAACGAAAAAAAAGATGGTGAAGCATAGTCGTGTATAGCCTGCATAGTCGTGTCTCCTTCATTGCGTATTTTTATATTTTGAATATATCCCTCCACTGCATACTGTAACCCATTGTGCCTCGATCTGGAGGATATCACTGAGGTATTGCTCCAAAAAAAGTTAACTGACACGCACGGGTATGCCTCTTCCCGTCATGGCAATCTGTTGCGCTGGTCGTGTTTGACCATTTGTTTGACGGGCGTAGTAACAATAACTAGGGGGCGTGGCTTTTGCGAACGGTCAATTAAAGCAGTTCTGAATGCAAAAAGGGGGTCCAACCTGGTACTAGCAAAATGTACCTAATAAAGTGGGCGGTTAGTGTAGTTTTACTATTTAAAATAACCGTTTTCTATTTCAGCAGCCATTACCCCAGTCTTCAGAGTCAAATGACAAGTCAGTACTCATTCGAATTTGAGGGGTCAATAAACCTTTCTTCTTCTTCTTTCTTAGTTGAAAATAGTTCATGAAGTATGGAAAGTGTTTTTTCAGCATTTTATTAAAACATTTTTTGTACCCTTGCTTATTAAAAGTGTCAGTTTCTTGAAAGAAAATGTAAAGACAGCCCATAAACATCCAAAAATAAACCACAGCAGCATACTAGTCCTTCAAGCATATCTTAAACTTTGGTCCTTATCTGCCCTCAGACTGTTCATTGGTCCCATTAGTGCAATTTCCCACCAGAACAGATGGATGGTCTCCCTCAGCTCTAGATTTTAGTTTATTTCTGCTTTTGTGAACTGTATCTGCTCATTGGACTTGCACAGTGCACAATATGCATCATCTGAAGGTATCGTTGCTGTTTAGTGGCTCTATGCACAAACTGGATTAATGCGTCTGCTTATTTCCCTGACTATGTGGGCAAACACAGTCCCGATCTAGAGAAAAGGATTGACTCTGGCAGATCCCATGGGAATTTTCAAATAGGGCTAAGTTTAGGCCTATAACCTTTAACAGTACACTTTTCCATTTGAGAGATGGGCATGACATTTCCGCAGCTCTGCCTGAGCTCTTAAATGGGAACTTGCCAAGAATCCAAAGTGCTTTGTGTGCGGCTCTTTAGCACCCGATGGAGACGAGATTACATGCTGATGCGAAGATCGCCGACAAATGAGCCCGTTTATATTTCCACCACTCTATTTGTTATAAAACACAGTTGATTGGCCATGACATGATTAATTTGAGACTCTGTGTCCTTTCCTGCTGTTTACACTACCTTACCGGTGGTGACACCAATCTCGTAGAGCGGCGAGAGGCTTGGTGTGGGCCATTAACTGTGCGCTGCATGTAGATTAGTTTGCAGGATGGTAGCCGTTTGGGTGTCCGCAGATAACAGAGAGCCCTCAACACTATTGATTGTACTTTGCAACTCTTCTCACTCCTTTGATCAGCTCAGAAACATTTGTTCACAGTTGTCATGTTCTAGTGACTTGAAAACGTAATTATCTGCTAATGCTCCATCAGTATCTGTTTGACCTCAGATTTGCGGTTTCCCGCTGCACAGCCCAGTTGTGACACGCAGATCCCGTCTACACCTGGTATTAACATGGACAGTGCTAAATAGAGGTGTAAATTGGATCCGTTCTGATGCACCCAGACAACATAATATACGATTAGTGATGCCGATGTAGATGCAAGTCAATTTTTTAGCATGAACATAGACTAAAAACTGTGAATGATTAATGAAAAAGTCAGAAGACTGCAGCTCTACAGTACATTATCTGACTGTGATCCATATGTGCATATAATCTATAGAATTTTCTGCCTCGCATACTAAAAAAAAGTAGCACATTTTTGCAAATTTTGAACTTTCATTACAGCATATCCAGTATCCATATATTACATCAGTAAAGGGTGAAGATCTCAACCCATTAATTTAATCTCCAGGGAAAAATGGGAATTGCTAGCGTAAGCATGTTATGCTTAGCTCTATGAGAACACTGTCAAGTAAAATAGTCCAGTACATCTGACTATATACATTCTTGAAATAAAGGCATATGGTTCCATGAAAAACATTTAACATCCATGGAACCTTTCCAGTGCACAAAATGTTCTTTATAGCAGCGCTTTCTCAACATTTGTGTCTCCAAGGTCCCTGATTGTCCATAACACTATTCATCTTTTCCAGTTGCTTATAATTTAGAAGGATGGGGATTTTTTTATGTTATTTTACCTAATGATACAATAAATATGTTATGGTATTTTAAGAGTTTATTCATTTACATGAAATTTTCAGGTCTAGAAATCACTTTTAATATTCCCTTATATATCCATGTTGTCCAAGACTGTGGGAAACTTGTTGGGAAAAAAGTTGAGGGGGTTAATAAAATGAGAAATGTATTGATTTTTAATTGTTTTGTTAAGTCTAATTAATAATTAAGTCTAAGTCTAAGTTAATAAGTCTTATTTTTAACCCTTTTAACCTTTTAGTCATCTTGAGGCCCCCTTGTAAATTCGGCGAGGCCCCCAAGTGGACCCTTGATTCAGGACCACTCATTTATATATATATATATATATAACAAAAACATTCTTCAGATCATAGGTGCAAAATTGCAGAGCACACACAGATATCCTCCGTAATTTTAACCAATCAAAAAATCGATTGAGATTCAGGAACCTCTCTGATTGGTGGAGCTCGCATTGGGTCCCAGCGGGTCGTAATACACAGCATTCTATCGTTATATTTAGCTTTACAACATAACAACATGTTATGGACAGAAACATAAATCAGTGCCTGTGCTTCAGATAATGTGACTGGAAGTTGTTCTTCCTGAGCACTAAGTTAACTAGACATAATGCGCAAGTCTTTTCCCTTCGATAACAAACGCTGCTACTCAATGCAATATTACGAAAAATGATTAGACCCTAAAATCTCTGAAATGCATCTGACAAGCCCAAAGACACCAGAAGACACAAGGGGCCCTTTTCCATCTTCTTATAATGATAATGAACAGTAAAAATCGGGGGCCCAGGCCAACAAAATCCTGGCTGCGTTTCGGCTGGCTGTTTATTGCCACTTAATGAAAAACAATTTATCTAAATCACCGCCCCGGAGGATTCGTAGTTAAAGCTTGTGGAGAGAGAGGTGGGATTTTTGTCAGTGACAAATGCACCACTGTTTTTCCAATTCAAATCCAGTTGAGGGAAGAAAACAGCCGTTTACATTTAGGGTGGATGGAGGCGAGAGAAAGAGCGAGACGATAGAGGTAGGGAGGTCTCGAGCTTATGTTTCACAGTTTGCTTGCAAAATATTAACACGTCTAGATGTCAACTATAAGTGTGCACACTTAAATTAATGTGCGACGAAATGCTCCAAAGCCTTTTAGTTTCCACTTAAACTTGTATAACTTTGAATATACAGTATATACGTGCCATTTTTTCCCAAGCAGTAAAAATCCGTAATGAAAATGTCTGCAACTGTTTTTAGCACTGAGGCTATTCTTGTATGACAGTGAACACGGCGCCTGGCATTCAGGTGCGAGCCCATTTAATGTGCAGACAGGTGTACTTACCCTTTAATTATCATGGAGATCAGATGCAGCTGCCCAGTCAAGCACGGGCATAAAAAAGAAACACTTTCTGTAATGCAGCATATTCAGTACCAGAAGGGTTTTAATTCAATGGTTTGCCCATTCACAGAGTTGCCATACAGCCAGAAACAATTTAGGAAGAGCTTGGAAACTAAATCAAGGTCAGTTCTAAAGTGGAACCAGTTTGCTCAGTGTGTCACTATGATTCCATTTAGACTGGAAGTAATGGTCAACTTTGACCTAGTCTGAGCTTTAGGTTTAAAGCCTTATTGGAGGAATAGTTCACCTAAAAATGAAAATTAAATAGAGCAAAATAGTCATACCGTGGGGATTTACACACATCATTCTCCTTTGTATACATAGCCCTGAGTTTTAGTTGTCCCTTGTCGGTTCACTCTGACAGACATATAATTGGGAGATACAGAATGACAACTGATATTTACACTGAATAAAATTATAAACGCAACACTTTTGTTTTTGCCCCCATTTTTCACGAGCTGAACTCAAAGATCTAAGACTTTTTCTATGTACACAAAAAGCCTATTTCTCTGAAATATTGTTCACAAATCTGTGTAAATATGTGTTAGTGAGCACTTCTCCTTTGCTGAGATAATCCATCCACCTCACAAGTGTGGCATATCAAGATGCTGATTAGACAGCATGATTATTGCACAGGTGTGCCTTAGGCTGGCCACAATAAAAGGCCACTCTAAAAATGGGGGCAAAAACAAAAGTGCGTTTATAATTTTGTTCAGTGTATATGCATTTAATGTCAGTAGTCTGCTATACTGTTATAAAGATCTCATTGATTTACATTGCATCTTACTTAGTGGCCAAGAGTTGGTTCAGACTATTATTTTAATATGTTGAGCTTTACAGGGTTAACCTCTGTGCTTTTCTGTTTTTTTGTTGTTGTTTTTTTCATAGATAATGGTGTTGACGGACCCGGAGTTTGAAAGCAGTGTTCTCATCAGCTCAGATGAGGGTGCAAGTTATCAGAAGTACCGCTTGAGCTTCTTCGTTTTAAGTCTGCTTTTCCATCACACACAAGAGGACTGGGCATTAGCTTACAGCCATGACCAGAAGGTAAGCAATGCTGATTCTGAGCAAAATAATGAGCCTCCAGTGGTAAAAACCACAGTTGATCATATTTACATTCTTAATGCACATACCTGGTCTTATTGAAAATGACTCATCAGTTCTTGTTACTCCAAAAATAAAGGTTCCAAAAGGGTGTTTTCGCAGCACTGCCGTAGAAGAACTCATTGAATAGCAATTGTCTCATTGAGTAGCAATTGTTCAGTGTACAATAAGAAACTGAGCAGTGAAGGGTATTTTCTGCTTGTTTAGGCTGCATAAAGAAGGAAATCGTGGCGATTTCTGTTCCTAAACGGTGGTCCTCCGTCTTACAGTGAGAGAGGTTCAAAGACGGCCATTGTCACATCTTGCGACTAAGAATTGCCTGTGAGACTTTTGACTTTTAAAGGTGTCCTTTTATTTGGCAGTGATTCATGTTCGTAGTCGGTCCTTAAAGAAAACCCAATGAAAGTCTGTGAACAGAATTGACATCCAGCAAATTGAAATTAGCTAAAGCTTGTAAATATATCAAATATTTCTGTCCACACTTTGTATAAGTCTTTTGATGTATAGAAGGATAATTTGTATGGATTTGTTGTGTTTTATAGCATCTGAATGTTGTTTACATTTATATACACTACTGTTGAAAAGTTTGGTGTCAGTAATATTTGTATTAAAGAAATGTATTTATTCAGCAAGGACACATTAAACGAATCAAAAGTGACAGTAACGACATTTATAATGTTACATCAGATTTGTATTCCAAATAAATTCTGTTCTTTTAAACATTCTATAATTGAAGAATCCTAAAAAAAAATATCATGGTTTGCGAAAATATATTAAGGAGCACAACTGTTTTCAACATTGATAATAGTAAGAAATGTTTCTTGAGGAGCAAATCAGCATATCAGAATGATTTCTGAAGGATCATGTGACACTGAAGACTGGAGTAATGATGTTGAAAATTCACTTAAAAAAAAAAAAATTCAAATACATGAATGTCAGTCACGTGACCTCTTACGTCATTCGCTCTTTTTCCAGTTGACTGCCGCCATCTTGAGTACCTGACAAGCATTAGCTATCTAGCTTGCTACGATTTAGAGCTTCATATGGATACAGTAAATGGCTACGAAAGACAACATTTCGCACCTAGATTACCAGGAAAAGAAACGCTACTTTCAAAAAATATCATCGTTAGGGTGTGATCCTTACGCGATACCCGATGCGTAGTAGCTACTTCCTGTCTCTGACACTTGACAAGCAGATTTTCTCTCAATTTTCTCTGTTTGTTTCACTTTATACATAACCAACTTTGTTTATGTAAACCTTGTGTGTATTTGACAGCACAATAAGACTATTAGCGCAATAAGACTAGAAAGATAACTTAGTTCAGTAACCAGGCGCTGTTGTTAGACAGGCTTAGTGCATGTGCGCTTCGGGTGTATGCGCTCAGAAAAGCGCACGTAAGAACCGCGCATCAACACGTGAATGACTTGTTTAACCGGCAAGGCTTTAAAGCACATGCAAATAATTACGTTAACTTTTGTGAACTGCAGTGTCCCTTCCTCTGCGTTAACATTTGATGTGAATATATCGCGTTGTAGCCTATGCTGAGACGGAGGCGCCAGAAATGCAACTGATATAAAATGCACGATACTACAACATTTCTTCAAAAGCAGATCGTGGAGATATTTTAATTGTCCATGATCATAAATCGTGCTATCCAAACCCTTAAGCTAGCGTTAGCTCATTAACAATATATTTACATCCACTCGCCACAGACAAAATGAACACTGCACAGGGAAGTTTGCACACACAAACCACTGTTATAA
Source organism: Tiaroga cobitis (assembly GCA_030578255.1). Taxonomy (NCBI): domain Eukaryota; kingdom Metazoa; phylum Chordata; class Actinopteri; order Cypriniformes; family Leuciscidae; genus Tiaroga; species Tiaroga cobitis. Next base: position 48,873,945 of record CM060591.1, read on the forward strand.
CATAAAAGCAAGCAGGCTACTGCGTGCATGGTTTGGCATGATATGACTGAAGGAATTTGACTGAATGCGCGCAAAGTGCGCTCCCTTAATAATTCCTAAAAAGCTGACATCAGTTCATCGTGATCTCACACATCTCTGTTATTATCATTGAAGCTGACTGCACAATAAATCTTTCATAATATATACACTTTGTTTGTTAAAATTAAAGGATTTGCCAGCATACAGAATTCAGCTCTGAACAAAAAGTCCGTTTTGAGCGGTGAGGGGAGTCTATCTTAAATGCTTCTGATTGCCCATTGTGTTCAAGAAATCAACACATATGTCTGTGATTGGCTAAATCGCTCAACACTGCAAACATGTTATAAAAAGAAACTGTAAATCGTTTCTATTTTGTAATGTACAAAAATGGCTAAGTTTTTATGTTTTATTCATAGATATTTCCGCGAATCGTTTTATTCTCCGCAACCCACACACACAGAGTGAGTGCATTACCGCCCGCGCCCCTGCCCGCGCTCGCACTCGCACTCGGCCTGGCACTCGGCCATCAAATCTAGTCCCGCGCCACACTCTTTTGCATTGGGAGTGCACGTCTCTAGATCAAGGGCCCGGCCCGAGGATAGTCACAGGAAATATCGGCCCTGGACCGAGGGTCGGGTCAAGTTCGGGCTCGGGCAGAGAATCTAGAATCTAGTTCTTTTGCGACTGACGTATCGATCTTGCCGAATCAGGTACTCAAGATGGCGGAAGACAAGTTTTAGAAGTAAGTGACGTCAGTGAGGAGACGTTGATGACATCATATGATATTCATGTATAGAAAACAGTTATTTTAATATTTCACAATATTACGGTTTTACTGTATTTTTGATTTAAAAAAATACATCCTTGATGAGAGACTTTCAAAAACATAAAAAAAATCTTACTGACCCCAAACTTTTCAACAGTAGTTTACGTGTTCCAAGTGTGATTTGTAAGCATGGATGCAAAAAGACTGATTATGTCAATGTGGAATCCTTTTCACTTCTGTCTCTAAACTTTTAGTGATAAAACATGGAATATCTCAGATATACTGCAATGTGCTTGGAGACAGTCATGCTTACTCGCTCAAAAAATGACACACATTAATGCTGTGGCGACATGGCACTAAAGTGTCTTATTTTCTGAATGGACAAGGGTGGCTGACACTGTGTCTAGTCACATCAGGAACAGAGCAGAACTGTGGATAAGGTCAACACCTGAAACATTGTCTTATAGAGAGGTGTCAGGCTGGTCAGGTCCACTTCTTGATGATTCATTAAAAACAGATGGTGGTTTAGCTCAGCTTTCTGCCTTTCCTCTAAAGAACTCTAGCTCAGGCCCTTTTACAATAAAGGAGCCTCTGGGAGTCTGGCAGAAGAAATAGCAATTGATCCCTGCTCACTCGCTAAGCCTGGTTAACTGAGGTTTCATTGACCAGCAAAAGTCCACAAAAGCCATTCGATGTCTTTAATGATACTAATAGCTGACTCTAAATGGCCATTTTATGCAACCGTGAGGAAAAAGATTGCTACAGAAACAACCATGGTCATGAACTTAAATATACACCAAACAAGCCTCACTTTATTTGATGCAATTGACTTGTTTCTATTAATGGAATATTCTGCGTTCAATATAAAATATGCACAATCAAAAGTATTTGTTGCATAATGTAGATTACTTAAAAATAAGCAAAAACTTGAAGCTTATAACTTGACAAAATTCCTAACATTAGTTATATTGTTAAATCAATTCTTTGATGTTGCTGTTAAATCTTCATATTTACAGTCATTTTGGGGTTTATAGCATTGTATTTTCATGGAAATGTTTCTAAAACAGGAAATTCCCACATAAAAATGTGGTAGTGATTTTAAAATCATGGTAAAATGCATATTGTTTGCATCTCGTGGCAATATTATTGAAACAGTATGTATTTTAATGAGTCATAAGTCGGGTCAGAGGTCATACTTCCGCTTGAAATCGACTCTCTCGTGAACGTGTATACGGCAATTGGCGGAAGCCAGTGATTATAGTTTTAAAAATGGATATTTTTCTTACAAAAATCCATCGCTTCGCTTCAGATGGCATTTATTAATCCATTGGAGTCGTATGGATGACTTTTATGATGGCTTTTATGATGGATGGATGTGCTTTATTTGGGCTTTAAAACCTCGGGAAGCAAAGATGGGAAGACCCATGATATTATTTAATACAACTCTAATTTTGTCATATAGTCCTAGAATGCCTTAAGGGGGAGGAAATTATGGGATACATTTTATTTTTGGGTGAACTATTCCTTTAAGAAATTAACCCTTGTGCGACCCTTCAGTTTTGATCAGTTTTCCTGTGTTAATGCCAGCTGCATAGATTTTGGCACAGGTGTGTATTTTTATTGGAATTGTTCTATTTCACACCCATTTCCTTTAATAAATCTATTTTGTACTAGGTACACAAAATAGTTCCTCTCAGGACCTTAAGGACAAAAATGTCCCCATTGAAACCATTGCAATTTTTTATCTCAGGACCATTTAACTATAAAATTATGCAGTCTTTGTTTTTGGCTTTCATTCTGTTGGCAAGGCTTCAAAATTATTATTATTTTTTTGGTATTGTTTTTCCAGATGGTGCCATTTTCTCAGGTTTGACCTATAAAGAAAATACTTGCTTTCTCCTGGTATCTGCTTCTGCATATTATAGTCAATTGGATAAATTACCCAACAATAATTGTGTGTATAAAAAAATGCTTGTAATATTTGAGAGAGGAAAAACTCAACTGCAAATCACAAATCCAACCACTGTGTGCACCAGTGGAGTTTTGCTGGCATCTAATGGGGAAAATATATGTACTGCTCCCAAACAAAATCTTTCTGAAAGCAATTTTTTGAGATATCAACTTCAAATATGGAACACAACTTTTTTATATTTATGGCTTTGATTTTCTAGCAGTTTGACTGTGCGTTGACACCGGACGCGAATAGCGCGTCAAATTCGCGTCTACCGCGTCTAGTTTGACGCTTGACCACTTTGTGTTAATTCGCGCGTTTTGTGTTGATGATAAATGGAGCCAGCCTCCAAAAGTGATCAACCTGTCCTGTGATTTTTCTCTCTCTCTCACACAACACTGTCCAGACACGAACTTATGCAGTATAGTATGTTGGTTGTATTTACATTATAATAATTTTTCATATAATCTAGATATGGAATAAATAGCATTCAATACAAAATGAATGTCTCATTGAAATCAAGTTTTATGTGATAAAATATTTGCTTTGTTGTGCATTAGAACCACACAGGCATTTAGTCATATTACAAAATAATTTATTGAAGCATCCGGATACTTCACCACGTGACAGCAGCAAGCAGCTAGGCTCCTGATTGGTTAACGCGTTGCGAATTGATGCCAAAATTCAGATTTTTCAACTCGGGCGGCAGACGCGAATTCGCGTCAAACGCGTGAATGCACAAAAAGCACTTAATAAAATCATTCGCACGTAACGTGCCAGGCGCTCAATTCGCGCGAACTTGACCTGCGAATGACGCGTATGCTCGCGTCTACCGCTCTACGCCTCATTCGCACCGCAGGAATTTCTTACGCACGTAATGCGTCTTTGCATTGACTTAACATTGAAATCACTCGCGCCTGACGCACTATTCGCGTCCGGTGTGAACGCACCATTAGAGTTCAACATGTTTCATAAAATATATATTGTAATAATAATAAAAATAATAATAATTCATTACATTTATATAGCGCTTTTCTCGGCACTCAAAGCGCTTTACATTGAAAGGGGAATCTCCTCAACCACCACCAATGTGCAGCATCCACATGGATGATGCGACAGCAGCCATATTGCGCCAGAACGCCTACCACACACCACCTTACTGGTGGAGAGGAGACAGAGTGATGAAGCCAATTGGTATATATATATATATATATATATATATATATATATATATATATATGGGGATGATTAGGAGGCCATGATGGACAGAGGCCACTGGGCAAATTTGGCCAGGATGCCGGGGTTACACCCCTACTCTTTCGAATGACATCCTGGGATTTTTTTTGTGACCACAGAGAGTCATAAAATAATTGTATATAAAATAATGTTCATAAATCATTTTCATAAACTTAAAAACCTCCATAACTTTTTTTTTTGGTTTCACTTTTTAAACTTTTGTTTTATTTCACCAATAATCTGCTATGGTTCTTCTTTAAAATGAGACCAAACTTAAGCCTCTGCTCCCAAACTTAAAATTTGTATGACAGTTTTTTGACACAGATATTTTTGTCCATTGTGTACCTACAATATGTGTATCTTTTTTTAAATTTACACACAAGAGTTAAAGCTATTAAAAAGCCTTCCGAGAGGTTTCTGACCTTGATATGCTGCAAGCAAAAGGTTTAATGAATTTCAAACATGTCCAAATACATTCTATGAAGAAATCTATCTAGGATTTTGGCCTGAACTGATGAGAATGTTTTGTCCGCAGTCAATTGGCTGAAACCATGGATTCAAGGTTTTACAGGTTAGCAAGCATTTTCTCCATTCAAAAATATGCCAGAAATGGCAAATAATCCAGTGTATTGAAGTAGATATTTTACCAATTTGCTTCTGGAGGGCTCTTAAAAGAGTGAGTTTCTTAAAAGTGTGACTTTTCCTGATGTCTTTGACACTGTGCTCAAGGACTGTGTACATACTTTTGGTGCCATCAGCCCGTCAGACAGCTTTCGCCAGGTATTACAGACCCCCTTTCCTGAAACATATGTTTGGTGTGCAAATCTTCTAGCTTTGGGTGTTTCTGGAAGAGTTGAGATTAAAATGATGCATGGTAGATCGTTGAGAGATGACAAAACTTTCATTCTCCTTCAGGCACAGCATTGGCTTCTCCTCTGTAATCTTCCAATTTAAATTGAAGAAAAAAATATCATCAATGTCGCTGCTAAAGAATTCAACTGTTGTTTCTTGTTTGTTGCAGGAGTTGTCTAAATAAATGACAAATAAATTATACCCACATTCTATCATTCTAGCATTTTGCTCTTGATAACAAAGTTCTGTGTGTTGTCAGCTTTATCATTCCTGTTGAATGAGATGACAGAATTCATTTCAGCTTCAGGGACTTTGCACCATTGCAATATTCATTGAATTGTTTGTTTTTGTCATGCTATTTATGTCCAGTTCTTTTATGTTGTAATTATTGGTTGTTTTATGAACCCACAACACTGAAGCAATACTGACATACTTTGAGGCACAATGTGCAATTCAACTCTGTATTCTATATTATCACAGGTTTGAATGACTCTAAAGATAAAATAAGATTTGTCATATTGCCTACCTCTACTTTGGCCTAAATGGTCTGTCAATCATTTTTCTGATTTACTTTTTTCTTCTTCATTTTGTTACCTTGCAAAGCAACATTTTTAAAATAGATTACTTAGTTTGGCTGTACTGCTCTGTGACTTGTAACATCTTAAAAACCAACATGACAAAAAGCTTTATAATATGTTTTGCCATATCGCTCACCCTTAGCGCAATGATTTCTGAAGGATCATGTGACACTGAAGACTGGAGTTATGATGCTGAAAATTCAGCTTTACATCACAGGAATAAATTACATTTTAAAATATGTTTAAATAGAAAACAATTGTAATAATATTTCCCAATATTACCGTTTTTACTGTATTTAATAGAAGATACTTTTTTCCCCAAAAAAACTTTTGAACGGTATAGCACGTATCATTAACCCACACCTATGTCAGGCAGATATATCTCAAATCTCGATAATTTAATTCAAAAGTGACAAGAAAAAAACACAACTTAGCAAGGAAATATCCCCTCCGCTATGGGCCACTTTTACGATACCTTTTTCATTTTTGGAGTTTGACAGTAAAAATCTGCATCTGTTTTCATTGTACAATATATGTGTGGTGATGTGATCAATCATTATAGTGATTAGGGGCGGCTCAAGGGATATAAAAGGAGATGAGGTTGACATCATTAAGCGCGTCTTTCTGGGTCCTGGGAGTGACGTCATTTCTGGTGCGCCGTGTTTATGTCCAGGAGGTAAGAGCTACTGGTGGCAGTCTCATTATGAACGTTTTGTGTGGAAGGGTAATTTGAGACTCATGTGATTAACAGTGTGTGGGTGTCTGGGGAGTACTTTAGACCCGTCGAACAAATATTTACCAGTCGAACAAATATTTACCAATGTGAGGCCATAATTGGTGCACTCAAGTGCACTGGGCGGGGCGAGTTACCATATGCGAGTTACCAAGCGTATGTTACGCTTATTTTAACGTTAGGTTCACGAGACGGTGATTTCTTAAATTGAAATGTGTATTATATTTTAACAGTGAAACGGGGGCCAGGAGGTGTTGCAGCAGGCTTTGTGGGCGCTGTTAGGCTTTATGCGACCCATTTGATGGTTCTGTGAGGATTAACGTTACCTGCATCTGGTAGCTGCTAGTCATTCGAACTGGAGCGCTTCTGAACGGAGTTGTATTCTCCTCTGCAAGCTGTCTTCGACCATTCCTCTGCCTTTTATTGGAACGAGGCATCCACTGTCGATCTGTACCTTTACTCTAATTACCTGACGATCTCATTTCAGCGAACGAGGGTCTCCTTGACGACCGTAACGACGCATTTGTTGCCGATCTGTACTGTATATTTATTCTAATTGTTGGACGATCTCATTCCAGCGAACGAGGGTCTCCTTGACGACCGTGACGACGCACTTGTTGCCAATCTGTACTGTATATTTATTCTAATTGACCTTTCGCCGGCCCCTCCCCCAAAACGGCCATTGTCCAATCACACATCATAGCAACCGTTACTATGTGAGCAGGTCCGTCAAACATTGACTCCAAACAAGATGGAGAAGCGGTGCGCCCGCGGCGTTTGTAAATCGGACACTAGGTACCCCGAGAGATTGTCTGGAGAAGGAGTTGTGTTCTTTCCGTTTCCAAAGCCGAAAACACAACGAGAGCGGTGCCTACAATGGATCAAACAGTGTGGACGGCCCCACTCCCAGTTACATGTGTCGAACAGGGTTAACTCGCGTGCAGCGTGCGTGAGACTGAGACACTGAGATTAGTCAAAGAAACATGGAGAAAGCAGATCAAGCGGATCCACAAAGGAATTACCTTTTCTAAAGGGTTGTTGTTAACATGATATTCTCGGGGGAAAATGAGCAGCAGTCAACTAGCAGTGTAACGTTAGCACCCGTAGCTACAGTTTAGAGGAGTGCACGTTCGCAACGGGGAAAGCATGAAGCTTAAGTTACTTGACAACATCAGTTCATATATCAATATCGTAACGAATAGAAATAACCTTAAATAATGTATGGTTATCTGCATCTTTCCGTCTCTTATGTATAGTTACATTTTAAACACGAAAATCGCATTGAGCATGACACGCAAGCGGTTGCTGTGGTAATGAACAACCTGCTTGTTAAAGCGAATGTATAATCCTGTATCTGAGGCAAAATTACTAAATATGCAGCGCGAGTTATATATTTCTAACTCCAAACAATTAGCCACTGAACCAGCTTATAAAATCTTCTTCAAGGCTGTGCTGGTTGCATTTGAGGTACAGGTCATGGGGTTTCTTCGATTTCGCTTGAGACCGGTAAGCATTAGCCTCGATAGTAGTCGTGTCTCCTTCATTCCGTATTTTTATATGTTGAATATATCACTACTGTAACTGTAAGACATTTTGCCTCGATCTGGAGGATATCGCTGAGGTATTTGCCCCAAAAAAGGTCACTGACACGCACAGGTACACCTCTTCCCGTCATGGCAATCTGTCGCGCTGGTCGTGTTTGACTATTTGTTTGTCGGACGTAGCAACAGTAACCAAGGGGGGCGGGGCTCGGCGAAAGGCTAATTGTTTGATTGTCTCATTTTTAGCGAACAAGGGTCTCCTTGACGACCGGATCGATAGCGCGTTCACAGCCTTTGGTGACGCTTCTAAATTTAGTCTTTAATAGAATTTACATTCAGACCTGAGTACAGTGGCGAGAAGCTACTCGTTTTGTCGCTACTATTGTTTCATTGTGAATATTATGTCACTGTGGATCTTGTTTGTAAATGTGTTTTGAGTTGTATTGTAGTCTGAGATTACATTTTATCAGGACAGTGTTGTGCTGACAAGAGTTCACCAGTGTCAGCCAGTGAATATTGTGACAAACTGATTCCTTCTGGCAACATGTGATAAGTGTTTAATTGACAGACCATTACGTGGAATGTGTATTTGTTTGTTTGTATCTCATACTGCTTTCTCTTCCACTCAGAATTGGGGTTCCAGTATTAGCCAGAGTCCTCTGTGTGTGTGGTGGTTCGGCTATCGGTCTGCAGTGTTCACAGCGGGTGATTTGGTGTTGTGTGGTGAGAGCACCAGTAGTTGCTGTGTTTATTGGACAGGCAAGATGAATCCCCCAATTCTGAAGTGGTAATGTGCGTGTGTGTGTGTCCATGTAACGTGCTTATTGATTGATGCGTTCCTTTTACTGTTTGTAGATTAAAAGATACCGGTTGTATTTTATTGTATGTATTGAGGAATAAAATCTGTGAAGCGATTATCCTTGTCTGATACCTGACTCAGCCACTACGAATCTGTGTGTCTTTTGCAAATTTTCTGTGGGTCCCCGGCCAATTTCCGGGGTGGCGTAGTCGGTTTAGTGCCATAACTGGCATTGTAGTAACTTCTGATCGTAAGTTGCCACATATGTAAAAACAACAACAACAAAAAACAGTAAGAACAAGTAAAACCTATGGAAGTAAAATAATGTCAAATGTTTTTGAAACAAAAAGCATGTTGAATTGCACCAATTGAAAAAAAAAATATGCATTGCGTTAACCATGCTTGCATTTTAATCCATTGCATTTTTAAGGCTTGCATTTTTATGGGCTGAAATTCAACATGGTTGAATATTTAAGCTGTGAATATTTCAATTAAAAACATTTCAAACACATTTTCAATATTAAAAATTCAATAATCCATATTCACCTTTCATATTTCACTTCCAAAATTTTCAAACTGTTTAAAAATACAACCTATAATATTCAACAGGCAAATTTCGGTCCATTTTATTTCGCCTTGAAAATTCGCTTCCACAAATTCAGTGGTTCATATTCGACAGTAAATTCAACGTCGACATCCAGGAACTGCAGGAAAAGCAGTAGATTACCGATAATAATCTCCATCTGCTGTAGTCAGCTTTACCAGCAGGGGGTGCACGCGCGTGTTGACAAGCACCAAAGCAACAGGAGAGGCCTTCACAACACGTCATTTGCTGAAATGGACAGAACGATGAGTACGAGTTATAATTTATGTGTGTGGAAAAGGTTGATTAAGACACAAAACACACGAGCGTTTACTCAAGTGTCTTATAATACTTATTTTTACCCCCGTGCAAAGTAAGGTGATTTGTCCACTGCAAAACTAAATTCTCTCGCCGTTGGCATTGATATTAAGTTTTAGTAAAACAACTGTAATACACTGAGACAGAGTGAGTTGTTTGTTTTAGTCACTATGACGGAATACTAAATTGATGGCTGGGTTTTGGCAAAGGCAATTTTATTTAAATATAGCATCATTAAATACAACCCAATTACAATTATAAATTAAATTCAGCAATTAAAAATAACATCTCTACCATGATATCTGGTCATCTCTGTGTTATAACGTGAATTGTCTCCGCCATTATCCAGGGCTGCGTACAGTAGGGGTATTTGTCATCTTATTCTATATCTTTTTGTCCATTTGGAGCGCGCGTCACGTCACCTATTAGCGTCGCGCCTGCCACAAGATCTCTCACTGTTTACATGAACCAGACACTCCAATGAGAGCACATAAAGTGCAATCCATCTCTTATTTACCATTTTTTCATCTTATCGTATATTTTATTCGCTCCTTTGCCCGTATTGGAGCGCGTCTCGTAGCTCTTACTAGCGTCAGGCCAGCCACACGATCTCTCACTGTTTTAATCTACCAGACACTCCGATTGATGCACATGTGCAAACAGACAGTGCAATCCTGACCTGCTCTTATGTAGCCTATCTATTTGTCATCTTATTTTATTCGCTCTTTTTGTCCATAATGGAGCGCGCGTCGTATTGGAGCCATCTTCGCAGTAGTGAACGCGCCGAGAGAAATGCTCATTTCATACGGATTACATTATCTGAGAGTAGTCTATTTATTTTCGTTTTGAATTGTTTTGTTTAAAAGTAGGCTAGACATTTCTACCTTGATGTATTTATCATGCCTGTGAGAAATGTGCAATGCAAAAATTTCATGATTTTATTGCTATGCCTATGCCTATATGTCGGCTTTGCTTCTTATTTATTAAATTGGTTGATCAAACATTGATGGAAATTAAGATACAATTTATTAAAAACGAAATTCACTTTAAAGAAAGGCTTTATAAAAAACAAAACGTAATGGAGTGGTCAAAATCATTCTCCTTCAGCATGTCAATCGGAGAATCAGGCAACTGTAATAGGGAGAGATCTTGTGGCTGGCGCGCCACGAAACTCGCTCTATGGGACAAACGAGCAAATAAAATATAAGATAAGATGGCAGAAGGGTAACTAAGAGCAGGATTACATTGGCTTTGTGTTTTCGTGCACCAATCGGAGTGTCTGGTAGATTAAAACAGTGAGAGATCGTGTGGCTGGCCCGACGCTAGTAAGAGCCACGAGACGCGCTCCAATACGGGCAAAGGAGCGAATAAAATATACGATAAGATGAAAAAATGGTAAATAAGAGATGGATTGCACTTTGTGCTCTCATTGGAGTGTCTGGTTCATGTAAACAGTGAGAGATCTTGTGGCAGGCGCGACGCTAATAGGTGACGTGACGCGCGCTCCAAATGGACAAAAAGATGACAAATACCCCTACTGTACGCAGCCCTGGATAATGGCGGAGACAATTCACGTTATAACACAGAGATGACCAGATATCATGGTAGAGATGTAATTTTTAATTTATAATTGCTGAATTTAATTTATAATTGTAATTTGGTTGTATTTAATGATGCTATATTTAAATAAAATTGCCTTTGCCATCATGTAAAACCCAGCCATCAATTTAGTATTTCGTCATAGTGACTAAAACAAACAATTCCCTCTGTCTCAGTGTATTACAGTTGTTTTACTAAAACTTAATGTCAATGCCAACGGCGAGAGAATTTAGTTTTGCAGTGGACAAATCACCTTACTTTGTACGGGGGTAAAAATAAGTATTATAAGACACTTGAGTAAACGCTCGTGTGTTTTGTCTTAATCAACCTTTTCCACACACATAAATTATAACTCGTACTCATCGTTCTGTCCATTTCAGCAAATGACGTTTTGTGAAGGCCTCTCCTGTTGCTTTGGTGCTTGTCAACACGCGCGTGCACCCCCTGCTGGTAAAGACGACTACAGCAGATGGGGATTATTATCGGTAATCTACTGCTTTTCCTGCAGTTCCTGGATGTCGACGTTGAATTTACTGTCGAATTTGAACCACTGAATTTGTGGAAGCGAATTTTCAAGGCGAAATAAAATGGACCGAAAATTGCCTGTTGAATATTATAGGTTGTATTTTTAAACAGTTTGAAAATTTTGGAAGTGAAATATGAAAGGTGAATATGGATTATTGAATTTTTAATATTGAAAATGTGTTTGAAATGTTTTTAATTGAAATATTCACAGCTTAAATATTCAACCATGTTGAATTTCAGCCCATAAAAATGCAAGCCTTAAAAATGCAATGGATTAAAATACAAGCATGGTTAACGCAATGCGCATTTTTTTTTCAATTGGTGCAATTCAACATGCTTTTTGTTTCAAAAACATTTGACATTATTTTACTTCCATAAAAAACATTTTCAAAAGCTTTGGATCAACGCAAAACAAGTTGTGACGTGATGTTCCAAAATAAGAGTCACTAGAGTGATGTTTTCTTATGAGAGTGTGTTGCTTTGTTCCATCAAAAAAAGCATTAATCTGTTCAGCTGAGTGCATATCATTGTCACATACTTCTGACAATCTGACACATTCACAATCAGATAAACACTGTGACTCTGAAGCATATTTTGTGCCTTGTCTTGAGGAGTCAAAAACAAACACCTGTCTGAAAGACTGAGCATATTTCATTGTCAGATTTTTTAATCTGTTTTTTTTTTTTTTATACAGAACTTGACTGTTACGACCCCCGAATTAGTCTAGGGGTTCGGGAGTCCAACATTTTAAATGTGGCATTATAGAGGAACATATATAAGCCATGGTTTGTACAAAAGACCCAACAATCAAGCTTACTGTGCAAAAAGCCAAAACCTTTATTCAGTAAACAAGGTAAATGGCAAAAGTGAAGTGAATTAATCTATATGAATATAGATTAATATATATATATAAATTGACATGAGATACAGAATTTCTGTAAGATGGATTAAGTTAATGAAAAGAGAAAAAGATAGACGTGGACGGCGCCAAAGAAAAGAAAATAACAAAACCAAACGAAGTCTAGCTGTTAAATAACCTCTACTCCTAACTAAGAAAATAAAGAAGAAAACAATAATCTTTAGCGTCCAAGACCCCCTACCTAATCTCCACTAACTAACAGAAAACAGAAATACAGGGAGTGGCACTCGCCCCTAACCTAATGTGTTTAGACAAAAGCGAAAACCCCTGCGTGTTGCAGTGTATGTCACGTGACATGCTACCTGTCTATCTCTCTCCGCACTAGTAACCTTCAGCGGTCTGTCTACTGTAGAGCAAGTTACATAAAATCAGAGAACTAAACACAGGAAGAGTTCACTCATACATAAACTCAGCATCACACAGAGTGAAGTAGAACCACAGCCTTAACAGGGTATACAAAGTCATGACAGAAAGCTGCGTGGTCTGAGTCTCAGCGAGCCGAGAGCTTTCGTGGAAACGTCTGGCGTGCACTCTTATTCCCCAGGTGGCCTGTTCCCATTGGCGACAGCGAGAAGAGGTGACGTCAGCGCTAACAATGATTGACAGGTCACTTAGCCAATCACGGGTACCTGCAAAAGCGAAAGTAACCGAGAGAGAGCGGGAAGAGAAACACAAGAGAGCACACACACGCAATACAGGAACGTAACATTGACATTTTACAGAATTCCCTTCATAATGTTCCTTCGAAAGCGATAAAGAATAAACAATGCACTAAAAAGTTTAGGCTAAAAAAGACTAAAAAACACCCAATCCAAGCATGATAAAGAGATAAAAAGAAGAAATATTAGGCTATATTTATATGACGGAAACAGCAATAGCAAGGGTTTTGAGCATTTGAGAATTTTAGGAATGGATTATTACTTACTGTACACCGCACTACTTATACTATAAACAATAGTATGTGAAAGTGTGCATTTCGTGTTTTTTTTTTGTTTTTTTTTAAATGAAGAAATTTTTCGAAGCATGTAGATTTTACACTGGTGTTTTCCCCATGTTTTTATTTGTGTTGGGTTTTTTGGGTTTGGGTTAAATATCTGTAAACTTAACAGATCATTTCCTACCTGAAAATGTACCTTATCCATTTTTCGTACGGTGTGGGGTCTAAGTATTATCAAAAAATAAATTATTATATAAACTAGAATATTTTTCAAACAACATCACGATTGAGAGCGGTTGTTCCCGATAAAGCAGCATCATGCCAACGTAGTGATATTTGGAAGTAAAAAAAAGGTATTATTTCAACAGTTGCATTCAACAGTTTATTAAACAAAATGCTAATTTTGAGAAACTTATATTTTAGACACAATATTGCCAGTTACTTTGTCTGCTTTTTACTCCGTCAACGATAAAAAGAGCATAGTTCTAAACAGAGACTAGCTGTAATTCACTTCTGAATGAGTGTTTTTAAACAAATCAATTGAAGTGAATAATTCATTGGCTCAATGATAAAGAGTCACTTGTGTCATTCCGTAGGTGATTCATTTATGAGTGAATCAGCGTTTTTAAGCCAATCGATTGACCTGAATGCTTGAAAGAATCATTTGAATGAAGATTTACTGACTCACTCATATAGATGTTGCCTCCTACTGGCATAATAATGTAACCTGCAGAAAGACTTGCTGAAAAATCCCCACCAGACTCACTGAAATGTGTAAACAAATACAATACAGAACTAATATACAGACGTCACCATCGTCAAAACGATCCCCGTTCACACGGATTCGCAAAAATGACTGAAAACGCTGGATTCTTCTGCCAGGCCAGTAGATGGCGATGTCACTTTGTAAAGAAACGCTTTGCACCTATAGACTGAACACGTAGGCCTAATACACAAGCATGATGTCACTGTTTTTACAAATTCACGTTTACACTGAGACGATGAAGGTATCATTTTCAAAAACTTGCCCCTAGAAACCCGATTTCAAAGGTTTGTGTTTTCCCGGCCCCCAAAGCGCTGTTATTGTGTAATCGGGAATGACCAAAACGCATAAAGTTTTAAGTTTTTAGTTGAAAATGGTGTCGTGTAAACTGCAACAGTTATGCGAGGGGCATAACTGACTTCAAAATGTTATAAACTGTCTTGGAGAAAAAAATGAGATGACTAATTTTAAAGACTAGTCTAAGCAGTTTATTGTAAATTATAAATAAAACACATACCTTGTATTTGAATGAGTTTAGGTAATATTTCAACTATAAATAATCATTCTGAGATTATTGGCCAGTACATTGTAAAAATATAGTATGTCATTCCAAATATATACCCTATGTGCTATTTTTGTGAGCATGTTCTGGCATTATATTTGTGCATGTGTAACCTTTTTGCTCCCTCACTACTTCCCATCAGTCTTTGTGGGAATACAAAACACATTGGCCATATTCAAACCCCAGTCACACTGGCAGCACTGTAGTTCTCCAGCTCTCTGACCTCTCTCCTGGGGTGGCTGCCTCACGGGACGGCTCGTAAATGCCTGTGGGTAACTCCTCAGGTGCTCCCTGACCTCCCGCATCATTCACAAAGCTGAAATACCTCCCCAGAGAGACAGACAGGGAGAGAGAGGGAGGGTTGATGGGGGATAACAGATTGAGAGAATAAGGGAGAAATTGAAGTATATAAATTCATAAGGTATCACGACACGCTCTCCAGAAAGATACAGAGAGAATTAGAAGAGACAGAGTCGGGTGTTAAGCCTTGCATGTGATCGCATCCTCAAGTTTTTTTTGTGTTTTTTTAAAGATTTATTTACATAAACCCCACCCCCGGGAACACGATTTATAGATTATCATGACAGAATATGCTAATCAATGACTAGAAGATAGTTAACTCCACATCAGCTACATAAATTCATCAACTAAGCATTCAGAAATGTCCTGTTGCATTCTACGTGACTTCTTCTTGAGTCTCTTTGTCCGACTCCGGTTTGAACATAAAAGGCTGAACTGTTTCTAACATGTTCAGTGAGTGTCTGTGTGAAGCAATGAAGTAACACACACATGAGCTCTTGAAGCTCCGCCCTCTGTGCCGGGAGCAGCAGCTCATTTGCATTTAAAGGGACACACAAAAACAGTGTGTTTTTGCTCACCCTCAAAAAGTGTAATTTTAACATGCTGGTATTTTGAGCTAAAACTTCACATACACACTCTGGGGACATCAGAGACTTATTTTACATCTAGTGAAAAGGGCATGATAGGACCCATTTAAGTTTTTTTTGTTTTATTTTTTTTAAATACATTTATTTATATATATATATATATACACTCACCTAAAGGATTATTAGGAACACCATACTAATACCCCTTTCGCCTTCAGAACTGCCTTAATTCTACATGGCATTGATTCAACAAGGTGCTGAAAGCATTCTTTAGAAATGTTGGCCCATATTGATAGGATAGCATCTTGCAGTTGATGGAGATTTGTGGGATGCACATCCAGGGCACGAAGCTCCCGTTCCACCACATCCCAAAGATGCTCTATTGGGTTGAGATCTGGTGACTGTGGGGGCCATTTTAATACAGTGAACTCATTGTCATGTTCAAGAAACCAATTTGAAATGATTCGAGCTTTGTGACATGGTGCATTATCCTGCTGGAAGTAGCCATCAGAGGATGGGTACATGGTGACCTTAAAGGGATGGACATGGTCAGAAACAATGCTCAGGTAGGCCGTGGCATTTAAACGATGCCCAATTGGCACTAAGGGGCCTAAAGTGTGCCAAGAAAACATCCCCCAAACCATTACACCACCACCACCAGCCTGCACAGTGGTAACAAGGCATGATGGATCCATGTTCTCATTCTGTTTACGCTAAAAATATGACTCTACCATCTGAATGTCTCAACAGAAATCGAGACTCATCAGACCAGGCAACATTTTTCCAGTCTTCAAGTGTCCAATTTTTGTGAGCTCTTGCAAATTGTAGCCTCTTTTTCCTATTTGTAGTGGAGATGAGTGGTACCCGGTGGGGTCTTCTGCTGTTGTAGCCCATCCGCCTCAAGGTTGTGCGTGTTGTGGCTTCACAAATGCTTTGCTGCATACCTCGGTTGTAACGAGTGGTTATTTCAGTCAAAGATGCTCTTCTATCAGCTTGAATCAGTCGGCCCATTCTCCTCTGACCTCTAGCATCAGCAAGGCATTTTCGCCCACAGGACTGCCGCATACTGGATGTTTTTCCCTTTTCACACCATTCTTTGTAAACCCTAGAAATGGTTGTGCGTGAAAATCCCAGTAACTGAGCAGATTGTGAAATACTCAGACCGGCCCGTCTGGCACCAACAACCACGCCACGCTCAAAATTGCTTAAATCACCTTTCTTTTCCATTCTGACATTTAGTTTGGAGTTCAGGAGATTGTCTTGACCAGGACCACACTCCTAAATGCATTGAAGCAACTGCCATGTGATTGGTTGATTAGATAATTGCATTAATGAGAAATTGAACAGGTGTTCCTAATAATTCTTTAGGTGAGTGTGTATATATATATATATATATATATATATATATATATATATATATACATATATACATATATACATATATACAGCGGGTAAAATAAGTAATGAACACGTCACCATTTTTCTCAGTAAATATATTTCTAAATATAGGTGCTATTGACATGAAACAACCCATGCAATCCACACATGCAAAGAAATCAAATCATAGATGTCCATAAATTAAGTTATGTGTAATAATGTTAAATGACACAGGGGGAAAGTATTGAACATGCTTACTGAAATTTATTTAAAACTTTGTATAAAAGCCTTTGTTGGTAATGACAGAATCTAGTCGCATGCATTGCTCAGGTGTGATTTTGGCCCATTCTTCCACACAAACAGTCTCCAAATCTTGAAGGTCCCGTGGGCCTCTTCTATGAACTCTGATCTTTAGTCCTTTCCATAGATTTTCAATTGGATTCAAGTCAAGTGATTGGCTGGGCCATTCTAGCAGGTTTATTTTATTTCTCTGAAACCAATTGAGAGTTTCCTTGGCTGTGTGTTTGGGATCATTGTCTTGCTGAAATGTCCACCCTCGCTTCATCTTCATCATCCTGGTAGATGGCAGCAGATTTTTATCAAGAATGTCTCTGTACATTTTTCCAATCATCCAAACTTCCAATCATGGTGTTTGAGTGCATTACTTATTGTTTTCTTTGAAACAATTGTACCTGCTAATACCAGGGGCCTCATTTATAACCGTTGCGTACGCACAAAACAGGCCCTGAAAGACCTGTTTTGACGCCACTTCCAACGAACAAGTTGTAATTTATAAAAACAAACTTGACGGGACCATTTGCGCACCTGCACTCAAACTCTGACCCATGCGTACAAACATTTTGGAGATGGAGCAGTTTGGCGACACCGATGGTGAGCTGGAGTTAAATGTCTTTTTTGTCACTTTTAGACAGAAAATCTAAATAAAATTATGCATACAGAAAGATAATACAAATATAATTTCACTCACCAAGCCTATCACTTGAGGCAAGTATCCATCCCTTCTTAAATGTCCGCGCCAGCGAGCGAATTGGGCCGTTTAGGCTAGTGAAACATACTACATATACTAGTGACTCATATACTATCTAACGGCAGATGAACGTAAATATTTACTACGAGTCCTAATCATAAATACGGTGCATGTTCACTATAACAGTTTAAATGCATAAAAGAACAACACAGTCTCATCCCAAGACGTCATATGACTGACGCTTTTGACCATACGTCAACATCCGACGTTTTAGGGTACCCTTTAACGTCAGTTAGATGACGATCCTGGGGCGTCATCCTACTGACGCGTTACCTTTAACGTCAGTTAGATGACGCGGGTAGGTTTAGGTCTGTGGTAGGGTTAGGATTAGATATCGTCATCTAACTGACGTTAAAGGGTACCCTAAAACGTCGGATGTTGACGTATGGTCAAAAGCGTCAGTCATATGACGTCTTGGGATGAGACTGGGCTGTAAAGAATGATTTAAACTATGTTTTACTTCTGATATAAACATTTAGATTAAATATGCCATTCTCATTAATGAAGTTAAACACTTAAACTACACGAAATCATTACTGAGAAGTTACAACATGTTTTATATTCAATAAATATAAATACTTGTTGTGGATGCAATCCTTTTGAGCACTTTTCCTCTGGCATGCTGTGTTTTAATGGTTTAACTACAGCGACAATTGCTTATCGTGATAATAGCAGATTGTCTGTGCAAATAATGCACAACAAGGTCTATCTGTTTCCATTAAAAATATAAATCAATTAAAAATACTATTTGGCCAGTGGAAAAGATTAAGAAAAACTTTCTCTGAAATGTATTTTACAGTATCTGATTTATTTATTCAAAAACAAGGCAAGGATAGGCTACTAAATTATTTGTATTATTGTAATGTGACGGCACATCCGTATTTAATATTTTCCTAATGTCTTGTAGCCTACCGTTAAACATGGTATCACGTGGATGAATAACCATATGCATATGAGGATATGCATAGTAAAACTAGGCGTTGTAATCTCCAATGTATGGTTATTTCTTCCGCTGACTGGGATTTATAAAGTGAATTCTGCGCAGGCTCTGGCGTACGCACGGTTTTATAAGTCTTTTAGTAAGGATCCTACGCACAGTTTTATAAATGAGACCCCAGGTCTTTCTGAAGCTGTCCATAAGTGGTCCTTGGCTCTTGGACAACTGTTCTGATAATTCTTTTCACTCTGTCAGAAAATTTGGGGGGAAAACCTGGTCGTGGCCGGTTAAAGGTGAAATGATGTTCTTTCCACTTCTGGATTATGGCCCCAACAGTGCTCACTGGAACATTCAGAGGTTTTTTAGATGTTTCTTGTGTGACACCTTAGTAATGAGACACCTTTTTATAGGCCATCAGTTTGGACTGAACCAGCTGATATTAATTTGCACTGACAAAGGCCAGGATGGCTTTCTAATTACTGATTGTCTTGCCTTTCCATGCCTTTCTGCACCTCCCTTTCTTCCTGTGTTCAATACTTTCCCCTATGTCGTTTAACATTATTACACATAACTTAATTTATGGACATCTATGGTTTGATTTCTTTGCATGTGTGGATTGCATGGGTTGTAACCAACCTCTGGTGAAAATTGCATGTCAATAGCACCTTTAGAAATATATTTACCTTAGAAAAATGGTGACGTCTTCAATACTTATTATACCCGCTGTATATATAAATAACATAATTATGATGTACCTTTTCTTAAAATGCTTATTTAAACATTGTGTCCCATATTCCCTGTCTGTGCAGGTCAGGTTTTATCTAGGGCAGCAAGTTTTCCCCGTTTGTCTACATTCTCCTGTTATACTATTTTGGTCCTTTCAGCTTTCGTTCTAAGGTCAGCTTTACGGTCTCCACTGCATTCCAAGTCCTAGATCTGCATCGAAGGGCAGCTTACAACATCGCTTTCTATGGTGCTGGGTGAAGTCTATAGTAGCTCAGACAGATCTTTAAAGAGCCAAGCCATGCACAATAGTGGAAAACAACAGAACGCTGTTAAATGAAATGGGGCTCTGGTTTATACGGTTCTCTGGGGCTTTACCCAGCACCCTAATTGACTGGCCAACAGCGAATGGTGTGAAAATATCTGACAAGGACTCAATACCACCAGCAGTAAGATGCCATGACATGAGAGTCTCAACTAATCATTGGTAAACAAAAGAACCCTTCCCACAATGTGCTTCAAAGCGACAGAAGAATAACATGTCTCTCAATGCATTGACTATTATACGTACAACAGCTTCTCTTTGGAGATCTCCCCATGGGTTGAACATTTAAAAGTGAATGCGCTCGTCTTAGAGTCGATTAGCATAACTTCCTCGGCCTTCAGACTGGGTAGTGCAACTGATATGTTAATTTAAGATGTTACATCAGGCAGACCTTCACCAGACTTGCATCAGTGAGGTTTTTAGATGTTTGTTTTTCCCCTGTGTTCCTTCCTTTTGATTTTGTTTCTTCTTTTCATGGGTCACGTGAAGCTTTTGTGCTTTTTTTTTTTTAATGGAGTGCCATGAGTATCCATTGTTTATATTGTATAGAAGTTTTTCTGTATTTCTGTATTTACTTACAAATAGAGACACTTGTTAGTCAGAGGCTAGTCTCAGCCTCAGATGTCACGCCCACGGAACGTTGGCTAAATGTCTGATGCATATGGTACACTTAACTGGAAACACTTCAGGAATGTCGAAGTCGTCATCTGATTGGTTGAATTTTATCGGATTTCCGGGGGGCGCGAGTGTCGCGTTTATTTTCGGTCCGCCGGGAAACAAAGCGCAGACGTGTGATTGCGGAAGAAAAACTGTTGTGTTTACATGAGTGACAATGAGCATTTATCAAGATCAGCTAAACGTAGAATTCTCAAAAGTATGCGAAGGTTCACGGGAAAGACTCTTGAAGTTTTCTTCTCCTTCTTTGATTTTCTATGCTGACTGACTTGTTGCACGCAGGTCTGTTGTTGTGGGGACATTTCCACGCACCGAAACGTGACGCTGAACGAAACGAACTGTAATTGGTTGTTTTACATGTCGGTCAAACGGCCTTATGAGCGGGCCTTGGCCAAAGAAAGCTGCTATGAATTCCAGACCTTCAGCCGTCAGTCTGAAGGTCTGGCTACGCGAGACTAGTCAGAGGCTAGTTAGTCAAGGGACTATTTCTTCAATATTTTTGCATAATTTTTCCAGAAGAGAGTGACTGTGAAAAAAAAAAGCTTTATTTTATTCTTTTGTAATTGTTATTAACATATGAGGAGAGTTTTATACTATTGAGGCAGTTAGAGATCCATCCATCTTCGATCCGGGTCACCAAAGACCCGGATATGTAATTATTAACATTCATGCATTTAAGGGCTAATTTGAGTAATATTAATGTAACAGAGACGAGGTGAGGATGTACAGTAGTTGCAGCAGCTTAGCTTTTATTTTCAAAAACATAGAAGAAACAAAACACTTATGAACAGACTAGGGATGCACGGTGATATCGGGACAACATTGGTATCGGCCGATAAAAGCTTAAAATGACCATCATCGGCATCGGCCGATATGAATATTTCTGCCGATGAGCCTTGCCGATAGGGTGGCGTGTTTCCTATGCGCACGTGACGACCGCAAACGAAGCATGAGCGCCAGCAACTTAAACTTCCAACTAGGGGTGGGCGTCTCACGGTTTTTGATCGTGGACGATTAAAATGTCTCCACAATCTGCTTTTGAAGAAAAATCATAGTATCGTGCATTCTATCAGTTCAATTCTGGCGCCTTCATCTCAACATACTGTACAACGTGACGTACATTCACATCACATGTAATCGCAGAGGTAAAGTTGCACTCACGGGACACCGCAATTCACAAAAGTTCATTATTTGCATGTGTGTCAAAGTCTTGCTAGGTAAACATATCATTCACGTGCTGATGCGCTGTTCTAACATCCGCTTTTCTGAGCGCGTTACACCCGACACCCAACTAAAAGCCTGTCACAGCGCCTGCATACTGGACTAATCTTTCGAGTCTTATTGCGCTGATACTGTCAAATACACACAAGGTTTACATAAACAAAGTTGGTTATGTCTAAAGTGAAAGCAAACAGAGAAAATCTGCTTGTCAAATGCGTGTATATTAGACACGTCGCGTGCAGTTCTTAAAGAGACAGTAATAATATGCTGCCGCTTGTCCTTAAAGAGATACTGCACCCAGAAATAAAAATTCTGTCATTGTTTACTCACTCTAATGTTGTTCCAAACCTGTATTCATTTCTTTCTTGTGCTTAAATATATGGAAGTCACTGGAGTACAGCAACTGTTTGGTTAGCCACATTCTTCCAAATAACTTTTATAATTTTAACAGAAGAAAGAAACTTGAGAGAGTAAATGATGACAATTAAAATTTTTGGGAGAACTATCCGGTTAATGTTATTAAAACAACAAAACACAGAGGAAATCACTCACTGCTCTTGACTGAGAACTTTAATAGAAGCTTTAATAAGCTTTTTTTGCACTAAAAAACAAAACAAATATATCGGTATCGGCATCGGGCAAAATTAGTTTGAAGCCCCAACCGGCTGAGGTGCCGGAGCACCATGTCCCTGTGATTGCACAACACCTCCCGCGAGTGAGCTAGATAGATAGTTGAGAATGCGAACGCCTTGTTCTCTCATGGGAACAATGGCCGCCTCCGCGACTTTCGTGAAGACACGGGGCGACAGGGCCAGCCAGAAGGGTAGGACCTTGTACTGATACGCTCGACCCTCGAAAGCAAACCGTAGAAACGGTCTGTGACGAGGAAGAATCAAGAATCAAGAATCAAGAATCAATCAGAATCAAGTACGTGTCCTTCAGGTCGATCGCTGCAAACCAATCCTGGGGACGGATGCACTCGAAAATGCGCTTCTGCGTGAGCATTTTGAACGGGAGTTTGTGCAGGGCCCGATTCAAAACATGCAGGTCCAGGATTGGCCGTAACCCACCGCCTTTCTTGGGTACAATGAAGTAGGGGCTGTAAAACCCGGACCTCATCTCGGCAGGAGGGACCGGCTCGATCGCGTCCTTCGCCAGCAGGACATCGATCTCTTTCCGCAGGACGGGGGCATCCACTGACCGCACACGGGTGAAGTGGAGGCCCCTGAATCAGCATCCACCGTCGTTCGGACCCTCTTGGGTGGAGGAGACTGAGTGCCCGTCAGTCTCGACCAAGGATGACCCGGAGGAGGAAGAGGAAACTGCTCTTTTATTGACTCTTTGGCGGAACAAAAACAGAATGAAACTAAATATTCTCCCGCCGGCCCTCCCCTGGGGGAAGGAGGTGTGCAGGGGCACCCTCTTGAGCAGCTCCGGAATCCTCTACCAGGTCGCCCGTCTCAGGAACGCTTCCCTCCCTTCCTTTTTTTTTTATTTTTTATTTTTTATTGACATACAGACCAAAATAGTGCATTAACGAACAATATAGTAATTCCATAATTCCAGAAGTGAAAATAACAGTGTGTGTGTGTGTGTGTGTGTGTGTGTGTGTGCATTATCAAAATAACCATTTATTATTTATTACCATCATCATTACCACCACTCCTCACTACCAACATGCTGCCAACATTGTATCAGTCAATTTTTATCTCTATTCTTATTTCCATCTTTCCTCCTATGTAACAATTACCACTGTCAGCACTCTTCAAAAATAAAAGATACCTTAATAACATAATATAAGATAACCCTCCCCCCACATCTCTTCAATCCCTATTTTCTCCTAAAAATTATTTATGTATTTAAAAAAAATAAAATTTTATGTCATGTGTAGTGTTTAAGGTGCATTAAAACAAGGGGTACAGTGTGAGAGTGTCTCAACTTGGGACAGAGATGCTGTCCCATGGAAACCACTTCTCTCCTGTCTTGCCTGCCTAAGTGTTTGAGGTTTTTCAGTGTATATATACATACATAGGCTACATACACTTTTTTTTTCTTTTTTTCTCTTTTTTTCTCTCTATTCTACGTTGTGGTGCATTAAAAACACATGAAAAGATTAGTCCCTCCCTTCCTTTTACGGGAAGGGGCCGGGGGCGTCTGAGCGCCCTCTTGCGACCAGACTTCCTCACTCCAGGGGTGGTAGACTGCGCTGGAGGAGGAGCTGGCGCTTGAGGGCGACCTCGGCGACGGGAAGCAGCCGGAGCTTGTACAGCCACAGGAGACGGCCCCGCAGCAGGCCGCCTCCTATGCAGGACATGCCGTATAGCCTCCGACTGCTTCTGGGCAGTGGAGAACTCCTGGGCCAAGTTCTCCACCGCGTCGCCGCAGAGGCCGCCCTGGGATACGGGAAAGTTGAGAAGTTTGTTCTTCTCCGCTTCCCTCATATCTGTCAGGGTCAGCCAGAGGTGGCGCTCCTGGACCACCAAAGTGGACATCGCCCGACCCAGTGAACGTGCAGTGACTTTCGTCGCCCGGAGGGCGAAGTCCGTAGCCGCACGCAGCTCCTGCGGCAAAGCTGGGTCGGGACCACCCGCCTGCAAGTCATGGAGTGCTTTAGCCTGATGGACTTGGAGCAACGCCATGGCATGCAGGGCGGAGGCGGCGTCTCCACACGCCATGTAGGCATCCCTGGTCAGACCAGAGGAAAACCTACAGGTGAGGGGAGTGAAGGGCCACCCTGCCAGGAGGAAGCGGTCTTCGGACACAGTTGCATCGCGATAGACCGCTCCACTGGGGGGATTCCCTCGTACCTGTGCGCCGCCCCGCTGTCCAGAGTGGTAAGGAAGGAGGAGCGAGGTTTTCTCCGCCTGTACGCCAGAGGCGCCGACCAAGACTTCCTCAACTCCTCATGCACTTCCGGGAAGAAAGGGACCGGAGCGGGTCGTGGGGCAACAGCACGGCCCGCTCCAAGACACCAATCATCCAACCGCGAATGTTCGGGACCCGGTGGAGGGTTCCACGCGAGCCCGACATTCGCGGCCGCCCGTTCGAGCATAGCGGCCATTTCCGGATCCGGCTCAGCCTGAACCACCACACCCGAAGGGGGCAGTCCCGCCGAGTCATCACCAGAAGATGACCGCTCTTCCTCCGATGCCGCGATCGACATCTGATCCTCAGGTGGCGCCCCGAAGGAGACAACCGGTACCGCCCGAGGGGGCTCCAGCCGCCCCACCAGAAGCGCCGATGGCAACGTGCAGCTAGAGGCGTGAGGCGCCCGACAGTCTCTTTCACCAGTCGGAGTGTTCCTCACGGTGATCCTCATTCTCTCACCAACAGGAATCACCGAATTGAACCGGCAGACGAACTAGATCGAGGATTATCTGAAGGGACTCCCCCGTGTTTCGGGGTTCTCAGTCTCGAACGTAGCATCGCCAGAGTCATATTCCCGCAATGAGAACATGACTCATCCACCAACGCTGCCTCAGCGTGTGTTTGTGGCCATCAGCCTGAGGGAGAAGTCGACCGCATCCAGAAACGCACGGGTGTGACGACATCCTGAAAAGGACGTGAACACACCGTGTTGCTTTTTTAGTTTGAAAATAAAAGAAAAAAGAAAGGAGAAGGAGGAAATGCTCTGAAGCGCCGAGGGACCACCGCGGCAGACACTCGGGAGAAACTGCAAGCCCTCGTGCTGCACTCAGTCGCGTCGATCACTGAAGCGCCGTCACACCAGCAGCCGTCAGAGACTCCTCTTCTTTCAGCTCGTCTTCTCTTCAAACCGGCAAGAACAGCAGTACACAGAACACTACTGAGAGGCTCCGAAGAAAACAGCATTGCGCAATGTTTACTTCCGCCTTTTATATCCCGCGCTGGTAGGCGGGTCGCGGAATGCAAATCTTGCATGCCAATGTCCATTGGCTCGTTTTTAATTCTCTCGAAGGCAATAGGCTTCCTAGCGCGATCTTAATTCGTCAGGGAACTCTCCGACGACACGTCGGAGTTCCCAGGACGAAAGAGAACTGAACTCATTCACAGACTGACAGTAAGGGGCTGTTTACACGACACCGTTTTCAACTAAAAACGTAAAACTTTTTATGCGTTTTGGCCGTTCGCATACACGACAACGGCGTTTTGGGTGCCTGAAACCGCAAAGTTTTTGAAAACGGTCTCTGTGTAAACTACAAATACGCGAATCTCTGAAGAGGATGACGTCATGCACATGCGTATTACGTGTTTCTATTTGTTTTCTCGGATCCGTGTGAATGGGGATCGTCTTGACAATCGTGGGGTCTGTACGCGGAAAACTCAAAGTAAAATCTTCTCCGTTTTATGCTTATCGTTGTCGTGTACCCTAAAACACTAGAGCTGATATACAAACATGAATCAAAATACACTAGACACGTGACGCATGCATAAATAATACCACTACTCAAATCAAATTAATTTATTTTAATCATATATATATATATATATATATATATATATATATATATATATATATATATATATATATATATATATATATATATATATATACATACCGCAGTTATTTTGTAAGCTGTATTAATTGTGTATTTTTTTATTTAACAATAACTTAACCACTCAGATTAGATTGGTAAATCACTGGGTCACAAACCATCAGCTGAAAAATGCTGGTTTTAAAGCATTTTCACCTTTTCAGTTTATTTATATTCCTTTTAAAAGGAATGCTTCATTTGATTGA
This sequence comes from Tiaroga cobitis, assembly GCA_030578255.1. Classification (NCBI taxonomy): domain Eukaryota; kingdom Metazoa; phylum Chordata; class Actinopteri; order Cypriniformes; family Leuciscidae; genus Tiaroga; species Tiaroga cobitis. Next base: position 48,900,538 of record CM060591.1, read on the forward strand.
CATTATCATCATCATCATCATCAGTAGTATTAGCTTGCCAAATTTCGAGCAACACCTGTCAAGTCCTGATGTTGTGTAAGCCAGTAAACAACGCAGCATCCTCGTCCATCAAGGTACTCCACATCCAAGCCATCTATTTATAAAACTATTACATTTTCACATTTTTAAACCGCGACATACCCATAACATCTCTGGCAGAACCAGTCCATGATTATCAGAGAAAGATGACTTTTACTTTTAGTGTGAACATTAGCTAGCGAGTTGTTACGCAGGCAGAGAGACGCTGTCAATCAAATGCCACGGCCTTTTCACTGCGGGAGAATAAAACAGCGTCTGAGAGGCGCCGCAGATCAATCGCTCTGACAAGTTCGCCCCTTAATGGCTGTACAGATTACAAATGATTGACACTAGCATAACCACATATCATACATTAATTACAGGCCCTGAGATGGCATCACATCCACTGAGAGCTATCTGAGAGTATGTTTCAATGCATTTACTTGTGCATGTGTCTGACTTAAGCAAATGTGATACCGGCTGCACGCGTCTGCACTAAATGTCTACACTTTATTCTTGATGTGACAGCAGGCACGGACATTGTACACTTTTGTAACAGTCTCATCCGCTTGTAGTTATTTTAGCTTTACAAAAACTGTCCGTTATGCTGCTTGATATTGAAAACTATCATATTATTTTCATTTATTTTTATATTAATAAAATTAATAAGTTTATATATATGTGTGTATGTATGTATGTATGCACTGGATGTATGCACTGTATGTATGTACTGTATGCATATGCTTCTTTTATTTCAATTTTAATTATGGCTGTCAGTTAAACGCGTTATTAACGGCGTTAACGCAAACCCATTTTAACGGCGTACATTTTTTTACCGCGCGATTAACGGTCTTTTTGGCCTAGCAAACTTTGTAGTTTTTTTCACATGCTGTTGCAACAGGACGCGGCATGCGCGGCGCTGCGCTATGAAACCCATTCATTTCAATGGCTTGCGCCACGCGAGGACGTTTTGTTGCTTCGTCGACCAAAGCGCAAGCGGATCTAGTTAGACCGGAAACAAAACAACAGGCGCGCCGCACACACTTTTGGGCTTGCGAGCCGGCCAAATAGTTGATTAACGTTACGCTTTGAGTGGATGGCGAGCGCGAGACGCCGAAATGGATGCCAATAAGATTCTGAATGAAAAGTTTACTTTTAAAAATTTGCCAAATGGTTTCATATAGACCAACGCTACTTTTGCGTCATCAAAGGGTAAGGCCCCTTTTTGGGGGAAAACAAACGGATTCCCCTGAGAACAGAACTCGCTCTAGATCTGCTAACTAAGTTTCTAGATAGCAAAAATGGCACACACATACACACTCTCTTTGCCGGCCGAGGACCGTGAGCGGTATTTAAAGAAGAGCTGGATACAGGGTTACAGAGGTGTCCCTTTGAAATGGTCGAAAACTGGATTAATGACCCCACGCAGTGGCCAAATATAGACTATTCAGACATCTAACGTTACCACTATCTCGTGGAGTCACCAAGTAAGTAGCCTATTTTTTTTGTTGTTGTCATTAACACTCACAGTATGACAAACTAGACGATGAGGCCATGTCACTTGGATCATATTTAACTTGATTTAAGCTATTGACATAGTTTTGTTGTCGACTAGCTATTGGCCCTACTATACTGTTGAAATAGTGGCAGGCTAGGACTAAAGTGGACTTGGCTGGTTTCCGCTTGTGTCTAGAAAGTGCTAGTACTTTGAAAGTTGTAAAAAGATTTACAGTGTACGGCAAAATATGTATAGGACCAATGTATGTATGTATGGGGCTATCAAATTGGATGTTGTGACATTACGCTATCCTATCTAGCCTAGAAGGCTTGATCTACTGCCGTTCGCATTGTTACACGTTGTACAGAGCAGTGGTCGTCGAAAAGTCATATAACAGTTAGGCCTAAAGCACTTTCTAGACACAAGCAGAAACCAGCCAAGTCCACTTTAGTCCTAGCCTGCCACTATTTCAACAGTAAAATCAGTTAACAGCCAAAGTAGCGTGCCTAGTGATAGCTAATCACGAAACGTTAGCTGCTAGCAGCTTCGTCTTTCTAACTAGTATAGCTAGTCGACGACAAAACTGTCAATAGCCTAAATCTAGTTAAATATGATCCAAGTGACATGGCCTCATCGTCTAGTTTGTCATACTGTGAGTGTGTTAATGACAAAAAAAAAATAGGCTAACGTTACTTACTTGATTCCACGAGATAGTGGTAGATGTCTGAATAGTCCATATTTGGCCACTGCGTGGGGTCATTAATCCAGTTTTTGACCATTTCAAAGGGACACCTCTGTAACCCCGTATCCAGTAGCTTCTTTAAGTTTGTGCCATTTTTGCTATCAAGAAACTTTGCAGATCTAGAGCGAGTTCTGTTCTCAGGGGAATCCCAACATGACATCATGACTTTTGCGTAAACATACACGCCACTTTCAAGTCAAGTGGCGTGTTATCTATACGCATTTTGAGCTATCCCGTTTGTTTTCTCCCGAAAGGGGGCGTTACCCTTCGATGACGCAAAAGTAGCGTTGGTCTATAGACAAGACCAAAGTGATCTGTGTGTTTTGTCATTGTGAACTGAGCTTTCATCATCGCAGCGCGTCCAGTCTGAAATACCACTTGATGGCCAAGCACACACACACACACACACAGCTGATGCGAATTCTCCGCCCCCTCGTCAATATCAGGACCTCGTCAGTATTTCTTCCACCCTTTTATTAATGGACAGTGTTACATTGAGAGATTATTTGATCCAAGTGAGAATGTTAGTGTGAAATTGAACACAGTATATGCCAATGTTGTTTTCAATAAAAAACATTTGCACAAAGCAAGCCGATCCACTTTTCCATGTTGATAAGAGCATTAAATGAGAAAAAATAATGGGACAAAAAGAAAATCAAGAGACATTTAGAATAGATAAAAAATAATTGCGATTAATCGCGAGTTAACTATGACATTAATGCGATTAATCGCGATGAAATATTTTAATTGTTTGACAGCCCTAATTTTAATATATATGATTGATCCTAGAAGTTGAACTATTTTAATTCAATTATTTAACATTTTAAACTGTTTAGAACAGTTTGGTGCGCAACTAAAACCCCAAAACATTATAAATTAATACTATATTAGTTAATTAAACAGATTTACAGCGTGAATAACAACAGGTTTTAATAGAAGAATTAACGTTAGTGTTTTTATAAAATTACAAGCTTCACATTTCTGTCAAATATGTCAAAATGTTTTGGTTTTTGGTTAATATTTAGATGAGTCAATTCCTTTTTTATGGTTTAATCAACATTCCTCAAATGCTGTCATTTACCTTGTATTGAACCCAGAATATCCCTTTAATTAGGATAAACTGCAAAGTGATGATCAAGACATCAGCAGTCACTGTCGCACACAACATTAGTCACAGAGGCAAAAGCTGTGCTTGTGTTAACTAATAAGCAACAGATATAAATACACTTGAGAAGTTGTTGCATCTGTGAAGTTTTCCAGCTTTTTTCCTTCTGTGGTTGCTGTGGATGATGCAGATGAAAAAGCCAGGTGGATGCGAGCGTACGCCTGTTGAATCTCTGAAGAATGCAGCCGCACACCTGCAACTTGATTGCACCCCGAAATCAAAGATGCGCAGCTAGAATTATAGTTGGGTTGCTATGAAGTGCCATTGCTTTATGGGAAAAAAATTGTCAGGAGACAGATGGAATAACACTTGGGTTGGACTGAGAAATAGAGTGCTTGTGTTGTGAGCTTAGCAGATGGTGCATTGTGGGTAAAATGCATCAAAATTGAAAGGTGTTAGACGATGTAGCAGAAACAGTGATAAACACGGGGGGGGGGGGCAATTTTAGCAATTTTAAATCTATGGGGCTCTTTGGGTATAACGTCTTTTTGGAGTGTGTTGTTGTTTTGCATGGCAAGTCTGCTATTTATTTTTGTGTCTGGTTTCCTATTCAACTTAGATGCTCAGAACTTATATCACAGTATACTCACTACAAAAAACTAGACTACACCACTGGTAATAACGAACACAGCAGTCATTTTAATGTTCCTAAATCCGAACCGCTGAAGACGCAGTGGCTGAGTTTGTTTTCGAAGGGAATATTCCCCACGAGCAACGTCAATACGTTCATGTTTGCGCGAATCATTTCACGCACCAGACTGCTTTCAGTATAGTATAGGATCAGTATAAAGCTGGTTTTGCTATGAAGCTGCTCATGAAAAAAGGATCGGTACCAGATATTCGTGTTCCTGCTGAACCTCCAGAAGAACTGAAGTGAGTGTTACGTTTTATTAAACTTTATATTAATATTTATATTAATCTTTGCAAATCGCTAGCTGCACGCTTCACAATGAATGCGTCTAAGGTTTACACTCAGGATACAATACGGCATGTTTTCTATGTATGACGTTCTCAATATACTAATTCATAATCCCACGTTTATACTGAACAACGCGTTATGGTTATTGTGTTATTGTGTTACAAACGGTGTACGCACAGAACAGAGGGGCGGGGTGAGCAAAGCTCATTATCATTTAAAGTCATATGCACTGAAACGGCGTGCTGAAAACAGAGCTGTTTTTGACCAGGTAAAATAAGTGTTTTCTTACAATACTAATGAGAATTTTTAATTAAAGTATATTACAAACTTTTAATTTAGACCCTAAAGAATCATATTAGCTTGCACAAAAATGGCATTATATGACCCCTTTAAGAAAAATATAATTATTGTGCATTATTCCCATATTCATAACCACTGCATTGAGGCCTATATAAAAAAAGCATTGTTTTATGCCCTTGCTAGATACTTGTCTGTCTTCCGAGAGTATTTAGAATTCAGATCTCCAACAGGCACGTTGCTTTTTCATCTGTGCGCTGACCTTTCGTTATTATTATTTATTTTTTTACCTGACCAGTTCTCTTAAAGGTGGGAGCTGTCATTTAGCCTTTGTCATCTTGGATAATAACTGCTAGAAAGGTGTGCGTGTTATAAATAGAGAGAACAAGAGAAGGGACCCTGCCGAGAGGCATACTAAGAAAATCAAAAGAAAGTAATGGTAGATGTAGAGGTAAAAATCTAGACTGGACGTGACAGTTTATAATGCAACAACGAGGTAATCAGTAAGAAATGCATTCAGGTTCTAATTGATTCTCTTTTTTTGCTTATTAATAATTTACTGAATTTTTAAAGCAGCTTTGAAAATACGTCAGTTAAACTCATTTAGTTTGACTCTAATTTCTGTGTACTCCATGTGAATGTAATATGATCCCTTTCATAATCAAGGGTAAACTTGGTGTAATACTGCGGTACTTCACGTGACCCAAGCATTAAAACAAATTTAAAAAAGGGAGGGAAAGGAGAAAAAAACCCATAAATTTGAATTACTAATTGATTGGCTTCAGAAGAGAAAAAAATATCATGTAAGCAAGGAACGCATTATTTTTTCCTAATATTTCTTTTTAAAATATGTGTGTGCGTGTGTGTGTGTGTGTGTGTGTTTGAATTCACCCCATTTTTGTTTACTATGTTGAGTGCAATATATTGCCTGCCTTCATTTTTCACAAATTGTGTAAGATGATTTTCATAAAGCTTTAATAAATGTGTGTTTCTTAAACTATGGGGACTTTGATAGGGTTGATTTATGAAAAATAAAAATGTGTGTATATATTAATAATAATACAAAATGTTTATAATTGTATATATTTACACACACACACTTGGCTTTTAATGTTTTATGTGGACATTCCATAGACCTAATGCTTTTTATACTGTACAAACTGTATGTTCTATCCCTTAACCCTCAACCTATACACATCACAGAAAACTTTCTGCATTATTACATTTTCAAAAAACATCATCTGGTATGATGTATTAGCTGTTTTCCTCATGTGGACCAAAAAATATCTTCCCCATAACGTAATGTATACCTGAACCACACACACACCAAGGATACAAAAGTGTCACCGAAAACCATACATTTCTTACTTTCTAATGAAGTTTTGTATCTTTTAACTCAGAATTTTCACTTTTCTGAAGCTGTAGGTATCAGTATCCCACTGTGGCAGTCACTTGATGCTGTGTTGCTCACATGCTTCCCGTTCAACCTCTGTCACCTCTCCTCTCTCACACTCCCTGTATTATTCCTACGTTTTTGGACCTGTCATCACAGTTTACCATCAAAGACCACATAGGGGCTGTAGACAAGGCTGACATTTACTTACGCAAACAGGAGCAGCCTGGTGTCACCACTCTGTACCCTCAATACGTCTGTTGAGAAGTGTGGACAAATATCATCTCTCAATTCGCACACGTTTAGAGCATGTATGCAAGTATTTTCCATGTATTTAAGTTTTTGTACTTCTGCTTTAGTTATTGTACTACCAAAAATGTGACACAAGTGTTCAGTCAATGGATGCTACTCACCAAGCCTGTCAAGAAATATATTCTTAGAATAAATATTCTTATCATTATTATATTACAATAATAATTTGATTGTAATGAGAATTACAAACTCACAAATTCTAGATGCAATGGTCTTCATTTACAGTATTACAGTGACGTTGCATCGATGTTTGTGTGAGATTCGCCTCAATAACTCTTATAGTACCACTTTAGCACTAGAGCCACTGTCAACCTTTTTTATTTAAGTTTGTTTATTTTATGTCAAGTTTGTATTTGTCATTGTTAGCAGAAAATAGATAAAAGGGACACGCATAAATGCGGTCTTGCTTAGACCGACCAGGCAAATGATGTTTAAAGGTATTGCGGTACTTAAAGGTCAATTCCTTACGGGACAGTGAGAATCCATCAAAGTGCTTGCTCAGCATCTGGGAGCCATCCAGCAGCAAGGTGCACACTTCCACCATGAGAAGTCTTTTAGGAAGTGAACTGGAAGAGCTGGTTGCAGCTACGAAACCATTCTTGCAGAAAGCCAGCTAGCTGAAGAGATTACAGTAGCTATATGAAAGTCCATGAAGCACAGAGTGACAACCAGTGATGGAAAGTCCTGTTGAGGACAAATCTAAAACATTTCAGATTCACAGACACCAGTATGTCAAAAGAAGTGTTGGGGAGACGCATGTTGATGTCTGCAGTCCAATGGAGGAGTCAGAAAGCACGGAATTTCATCATGCCTTACTGTTCCTTGAAAGTGTTTCGCTTTGGGAAAAGTGACTTACAGAAGCTTCATCTTTCAGCAACATAACAAACTCCAACACTAGCTCCAACATAACAAGCTGCAGACTTTGTAATTAAGATCTACTCTGGGCGAATGTTACAAGCCACTTACTGTGTGGGACAGATTAAATAAGGAAAGAGGAAACATTGAGGAAGAGTCCTGGTGTATGATTCCTGATGTGGACAGTTTGCAATTGTGTGAATGCAATCCAGTATGACTTACATAGACCGTAAAATTCGAATATCATTGTGGGGCTGCAGCTAACGATTATTTTAGTAATTGAGTATTCTACCAATTATTTCATCAGATTTACAGATGAGTTACGTTACACATATTGTGTAATAGCACACACTGCGTTCCCAGATGAACGTTTTCAGCAACCCAAACTCAAAGCATGAAGAGATGGTTATCATTTATATGGCTTCACGTATATAAATGATAACAGCGCAACTTTGAAACAAACTGCATCCGACTTTTTGCTTTTTGCGACTTTTTTTAAATGATTTTTTTAAATCGAGTACTCGACTTTAATCGAGGAACCGTGACAGCCCTATATCATAGTATGATGCATTACTTGTTACCGCTTGTGAGCAGCTCACATTCTTAGCATCTCTTGCGGTAAATCTGGACACAATGACACCATTAAAGATAACACCTTCTCATCCTGAGTCGTTACCTAGCTACAGCGGTAAAGACCTACCATTAGTACTCATAGATGCAAAAGTAGAGCTTTTCAGAACCAAATGTGACGAGACCTATGGAGGCGAAGGGAGGGGGAACTCGAGTTCAGACCAAGCATGAAAGCAGCCTGCAACGGTGCAAGTAAAAGAATGACAAAAAAACCTGTACATTTAGCGTGGCACTGGAATATAATTCATCCAGGACTCTGTACCGTCATTTACTAATTGGGCCATGAAATTAGAAGGCCGACGTGCCGCGGTCAGAAAGGCGAAGGAGGATCCAAAGATTTATAGTTAAAAAGCACAGTGCTGCCAGCCAGCTGTGTGATTTCGTCCATCTTCTCTTCTTCATTTCCACTCCCTGATATTTCCACCATAACTCGTCACCATCTCCATTAATTCAGAATGCACCGCATGTAAGTGTTTCAAACTGAAACGTATTTGCTCGCAGGCAAAAGAGTTGCAGGACAAATTAGCAAGTTAATTTTGTTTCCTCAGAAGTTAGTAGGAGCTGTGGGGAGAAGTGTTGGTTATGGAACTGGAATTTAATCTAGTCTTTTAAGTTTCACCACCTTTTACTACAGATGTGCTTGTTGCTGACAGCAGCTGTTGGCTGCAAGTTATAACTATTGCTTCCATTGCCACACTGCATGAATACAGTAACTTTAGTGCCCAATGAAAATGCCCCATTTTTTTAGTATGACCTATTTTATATGATGAATAAAATGTATTTACATGCCATCCATGTCCAAAGTGTTGGAAAAAAGGTTGTAACAACTGTAAACCCCATCAAAAATTACTAAAAATATTAAAGTCCCCCTGTGGTGAAAATCAAGCTTTTAATGATGTTTATGTGTGCTGGTGTTTATACTTGTGGTGTTTTGAATATGCTTTAAGTCAACACCATTGCTGCAGTTTTTAGGAGAAAATACTCAGCAATAGTGTTTTGCTTTGTCCTTTTTCCTTCACTTGAGGTGAAAAAAAAATATGTTTATAGGTGCTATAACTGTGGCATCCTGTCCAGTCATGTAATTCGAACACTGGCTGACCTCAAAGAAAATTCAAAATTCAGTTTGTGTGGATTTGCTGGACATAAAGTTTATTCCAGACATTTTTGTGAGATCACATTGAACAGTTGCTGCTACACATGGATAAGCTTGACCTGACAGATGCCCATAGGATTACAGGTATTAGCTTTCAGAGAGAGTGGCTGCGAAATGGAAGGTTTGGTTGTAAAAATTGATGTCTGGTAAGTTATCAGCTGTAGGTGAGGATTAGTTTAAGTAGATGGATGCTACTTGTTAGTATGCAACACAGATACAGCAGTGATTTACATACTGCTTTGCTGCTCAAGCATCACATTTACGGACTGTGATTGCTTTTTCCTGAAGCTCTACCTGGAAAGTAATTCATTATGCGTTTGTCAGGTTTAGCAACATGTGAGGCAACAAAACAAAACAGAACAAAAACGTCTTGTTCTTGTACCATCTCCCTCATGACTTTGTCCTCATTCAAATGCTGGAGATTGCATTAGTTGTCTTGGCTTGCCTTCAGAAGCATGTTTGCTACCGCCAAACCTTGAACAGTTTTCCAAGTTGTTGCATTCTAACGATGCAAATGTAACCCGTTAATTATTGTGCACACAATTGACCTATGGCTAAGCCACGACCCCTCCGCTCACTCGGACAAACAGTCAACATTCGGTGACAGGCGCTATGGCAGCTCTGACAGTAGGAGACATTTCACAGGAGGCAATTGATGATTTTTGGAAAACAGAAAGATTATATATCATCTCAAAGTCATCAAAAGGGCCTTAAATATTCATTGGAGGGTTATATTAATAATTGTATTGTTGAGAAGGTTGATGAAAAGCTTCAGTTCCAGGCAAAAATGCACAGGTCACAGTGTAAACGTGATAAACCGCATCTCGTTGCCATCACCATCTCAGACAACAAGATAGAGGATCAGCATTGTTCATGCACTGCAGTATTTACATGAATCATTCAGCACAACATTGCTAACATTTGTTATCTCGGTTATTTAAAGATACGTTAATGAAGCTAAGTGACATGATGTACAACGCAGATAGAAGCTAACGTCAATGTTTTCTAATTTTAGGCTAACGTTAGCCTAACGTTACGTTAGAGATGTTAAAGATAATGTTCAAATACGTTGTTGACTTCGAACAGATGTAGACATCCTTGTTTAATTCTTGTTTAATTTATCCACGTTAGTTAGTGTTGTGGTCTATCGCATAACTTTATCCAGAGCAGACACTTATCTCGGTTGAGATGTGGCTTGGGAAAGGGTAAAAAATACACACCGTCGCCCAGCCTCTCGGGATACCTAGTGTCGGAGTTGCATGTACCCCATCCACACCGTTTGACCATTAAAATGACAAGAAAAAACATTAAAAACAAATGAAAACTGACTAACTGCAAGGCATTTCAATGGACGTGGAAGCAGAGAATGTCTGAGTGTATTGGGTTAGCTATGCGCACTGTGATTGGCTCATCGCGTTTGGGGGAGTGGCTTAGCCATTATAATTGTAATTGTCAATTGTAACTGCTAGCTTTGCAAAAGGAAATCGCTGGAAATACATCACTGGAAATAGACTAACGTGGGAAGGGTAAACATTACAAGGATAAACACAAGAGACACCATCTTTTTTTAGTTGCGTTCGTGTTGTTGCAGCTAAAATACATCGTGTTTTGAAATTAGCAGCACTATGTGTTAGTAATAGCGTGAACTGTCTCGGCGGAGGACTCCGCACTTCTGGAGAGGCTGTGAGAGATTACCAGCTGTAGTATGCACCTTGTCTAACTAAAGTAGGTGGATTTGTGTCTCTTAATGCATGGGATCATGTAATTTAAGCCTAGGACACCACCTTTTATTCATCATTGCTTTGATTAGTAATGCAGAATGACTTTGCAAGGAAGATCTGGCGTGTAGCTCTAAATGTGCCCTTTTAGACGATTACAGTGGGTAAAATAGCAGACGCACAAGCCTTCAACTTCAGTGAGTGTAATTGTGCGCGTGATGTCCATTCACATTGGTATATAACTGAACTGTTTAATTACATTTTTGATATTCATTTAATTTTATTGTGTAGGATTATTTTTGTTTATGTATTTTTTTTATTTTATTGTGTAGAACTCTTTATTAAAGGGATAGTTAACCCCAAAATGACAATTCTGTCAGTAATTACTCACCCTCATGTTGTTCCAACCCCGTAAGACTTTCGTTCATCTTCGGAACAAAAATTAAGATATTTTTGATTAAATCTGAGAGCTGGATCACTCCTCCATAGGCTTCTTAAGGGATCGAAACTGGCCGGCCCAAAAGTTATGAAAGACATCGTTAAAATAGTCCGAGTGACTACAGTGGCTCAACCTTAAGTTTATCAAGCGACGAGAATACTTTTTGTGCACAAAAAACAAACAAAAATAACGACTTTATTCAACTATTCATTTCCTTCTCTGTGGGCCTCGAGATTTCACGTGGTGAAACTACGCAAAGCTTTTAGGTTGCACGTCACACGCATCACACACATGACCAGCGTCGTATAGTGAGCCTACGTATGACGTACATTACGTAGTGTATGCGTGCACTCAATGAGTGAGTTTTTGTTTGGTTTTTGTAAAATTAGGGACATCTATCTGTAATTACAGAAACTTCTGTCTGTCTGTCTGTATCTGTGTGTCTGTGATTCGCATATCTCTCGAACCGTTAGCCCGATAGATTTTTGACGTTGTTTGGATTAGAAATGCAAAAGATATCGGTAAATATATCGATCAAATCACTTAGAAGGTTGTGGTTTAAAAATAAACATTCTGACATAAACACTCTGTCAGCTAAACATTACTGTTTACTTCTGAATATTTTATTCACTGCCATCATTTGTAGTAGCGCGTAGCGTTTTTTTCGGAGTTCACTGTGTACCCTGCTCACTGAATCGTGTAGTTCAATTTTCCACATTTATTGTATGTCATTATGACAGTATCAGTATTTGCTTTCTACCATACACAAATAAAAATGTCACTGAACTTTTGCTGTGCAATTGTAACAATGAGCACTCAAACACACCAAACCAACAATTACTAAAAACACACACCAAAACTGATTTTGCACGGGCACTTTGCACTAGTACTCGATGATGTCAGATCAACAATAACGATATCGTAGACAATATGTATCGCACACCCCTAGGGCTGGGTTTCGATTCAAATTTCAAGAATCGATTCGATTCCGATTCTCAAGATCTTGAATCGATTATCATTATTCGATTCGATTCGATCCGATCTGATCTTCGAGATTTAGATCAGTGTTTTTGACATATTGTTCAACATATTGATACTATTATTAAAGACATTCAACTGAGTATTGATGGTTGTAAAGAACAATCCCCCTTCCAGAGTGTTGATACAACTGCTTTCACAAACTTGCACTGGTGTAGACGACAGAGGACGCAGTATATCAGCAGCAGTAGTAGGGCTAACGCGATATCCGCAATCTTGTAGTACCACACTGACAAGTCAACCGCAGAGGATTGCAAGTAACCGCAGCAATATTCACGTTTTTTATAAGGCTATACCCTTCTTGTTTTGAACTTCATGCATGTGTATTAAATGTTAAACAAGTTCATAATGATAACAAGACTGTTTATCATGGTCATTTGTAGCCTACAGAGGCTTCCCACAGACAGTGAATGAGAGAGATCGGCAGAGCGCGTGCGTCTGTCTTTGAAGTCATATTCGTGGAAAGGTTGCCGTGTCAAAGGAAAGCGAAATATTTGTCGTATAGTCCTTTTAACGTTCACGTCACGGAAATGCGCGTCAGGAGCAGCGCTGGTCAGCTTCCCACAGCGCGAGGAAGCCGCGGGGAAATAAAATCAACGAGTCGCGCATTGAATCAATGCCATATTGGTCTTTAATAAATGAAGCATCAGCTTCAGCGTTACCCATGCGACGCATTGCTGCTCAGCTGAGCCTTGAAAAGTGGAACTCAAGGTGTTAATTATTTTTAACTTTGTTTCATTATCTCTTTTAATGAATCAGCTTTTCTGAACGTGTTCGTTGAATGAACGGTTTAATGACTCACTCAAAGTCCGTTGTCGTAACAATGTGCGCGCTGAGTGAAAGCCTTTCAATGCGCATAGGGATCTCCCAGTCGCGGCAAGTTAAAGTTCACAGGGAAAATGTATGCCTATTATTAAATCGATCCTCTGAGTTACGGATCGATCTTTAGAAATTAATATGAAAATTGATTCAGAATTGGTGAATCGATTTTTTCAACACACCCCTATAGCACTGGCCCGATCGGGGAAGTGACGGTTCCGTCAACTGTCCCGAGCGTCGTTCACACTGGCCCCGGGCCATTGGGCAGTCCTTATTGTCGAGCCCTGCAACTACACTATTTTTCCATTGTTTTTCGATGTAAATGCGCGCTAGATGATACTCATTGATAAATGGCGTAATGACTTATGGCGTGTGGAACGAGCTGCTGTTGTTTTTGTTGAATTAAGTGTCATAAACTGTCATTGTCACCGACTTTCATAAACTGTCAGTGTCATTGACTGTCGTGTCATTCTAGAATTCTCCTTTCACTCATCGTCTGTGAAGTAGAGCAGGACAACGTCCTACCAGTCCTATTGTTTCGGACTCTCATCCACAGACACCTTGGTTTGGGTGTGGGAATTGGATTTTTCACTGCTGGATACATATAAGCAGAATGGCACAGTGGTTCATGTGCTCGTCTTCTAATTAGAACCCAAAATAGATCAATATTAAAGAGATAGTTCACCCAAAATGAAAATTCTGGGAATGGGAGCCATTGACTATTAAAGTAGGAAAAGAAATACAATGGAAGTGAATGGGTGTCGTCAACTGTCTGGTTACCAATATTATTTAAAATATCTTCTTTTGTGTTCAACAAAAGAAAGAAACTCATATAGGTTTGTAGGGTAAGTAAATGGCAAAATAATTATTTTTTTGCGTGAACTATCCCTTTAAGTTTGCTCTTTAAAACAAATAAAAATGGAGAATGGTTAGTATGCACAAACAGCAGGAAACTATATTCGTGCTGTGAGCATGAAAAGAAATCGATTCCGATTTGAAGCTTGTGACAATGTAAACGTGCACATCAACCTGATCACTTTATTTAGTGTTCGTGTAAACACTGCGTTTGGATTCATTTCGATTCAAACAAAAGGTGACCATAAACGTTGCTAGTTTTCCAAATAACTTTCTTTCTTAAAACATTTTATCACTGTTTCCAGAAAAAATATTAAGCAGCACAACTGTTTATTTGAACAGCACAACTGTTTAACTTAAATATTTTTTGAGCATCATATCTTATCAGAATGATTTCGGAAGGATCATGTGACACTGAAGACTAATGATGCTGAAAATGCAGCTTTACCATCACAGGAATAAATTACATTTAAAAATATATTAATCGATTTTTATTTTTTTTAATAATATTTCATAATACTGCGTTTTTTTGTTTGTTAGTTGTTTTTACTATATTTTGATTAAATAAATGCAGCCTTGGTGAGCATAAGAGGCTTCTTTAAAAAAAAAAAAAAAAGTATTGTCGACCCCAAACTTTTGAATAATGGTGTACATGTCAGGGACTAATGAAATAAAATAATTTACATTTTAATGGAATTTTATGAAGTAAAAAGCAATAAGGCACTTGAGGCCATCCAGTATTTTGAATATATTCATGGCTGAAGGTTTTGCAGACAGGCCGCTGCGTCCCGTGCCTGACAACGGCCTTTAGTCACGTCTATATTCACAATATATAATGGCCTGTCGTACCTCATAGCTCATGATGTAAACTTGAGCGACCTTAGTGTATGTGTTCATGCACTCCATCAACCCTGTGTATAATCCTCTCTCAAACTCTGTGTGTCCGTTGGTGACTTCTCTTTTGAGTGTGTGAGCAAGGAACGTGTGTGTCCGTGTGCACCTTTACCTCTTTGCAGTGAAGTCAGTTGTTTCAGTGCTGTTAGAGCTGAATTTCTCAGCTCAATGCTCATCCAGATGGCACGTATCTTTAGCCGGATTCCCGCCTGTCACCTCCCCGTGTCTAACCTCCCTCTTCATGCCTCGCTTGAATGCCTCCTGACGAAGCCTCCCAGGCGTTCTGAACTTCCCTTAATGTGGAACACACAATTCCAGTGCCAAGCCAAGACACTGTTTAGCTTCTCAGAATATTCATGATGACTAATGGAGTATTCATGAGGACTAATAGTTGTATTTCATTTATTTAAAACAGATGTGTTTTGTAGCAATGTAAATGTCTTTACTATCACTTTTGATCAATTCAGTGTTTTCTTGCTGAATAAAAGTATACATTACTTTTGAAAAATAAATAAATTGTTGGACTTTACTTAACAGTACATGCACTTCCAATGTACTTAGAGTGTACTTGCCCACAAAAATACTGCGTAAGGTAACTGCATGGGTTAAGGTTTAGGGGTATAGGTTCAGGGTTAGTACCTAATTATTGCCCAGTTAGTATCATTACTACAATAATGTGTGCACTAACTTGGATGGGTTAAATGAAGAGGACTAATTCCGAGTATGGGTTACTATACTTGGCCTTCACATGTCACTAAATTACTAAAGTAGTAAGTTCATGTGAAACAGGACTGTAAAATAATAATAAAGTGCTACCAAAATAATCTTACTGACCCCAAACTTTTGAACAGTAGTCTAAACAATAACAGGACACTATTCTGGAACACTGTTATAAATGGCTTTTGGACCCAATTCCCAATTTTAAAATCTCATTACCACATTTTTTTGCACCCCTATTGGCAACAAATGGAATTGCAACCTGTAGACCTTAAAACAAGAGTTACATATTACAATTTAAATAACATTAAAGTAACGAATGAATGAATGTTTATAGTAAAATACTTAATTGATGCACTATATTATTCAAATATTTCTAAAGTGCATGAATACATACATGCAGGAGTGCACTTTTGTGTAGGTAATGCACTAATGAACATCTGTGAATGAGGGGAAAAAAATCAGCAGAAGTAAAAATGGCTATTTCTTTTATATTCTGCATCTGTGTTTTCCGGCGGTTACCTCATTTGCTTCGGAGGGCACGACGCTGTGCCAGACAGGATTTTGGAGGACTATGCCTTTGATAAAGTGCCTTTAATAACCCGATCAATTCATTAATTTCCATGGGGTGACTGGCTCATTGGGCAGATAATACTACCTCATCAACTGTCACCCCACAGGAATGCACAGATGCTCTCTGATCTTACCTGACACCATCTGAACCAGGTTTGATATGATGGTCAAAGCAAACTAAAATCTCTGTTGGTTTATTTTTTTTCTTCTTCAAAAGTGTTAACCAAATGGGACCTTCTTGTATTGTTCTTATTGCCCCAGACCTAAATTCTTGCAATTATACATTGCGAAAACTATGATAATCTAAACAGAACATGAAATACACAATTTTAGTATATATTTTATTTGTAGTTCCTCAGTAGAGCGTGCATCAGATACAAAAAGGAGATGATTTTAGCATTAGCGAGACATTTAAGGAGTTTTTATTTTATTTAAAAAATGTAATTTCACAGAAATGCTCTTAAAAGCAATACATAATTTAAGATCAAAATGGCAATGACATTTGTTGGTTCATAAACAGACTTTCAACAATACATATATCAGCTGTCAGAGATTGTAAATGGACAAGTTAAATCAAGTTTATTTTCAAAGTCAACAGGAAAGAGCATGTCTACAAACACCCCTGAAAAATGCACCAGTCAAAACACTTCTAAAAAATGCTAATGGTTTTGGCGAAATTGAGAGGGACAGTTTAGAGAGGTGTAATGTTGGGGGCCTGGGTGTCAAAGATAAACCCCAACCCCAAACAATACTGATGTATGATTTGCATATATGCTACCTTCTTCTGCCTATAATGTCTTGGGATTGTGATCACAGAGCGTGTTTTAGCTTGACAGGGAAATGAAGAAACGAAGGATTAGTTCAGCTATTGCCATTGTAGGCTCTCTCTACAGGACGCCGGATGATTTAGAGTGCTCTATATAAGTGCATCGGGAATTTATAGCTAACGCAATTAGCTGGTATAAAAGTGAATTATGAAAATGGTCAGACACAGAAACAATAACGCTTGGTTGCTCATTTCCATAATTCTATAACCTACTCATTCTCCTTCTCTGCAGGTCAACATTTCACTGGAGTTGCTGAATATTCTCTGAAAGTATTTAAGGGGTGTTTACATGTGAACACTCTTCGAATCGTTTTTAACAAGATTAATTAAAAAGGTAAAGGAATTGTTTGGGTTAAATACAAGTTTAAAAGTGAAATTTGTAACTTCAGGGCCTCTAGACACCAAACAAAATTCCAAGTTTCCACTACATCCATTGTCTATGGTTGGACAAATAGATAGCCAAGGAGAAGAAAAACGCTTGAATTAGGAGAAAGTTAGGAATTAGAAGAAAAGTTAGAAGAGAAAAAGGATGTATTTAAAAATGGATTGAAATGGGATTACAATAAATAAGGAATAAAACAAAACAAAAAATTGAATAAATATTGTAAAGTTTTAAAATTTTTTTTTTTTTTGTATAACCAGTTAAGAACTAAATTCAGTAAACTCTCAAATTCAAAGTAGCATGGGTAGCACTGTCAGCTAACAATAAGAAGGTCCCCGGTTCCAGTCCCGGCTGAGCCAGGAGTCCTTTCTGTGTGGAGTTTCTCCCTGTGTCCAAGTGGGTTTTTCTTCCGGGCGCTCCGGTTTCCCCCACAATCCAAACCATGCAGTATAGTTAAACTGGAGATGCTAAATTGAATGCGTTCGTGTGTGAGAGAGTCCCGAGCCATGTAATGGGGAGGGTTGGGGCAATACCTGGCGACCTACCCCCGAAAAATAATTGGCAAGAAAATTCATGGTCAGTCTCACGTATGGCAAGAGATGGCCGACGGGGGCACGGGAAGTGAAAGTTTTCACAGGATTGTAAATGTAACGCAGATTTTTGTTCATTTACATTTATTAATTTTAAGCAGTTAGTCATTTATTTTCTAATAAACACTTTAAGTGGGCTATTTAAAAAGTGTTAGGACTATTTATACTGTATGTTAAATTATGTTTTTTTTTAAACATACGTGCAGAGTGTGACGTCATGTTGTGTGTGCGCATAGAAAGAATTCGTCAGCAGCCGCTCAAAAAAAAAATTTAAATAAAAAAATTTCGTCCGCAGCCGCTCTACTCCTGAGCGCAATACCATTCAAGTGTAAGGTATGCAGTTGTTTTGTGTTCATTTCTATGCCCTGTCGCTGTGCAGGCTCCCAACCCTCCCCATTACATAACTCCATCAAGGTCAGCTAAGAACCTTGGGGTTGTAATTGATGATCAGTTGAAATTCACAGACCACATTGCTAGAACTGCCCGGTCCTGCAGATTTGCTTTGCACAACATTAGGAGGATCAGGCCCTTCCTTACAGAGCATGCCACACAACTCCTTGTCCAAGCACTTGTTTTATCCAGACTGGACTATTGCAACGCTCTCCTGGCTGGTCTTCCAGCTTGCTCTGTCAAACCTCTACAATTGATCCAGAATGCTGCAGCCAGAGTAGTCTTCAATGAGCCGAAGAGAGCACACGTCACTCCTCTCCTCAAACAATTGCACTGGTTGCCTACAGAACAACCACTGGCACTGCTCCCTCTTACCTAAACTCATTACTTCAGACTTATGTGCCATCCAGAAACCTGCGCTCTGCTAGCGAATGTCGTCTTGTGGTACCATCTCAAAGAGGCACAAAATCTCTTTCTCGGACCTTTACAATGGCTGTTCCCTGTTGGTGGAATGATCTGCCTAACTCAACCAGAGCTTCTGAGTCAGTAGCCACTTTCAAGAAACTGCTGAAGACATATCTTTTTCGGCAGCACTTGATTCAGTAGAATTAACACTTTCTCTTCTCTTCTATTCTATAAAAAAAAAAAAAAACTGCACTAAAATTAAACTGAGAGGGGTTATAGCACTTACGTATTGTTGTCCTACTGTTAGTTTAACTGCTTCTATTGTTCTCATTTGTAAGTCGCTTTGGATAAAAGCGTCTGCTAAATGAATAAATGTAAATGTAAATGTATTGTATATGACAGTGTAAACAGCCCAATAACCCTTTTATTTAAAGGCTTAATTTATGTCCCGTAGACCGGTCCGTTGCATTACGATTGAAAGCATTATCTATAATGTCAAAAATGTGAGATGCGGTCAAGTTCGGGTGTGTGTATGCTGTTTTAAGTCAGAGTTTTGACGGGTTTTATAGTCTTGATATTGTTTATATCAAGTATAAACAAATGCATTGGTTCAAATGCAAGTTATGAACAAGATCCAGATCATGTGTACACATGAAAGTGTACCTTCAACTGGCTGAAAAAAAAAACACTTTTTACAAGCATGTTTTTTTTTTTAGGTATTTTAATAATCAGATAATTAGATTTTATTTACAGTTCATAGGGGCCATATTAACAACAGTGTAGTTGAATAGCAACAAGCATTTGCTTTCATTTACACAACCAGAAAAATGTGGCTCTATTTCAGATTTTTCAAACATTGCATTATCAACTACACAGTGTACAACCAGAAGCAGAACATTTCAGCCTCCGATTTTTCATTTTATAGAAAAATGTGTCTCTTTTCAACGACGACACTTGGAAGATTATTGCTCAAGTGAAAACAGTTTGAAAAGTGAACTTAAAAAAGTTACAGAATTGTACGTTTATTGTTATGAAATTTTTTTTTTCAAGCCCAGTATATCACTTGAATGTAAATAAAGCGCAAAAAAAAAAAACTACTATGCAACGTAAATTAGTAAGCCATGAAATTACAAAACGGTAGTAAATTACGTGCCTGCTAAGTTACTTGTGATAGCTTATTTTATAAAAACGCCAGAAAAATGTTGGACTATTGCCTAAGTCAGGCTGGCTCTATGGATATATTTTAAGTAACTAAGTGTTTTAATTTCACAACAAAGCCAAAGCTTAAGAAAAACACTATCGGTACCTGGCTGTGACAAGTGAAGGCACTTCGATGCTGCGGAAGGAAGGTGCTTCTTGACTTGCGTGCGTCTGTGGTGGTTGTGATGACTGACAGGAGATGTTGAAAAGGGGGAGGGGCAGCGGCTCGTGCGGTTTCACAGAAATTTACCTTGCTCCGTTCGAGACCAGCAAGTTTAAATGCTTTTTCCGATCCCGTCGAAATGCGCAGAACGGTTTGAGAATGGACACAGGCCGTGAACCCGCAGCGGAACCGTGTTGGTGGAAAAGAGGTATCTAATCATGTGATTCCCTGACTTGAGTTTTGTCGAGAGGCGGAGGCGGCCCGAAATTTGCAGTAGCACCTCAATGCAGTACATGAGATCCACGGGGAGGAGTCGGATCAAGATCCAAGGGGTGGAGATGGGTAGGATTAGGGTTGGGTTTAGGGATTAGGGGTGTGTTTAGGGATCAGGGGGCGGAGTTGGCTAGGTTTAGGTGTATGTAAGGTGGGAGGAGTTGGATCTGGATCCGACTCCTCCCCGTGGATTTCATGTTCCGCAGTGAGAACCATCTCGAAATTTGACGGAGGCAGCCGCCTCATAATTGTCTATGCAGGAAAAACCCTGCATAATATAAACACAATCAACGTATGTATACAGTATTATAACAAATGCCTGCAGAGGGTGCCAAACGCCTGGTGATTGATGTTGTTACACTTTACAGATCAAATCCTTGTTTAATATTGGCCAAACAACATTTATTTCAAATCTCCACTTAATCTGTAATATTTGTCCACTTCTTGACGACAGAAATGCTACACCCACTGTTATTTTTTGAACAAGAACATGTGGACATCAAAATATGCAAACTCAGAGGGAGGGTTTTCAAATTGTATTTTTAAATCGGGATGAACAACAATTCACAAATTTGGAAACATATTGTATTCTCCTCTGTTGGCGTAGGTTAATAAATGATTTACATAAAAAATCTGGTGAAATGGTGCACATTTCGTTCCCAGAGAACGTTCTAAGCAACCCAAACTCATAGCATATGCAGAGATGGAGTTTGTAAACCGAGCTGCTGAGCCACACATGTAAATGAAAACAGCGCAACACTTCGAAATGCAGCATAAAGCATATCAGATGCTCACCTTCGTATCTAGTCATCAAATCTAGAGAACTGTATGTCCAAATTCATCGAATTTATAAAACATTAGGCTAAAAGTACCCGATGAACTGCTACTTCTGGCGATATTCTAAAGTGTGCATTCAATTGACACTTTACTATCCCATGAGGCCTCGGGATATAGTACTATACATCCGAATTTCATTCATACTACACACATTCATACTATATAGAACATACTTTTTTTAACGACCACAAAGTTGCCTAAGTTTGAAATCAAATGTAGTACCTAATATACAGTATGCAATTGTGAATGCAGCTTCTGCGTTTTGAGCAGAATCCTTTTGCCCAGTGACTCATTTAAACATCTCTCTGATTGGCCATTGGGTTCATGCGCTCAACTGTGATTGGCTTATGTTCAGTGCACGTTGGAAATAGAAACCTTTGACACAGCGGTAATAGATCTAAATGGAATGCTGTATGTATCTACATGTTCATGATGGTGGCAAATCATGTAGCCCTAATTTGAATATTGCAGGGAGAAAAATCTACGTGAAGTGGGACAAATGTAAATGCGCTGTGTTCTGATTGGGTGATGCTAAGTGTAAACTCCGCTAAGTATTTGTTTCTTCTGTAAGGTGACCTAATAGACACAAAACCTAAACTCAGCGGTTGCGACATGTTTTGTCTGTGATTTCTTTGACAAACTACGGCCATTTGTTTCATGTGTCCCTAAAACATTCCCAGATGAATTGCTTTCTT
Organism: Tiaroga cobitis; assembly: GCA_030578255.1. Taxonomy (NCBI): domain Eukaryota; kingdom Metazoa; phylum Chordata; class Actinopteri; order Cypriniformes; family Leuciscidae; genus Tiaroga; species Tiaroga cobitis. The sequence continues at coordinate 48,922,373 of CM060591.1, forward strand.
ATTCCATGCTATTAAATGTCGTTTCTTATTTCCTGTCTTTTTCTGGCATGGTTCATCCTCACCCTCCTCCTCCAAACCATGCCTGATAGTCCCTGCTCTCTCCATCACAATTTAATGGAAATGATCCAAGTGTTCAGGGCGTTATGCAAATATGTGCTATAGATTTTCTTTTTCATTATAAGTACATTATTAAAATCAGCTCTCCTCTCCCTGTTCCCCTCACCTCCTATTAGAAGGCCCCAGAGTCTCCCTGTTGGCAGTCACTGACTGTCAGCAGTGGGTCCTTGCTGCAGCTAGTGATTTATTGATGTAAGTGGGAAGCTATGAAGCCGACTTTGTGACAGCTCCGAGCTTTTAAAATTGAGCATGTCATCCGGCTGATGAATGACTACAGGTTGAGCTCAGCCTGCGGCACAATATGTCAACGTCCACGCTTATGAGGGACCCAGTGGTCCGTAGGCTCTTACACCGACAAGGGATATATACAAGTCGCCCCAATCCACCCTGTCCCCCGTATTTGGACAGATTGCGTAAAATGTGAAAGGCCCGGGACAATTTGAGATTCAATCTGATTAAGCACTGACTTGTTTTGAAAGGTCTAAAAATTTGACAAAGGCACTGGAACTCTTGTTTGCAGGGCGTGGGTTCTGACAAAGTCTTACATTCAGTTGGATCAAATTTAAGGTCATAAAAAGTCTCAAATACATGTTAAACGGTATAACAAAAGTCTTTATAATAACTTCAAGAGGTGTTAAATGGACAATTCTTGTTTTGTTTTTTTATGGAATATTGCAGAAGTTATTATAAATGATTTTTCCATGCACATCATCTTTTAATTCATGTGCCCTTGTAATCTTTAATCAACATAACTTCCCCTCCCTCCTGCAGCTCATCTCTTCTCATTTCTGATGATGTGTTTACTGGTGTGAGGGTAAAAAAATGTTTCCCTCATTCGAGAAGCCGTTTCTCTCAGATATACTTAGGGAAGAAAAGACTATCGCAACTTAAACTTAAATCAATTTTCCATGTCCACTTTATTTATTTGTTTAGGCTATTATGTCCGGCTGACTGTACATTACATATGTAGTTTAAAATTAAAAGGTTGGTTCATCCAAAAATGTCATTCTTTGATTAATTACTCTCATTACCCTCATGTCGTTCCTAACCAGTAAGACTTTCATTCATCTCCCGAACACGAATAAAGATCTTTTTGATGAAATCTGAGAGCTCTCTGTCCCTCCATTGACCGCCTATGCAACTACCACTTTCAAGCCCCAGAAAGACATCATTAAAGTAATCCATGAGTCCAGTGGAGGGAATCCTCCAGCAAAAAACAAATCCAGCAAAACGCGCCGGCGCGTTTGTCGACCCCAGAAGGTTAAAGTATTCCATGTGAGTCCAGTGGTTTAACCTCAATTTTATGAAGCGACGCAAGTGCTTTGTTTGCATGAACAAAAAAAAACAACAACAACATAATTTACTGCTTTATATGCAAAAATATTAATCTCCAATGTGCGTTCATGCAACAATGTCTGCTCTCGCGTCAATGCAACTCGTGGTGCTTCGTGGTGCTCTTATGATCACGCGTTGGAGATTAACGTTTCGTAAATAAAGTGGTAAATAATGTTTGTTTTTTACGCAAATAAAGCACTCGCGTCGCTTCATAAAATTGAGGTTAAACCACAGGAGTCACATGGATTACTTTAATAATGTCTTTACTATACCTTTCTGGGGCATGAAAGTGGTAGTTGCGTAGACTGTCAATGGAGGGACAGAAAGCTCTTAGATTTCATTAAAAAGATCTTCATTTGTGTTCTGAAGATGAACGAAAGTCTTGGTTTGGAACGACATGAGGGTGAGTAATTACTGACATCATTTTTATTTTTGTGTGAACACATTTTTGTGTGAACACATTTAAGAAAATCGGACGCTGTTTGGACCAGTGGCGTAGCCACGCGTAGCCGGACATGTAAATGAGGGGGCCTAGGCCCACCCAGGCCCCCTCATTTACATGTCCGGCCCCCTCAGATTTCTGATTGCTTAAAAAAAAAAAAAATTTAGGAGGCAAAATATTTTTTTAGTGATTGTAAATTAGTACACTGCGCAAACCAAAGTAATACCCACCGGATGAAGAAGGGTTTCCTCTCATTCTCCACAGTACATAAAATATTTATTTTATTTTATTTTTCGTGTTCGCATTTATGAGGAAAAAACAATGTTATGGACGTGTTTTAGTGGAAAACAAAAAAAAGCTCTGAAAGCGGCACTAAAAGATGCTTTAAAACTTTCACAGACACATCGAACAGAAAGCACAAAACCTTTCTTTAACCTGAATTTCGTTTTGTATTAATTGTATCTTAATTTTAATCAATGTTTCATCAACCAATTGCCTGGATTTAATAAATAAGAAGTTAATATAGCAGACGATATATAAGAAACGGAGGCGCCGGCGCATGAACTGGAGCGCGTCTCATAACTGAACAGAAACTCAGCATATAAGGTAGTCTACTTGCCTCACATGTCTACTTTTAAACAGAACAATTCAAAACGAAAGAAAACAGACTACAGACTGCTCTCTGCTTATGTAATCCTTATGAAATGTGCATTTCTCTCTGGCGCGTTCACTAGGCTACTGAAGATCGCGAGTCAGCATCGTCAACTTCATCTTAGCCGACAAAGAAAACACTTGTTTATTAATAAACAATTAAAATACCTCATTGCTATATTTTACATATTCATAATCATTACTTTTGCCGGTTCTTTGTGACAGCTTTTAGGTGCTTTATTGGCAGCGCCACCCTTACATGTTAGAGTCGCCACCGCATCACCAGAATAGTCATGTATAGCCTATATAAAATTCTGGCTATATATATATATATATATATATATATATATATATATATATATATATATATATATATATATATATATATATATATATATATATATATATATATGTTGCCCCCTCATTTAAAGACGGGACCCCCCCCCAAAATAAAATTCTGGCTACGCCCCTGGTTTGGACACTTTGTGTCGTTGTCAATCCTTTGCATTAATCTGATGAACTTCTGTAGTTACAATATACAATAACATTCATATACTTTTAAGTGTGATGTATAATTGTCTTTCAGGGTTCACTTTGTCTTCACATAAAATCTTAACAACATACTATCCTTCTAGTGTTATCATACAGAGACAGCTACAAATATTTATACAAAAGTTACATTAATCTAATCATTAGTTCCTATATCATTTCCATTTTTTAATACTCTGTCTCCATTAGCCATCAATAATCATAAAGAATTGTGGTTGAAATAGGCCAGAGCTTGACTGGGTTGGTGCCTTCTCACTGTAGGACTAGAATAACAACGCTCTATTCCCGGCAGGGGGCCGATCAGCAGTGGCATCAATCAGTGTAATAGGAACGCGCCAGGCTTTGCCATTAATTGTGCGGCTGGGCATGCAGAAACACAATTAGAGCAGTGGAAATTAGGCCATGTGTTTAGCAACTTGTAGGGGTCATGCTGGCACTCATATGTCATGAAGCCAGCTGGTGGGATGTTTCGAGTCAGTAAGGGGTCTTTCTGCACTTCTTTGACAGTATGTTCAATATGTCTAACTTATATTTCTGGTAATGCATGGGAAAACATGACTCTATATATGGGTCATACGATCTGAGTCTGTTCTCTAACTTAGTAGCCTCAGATTTAATTGGTTAAGGTTAACGATTAATTGATCATTAATTTAGACGATTGTGGGAATTTATGTAAGTTGACATCCCTAGTTTTTACTGTACATTTTGAACATTGTGTATTTCTGGATTTGATGGGGCTTCAATGATATAGGTTAGTCTTCTCAGAAACGGTCTTTTCAGATCTCATCAAAAGCATCAGTCCTGTTATTGAGTGTTTGTGTTATGCTTCCAGCTCCTGTCAGTAAACAGCTTGGGGTGCAAACTCTCTTTGTTCTGTGTTAATGTAATGTTCAGTGTCTTGTCAAGATGTACAATGCAATCTTCAGAAATTTTTTGACTCGTGTCTGTTTGTTTGATTATTTGAACAACTACATCAATGTTTCTGTAGAAATGAAGGAAGGAGGACTATTCCACAACACACTTGGCACTTGCATTTTGTCCTTTTTTATGTTAGAAAAACAATCCCTAACCCAGGGGTTCTCTAACTTTTTGAACCCTTTCATAAGTTCATAGCTGTTCACAGACTCCATCTCACTTTTCAGAGCTGAATGGTTTGGTTCAACGCTTAAACACTTTATTCGAAATGTCTGTGGAGGAAATGAATAGGAAACCCAGACTGCAGAAAATGCTGCTTCTGTCGCATTCATATTGCTTGCAGTGCAATTTTTGTTCAAAATTCAGAAAGTCTCTGCGGCCCCCCTGGCTATTTGAGACAGACTCCCGTTTTGAGACATGTTTGAGAAATGCTGTCCTAACGGCTCTAGAAAGAGAGATTGAAGGTATAGGCCTAGTCTGTTCTTTTCTGTGGACTGAGACGAATGTACAGACTAGAGCACATAGTGGAGCAGAAACTTCCAAATGAATTCCCTCCGGACCTGAGTGAACTCATCTCATCCATTAAGATTCCCTTGAGATTCACCTCGCAGCAAGTCCAAATAATTCCATTTAGACACATTATAATGTGTGTCCTGTTTCACACGCTGCTAGCTCCAGGTAAAGTGCTAAGGCTCAAATGATCTGTGCTTTTAACTTCTGCCAGTTCTCTTCTCTTGTTCCTGCCTGTTGTATGGCCCACTGTCTGTCACGTCATAATATTTAAGCCATAATAACGAGTAACCGATTCGGAAGGATAGTATTTTGCTAAATATCATTTGTCTGATATATTTCCTGAACAGAATGGGGAAATGTATCGCCGTTGACTCTGCCTTTGCGGTACTAAAACAGATCATTTAGCAGAGGTGGGCTCAAATACATCAAAAACTGTTTTGTTACAAAATACAAATACTGGCTCATGAAATGTAACAAAATAAAATACAAAATATTGATGTGAAAAATGTATTTAAATAAAATACAAGTAATTAGCATTTTGAAAATACAAAAATACTCCCACAATAATCTTAAGTCTTTTTTTTATTACTGAAAGGTCAATAACACAAATAGTAGCAATAACACAAATATGATAAATGTGTAAATTCAAAATGGCGAAGTAGCAAAATAAAAAAACTATGGGCATTTCACTAAATCTGTACAGGGCTTGAAATAGCTCCCTCTGACGTAAATGGCAAGTATAGCTAAGTTCACATCAATGGTGTGGTAGTTTTATACAAAATCAATATCAATATTTCTCATATGTAATACGTTTATATTGTGAACGCTTGCTTAGCATGGAGATTTCAGTGGAGTTACGACAGACGCTCTGTTTCATTATAGGTAGGGCATATGATGTCTTTTTATGAATGACAACACAGTGCATTGATCTCATAAGGCACAATTATTTTCTCTATAATGCCATTCAGTGTGCAATATGTGTGTGTGTAGACTGTATATTTTTCACAAAACACTTTACCTTAAAGGTGCTATCAGCGATTTCAGGCCCAAAAAAGGTAAAAACATAAATGATCATATTTATCTAATTTTTCCTAGGGGGAAATCACCAACAGGGGGTGGGTGTTGTGAGGTTTTGCTCCGACTTCGCAACACTGTCGCAACACTCCTCACAACACGGTCGGTGATTGGTTGGAACACTGTTTATTTAGGTTTTGGTGGTTGGTGAAACCCATTGTTTTTGTGTGCAGATCTCAGAGCATAGGCTGCCTACAGAGACGCGGTTTTTGGATGGCATGCTTATGAGGCGGGCAGCTAGTGGATCACTCGGAAAAATTAGATTAATGTGATCATTTATGTTTCGGTCTATTTTGGGCCTGAAATCGCTGATAGCACCTTTAATGCCGTTTTTAAGAGGAGCAGCGCCACTTCTTCTCCTGTGTTCAAAACTCATTCACTTCTTGGAGGGAGCCCGGTCTACAGGGTGTCACGTGATCTTCGTGCATCTAACCTGGACATTGCCAACATCAGACCGAAAATATGGCAAAATCTTTTACTATGGTGATTTTTCTTAAGTATTTAAGTATTTTAAATACTCTAAATACACTCCCTCAAAACATTTTGTTACAAACTACATTTTATTTTTTCCACACCTGCAAAAAACAAATTACAAAATATAGCTGCGAGCAGCGATTACGGGCCCAAGCCGGTGGCACCGCAACCCCGGTGCCTTTAATTACCTAAAGGCACCGGAGTGGCGGTGCCGCCGGCTTTGGCCCTTCATCGCTGCTCGCAGCTATATTTATATGCACACTTTTGCACACCGGGGTGGCGGTGCCACCGGCTTGTTTATATATATATATATATATAAACAAGCCGGTGGCACCGCCACCCCGGTGCCTTTAGGGTTACTGTGCGTGACGGGCAATAACGTAACCCCGCTTTGACCTTTGAGAAGATGTGTGCTGTAGAGCTTGCATCAGTGTGGGCTCTGCAAAAGTGTGCATTGAGGGCACATATCAACCACAAAGTATGCGTGAGCAACCTTCTGAAACCTAAAATGAAAAATGAGACACCCTACGGTCTCATGGACTTAATGGAAACATGAAATAAGTACACAAGTTTGAAAGTTATATGAAGTGTGCCAAGACAGAATATTTGCCTGATCTGATTAGAAAAATAGTTTTTGTGTGTGTGTGTGTGTGTGTGAGGCGTGATTGAACAATGTAGACATAAAAACATACTCCGTCCTTTTGTTCATACAGGACATTATTCAAACTACAAAGTGTTTACTTATATTTGTGTACAATCGCAATAAAACACAACATTGTGCTTTTGTCAAACTGTAAACTACAACTGTCACCCAACCAAAATCTCTTACACACACACACACACACACACACACACACACAGACACACATAGTTTAAAAGCAAAAAAATCTTTTGGACATTCATCATATTGCATTGGTTTTCATTTCTTGTTCTCGAACAGAGCCCTAATCTGTTTATTTTTTCAGTTACACATTCTACATTGATTAAAAAAGAAAAATCAAATGTGCTTTTATTTTAGACATAAATAAATAATCTATCATTCAGATGAGAGTAAAGTTAGTGTTAGTTCAAATTTTAAGGAAAACAAAAATATGATCTGAAATATCGCACATTCATTTAAAATTCATTCAGGTTCAATTACCAAACATACAAATCTCAATGTAATTTAAAGCAAACAATACATTTAAAATATATGGGTTGTATGCAATTTTTTTATATATAAAAAGATATATATCCAAAAATACAAAGCCTAAACTTTAACAAGGGTTAAACAATCACTGTAACAGACACAATCACACACACACACACACACACACACGTCAAATCACTTACATTTTAGATGCAATATTGACTTTTTTTCTGTTTCAGCAGCGAAAATAGTTCGACAAAGATCACAGCAGAACCATCGAGCATCTCACAGCAACGCGTTCTCATTACTGAATGATTCAGCATTTTGAACAAATCGGTTGACTCAAAGATTCAACGACCAATCCATAATCTGTCTCATTCATGAATGACTCAGCCGTTCGAACGAATCGTTTGAACGAATGAATCAATGACTCGCTCATTAAGACGGTCGCCTGGCGACACCTAATGACGGTTTAGTGATATGTTTAAAAGTATCATTCTTTCCAACGATTGTTAATTAACTCATATTTGAAACATAAGCTATATATATATATATATATATAATATATATATATATATATATATATATACACACATATATATACACAAAAATAAAATAAACACATTTGAAGCGTGTTTGCTTACTAAATTGTGAGCTGAACGAAAGTTGCAGCAAATATCAGCAACAGGAGTCAAATTTCATTAATCACGAGAGTGAAGAGCTGACTGAAAAGATTATGACGGAATAGGCTATTTTATGTAAAAGCGCCTATTTAAGCGAATCTATCATTATACTCTTTTGTTGTTGTGTTTTCCGTGAAAAATAATAGACTATTGAACTCACAATTCAAGCACGCGCTCTGCACGCGCCACCATTATCAATGTCCGTGTGGACGTCCGCGATCGAACAGTGGAAACATTGGCTACTCCGTCATTTTATTCAAGAAGATCATTCAAACTGCAAAGTGTTTACTAATTTTTGGATACTCGCAATCAAACACAACATTGTGATTTTGTAAAATACATTCAAGAAATCCGCCCCCGAAATGGGGCTTCTTTTAAAATGAAACGAAAATGCTCACAGCTGCACGTCTTGTGGAGACGTCCGTTACTTTCGCTTTCAAGTTAGCGATTTTAAAGCCCCCAGCGGAGTCACGGTGGGAAAATATTCCCATAGTAGCATCAATTGGCCTACCTGATTTTGAACACAAGAGGGCAGTAAAGCACTATGAATGATTTTAATTTTTTTTATTTTTTTGGCTAAACAACCATTCTGGCTGTTTTTAAACTTAAACATAAATCTTAAATTGAAAAAAAGGAAGACAATGGGTTTAGTTCTAATATTAGTATAATTTTATAGAAAAATAAATGGTGTATAATTACATTTTAGAAAGATATGAGACATTTCCTGATTCTTTTTTTGACATAATCCCTCGCCATAGCAAAACCGTTTGAGATATTCAATATCCGTTCACAATTTAGCATCTTTAAAGTATTTTCATCAAGTTGAAAAAGTTTTGTAACTGTAGATGAAACTAACCCCCCCCACACACACACTTTTGTCACAAAAGGTGGCGCTACTGAGCCCCTGCACCACGCCCGTTTCTGAAACTTTGCACATGTCTACTGGCTAATAAATGTGATCTGTCTGTCAAGTTTCATGCAATTTTAAGCAATTTCAGGCATGCTAAGAGTCTCAAAAGCATCCAAAAAGAATATTAAAGTTTGATGCGTTGTCACGGCAACAGTATCTAAGATATCAATAATCCTTTCACAGGTCTACATCTGGCGTGTGTCTACATTATACACATAAAGTTTGAAGCAAATCGGGTAAAAATAAGAGGGTGATTTAAAAGCATTTTGAAAGTTACACACTTCCTGCTGCCAGTTGGTGGCGCTATAACTTTGACTCACAATAGTCACATCCATGTGATCGGCCTCTTACAGCGAACACACTGCTAAAGTTTCATCAAGATCAGTTACTGTATGCTGAAGTTATAACACACTTCCTGTTTCACGTTTCTCGCCATAAATTCGTTTCCTCGCCACGGCCAAACCGTTCGAGATATCAAAAATCCCCTGGCAATTTTTCATGCTCAATGTCTTGACTTCATGCTGACCGAGTTTCGTGGCGATTGGTTGAATTCTCTAGGAGGAGTATATCGAATTCCAGGGGCATACGCTTCCAAACAAACCATAATAGCTGACTTCCTGTTGGGCTGGGGTAAAAAGTAAAAGTACAAAGGATATATGAATCGATGAGATCTATATGTGTACCGAGTTTCATATTATTACATTCAAGCGTGTTTGATTTATGGACCAAGTTTTCGGACCCCGTTCCAGGGGGCACTGTCGAGCCCCCCTGCCACGCCCGGGTACCAGCTTCAGCCCGGCCCTGATGGCCACGGGTTCTGACCCGTGTGCAAAGTTTCAAGAGTTTTTGAGCACGTTAAGGGCCCCCAAAGTGCGCTGAGAGTCTCAAAAGTATCCAAAAAGAATATTAAAGTTTGATGCGTTGTCACGGCAACAGCATCTAAGATATCAACAATCCTTTCACAGGTCTAAATCTGGCGTGTGTCTACATTATACACATCAAGTTTGAAGCAAATCGGGTAAAGCCTGTTTGATTTATGGACCAAGTTTTCGGACCCCATTCCAGGGGGCGCTGTCGAGCCCCCCTGCCACGCCCGGGTACCAGCTTCAGCCCGGCCCTGATGGCCGCGGTTTCTGACCCGTGTGCAAAGTTTCAAGAGTTTTTGAGCATGTTAAGGGCCCCAAAAGTGCGCTAAGAATCTCAAAAGTATCCAAAAAGAATATTAAAGTTTGATGCGTTGTCACGGCAACAGCATCTAAGATATCAACAATCCTTTCACAGGTCTACATCTGGCTTGTGTCTACATTATACACATCAAGTTTGAAGCAAATAGGGTAAAGCGTGTTGGATATATGGACCAAATTGTCTGACCCGTTCAAGGGGGCGCTGTCGAGCCCCCCTGCCACGCCCGGGTACCAGCTTCAGCCTGGCCCTGATGGCCGCGGGTTTTGTCCCGTGTGCAAAGTTTCAAGAGTTTTTGAGCACGTTAAGAACCCCAAAAGTGCCCGAAAGCATAAAAAAGCATGAAAAAGCTTAAAAAAAGGAATATTAATGTTTGATGCATTGCCATGGCAACAGTATCTAAGATATCAATAATCCTTTCACAGGTCTACATCTGGCGTGTGTCTACATTATGCACATGAAGTTTGAAGCAAATCGGGTAAAAATAAGAGGGTGATTTAAAAGCATTTTGAAAGTGACACACTTCCTGCTTCCAGTTGGTGGCGCTATAACTTTGACTCACAATAGTCACATCCATGTGATCGGGCTCTTACAACGAACACACTGCTGAAGTTTCATCGAGATTAGTTAATGTATGCAGTAGTTATAACACACTTCCTGTTTCACGTTTCTCGCCATAATTTCGTTTACTCGCCACGGCCAAACCGTTCGAGATATCAAAAATCCCCTGGCAATTTTTCATCCTCAGTGTCTTGACTTCATGCTGACCGAGTTTCGTGCCGTGTGTTTGAATTCTCTAGGAGGAGTATTTCACATTCCATTGCATGTGTTTTCCAAACAACCCTTAATAGCCGACTTCCTGTTGGGCTGGGGTAAAAAGTAAGAGCATGAAGTATATATGAACCGATGAGATCTATATGTGTACTGAGTTTCATATTATTACATGCAAGCGTGTTTGATTTATGGACCAAGTGTTCAAACCCCGTTCCAGGGGGCGCTGTCGAGCCCCCCTGCCACGCCCGGGTACCAGCTTCAGCCCGGCCCTGATGGCCGCGGGTTCTGAGATGTGTGCAAAGTTTCAAGAGTTTTCGAGCACGTTAAGGCCCCCAAAAGTGCCCAAAAGGTAGTAAAATAATAATAATAATAAATAAATATAGCTGCGAGCAGCGATTACGGGCCCAAGCCGGTGGCACCGCAACCCCGGTGCCTTTAGTTACCTAAAGGCACCGGAGTGGCGGTGCCGCCGGCTTTGGCCCTTCATCGCTGCTCGCAGCTATATTCATATATATATATATATATATATATATATATATATATATATATATATAAACAAGCCGGTGGCACCGCCACCCCCGGTGCCTTTATATATATATATATATATATGTCTACATTGTTCAATCACGCCTCACACACACACACACACTTTTGCAGAGCCCACACCAATGCAAGCTCTATAGCACACATCTTCTCAAAGGTCAAAGCGGAGTTACGATATTGCCCGTCATGCACAGTAACCGTAAAGGCACCGGGGTGGCGGTGCCACCGGCTTGTTTATATATATATATATATCGTATTATTCTAACTTGTAAAAAACTATTAACTTTTGTTAATATTCAACCATTTCACAACTAACTTTTTTCCATAGATCAAACACAACATAATTATATGGTGGACTGAAACAAAAATTATTAATTAAATAAAATTATTGTTTTCCTCTGAAATAGCAAAAGCATCACACACTAGCTGTACCTGCTCTAAATAAAAAAGAGTAATTCAATAAAAATACAAAATCGAACTAAATAAAATAAATTATTACAAAAACAAAATCAAACCAAAGAAAATATATCTTCGAAAAAAAAAGCGAGTGTCATGAGGAAAGGCGCCTCAGGAATCGTCAGGATTAACTCCATGTGTAAGGAATTTTGATTGATTTTATTTGTCACTTGAAAATTATTGTTAAATGTGTGCCTGCATAACTTTAATAAGATTTATTTTCTTTGATTTGATTTTGTTTTATATAATTTATTTATTTCGATTTTGTATTTTTATTTAAATACTATTATTTATTTAGAGCAGGTACAGCTAAGTGTGCGATGCTTTTGCTATTTCAGAGGGAAAAAAACACATTTTATTTCAAAAAGGCTTTTCAATTAAATAAAATGTTCAAGCTTTGTTTTCGTTTTATTATTTTGTTTGTTTTAAGCTTTGTTTAATTTATATTGTTAATCATCTGACACAAAACAAATGCATAAAGTATCATTTTAACTTTTAAAAAACTATTAACATTTGTTAATAGTACATTGCCTGTCTTTTGTTAATAGGACAAAACATAGTTATTATATTTTATAATATTTTATAAATATATAAAATAAACATTTGTAATGAAATCGTTCAAAAAAATGATATTAGCATTGTTTTAAACTTTGAAACTAAAGTAGCGCAATGCCTGGCCACTCCCGCGCCGCCTCCTTTTCACAATCCGAGGGAACCATCTCCGGAATATTAACCTCACTCCTAGAAGTCCAATTCTCATTATTCATGCCTCTTACCTGAGATTGATTGCACACACACACACACACACACACACACACGCACGCACGCACTCACACGCACACACACACACACACACACGTGTCAAGTCACTTACATTTTAGATGCAATATTGACTTTTTTTCTGTTTCAGCAGCGAAAATAGTTCAACAAAGATCACAGCAGAACCATCGAGCATCTCACAGCAACGCGTTCTCATTACTGAATGATTCAGCATTTTGAACAAATCGGTTGACTCAAAGATTCAACGACCAATCCATAATCTGTCTCATTCATGAACGACTCAGCCGTTCGAACGAATCGTTTGAACGAATGAATCAATGACTCGCTCATCAAGACGGTCGCCTGGCGACACCTAATGACGGTTTAGTGATATGTTTAAAAGTATCATTCTTTCCAACGATTGTTAATTAACTCATATTTGAAACATAAGCTATATATATATATATATATATATATATATATATATATATATATATATATACACACATATATATACACAAAAATAAAATAAACACATTTGAAGCGTGTTTGCTTACTAAATTGTGAGCTGAACGAAAGTTGCAGCAAATATCAGCAACAGGAGTCAAATTTCATTAATCACGAGAGTGAAGAGCTGACTGAAAAGATGATGACGGAATAGGCTATTTTATGTAAAAGCGCCTATTTAAGCGAATCTATCATTATACTCTTTTGTTGTTGTGTTTTCCGTGAAAAATAATAGACTATTGAACTCACAATTCAAGCACGCGCTCTGCACGCGCCACCATTATCAATGTCCGTGTGGACGTCCGCGATCGAACAGTGGAAACATTGGCTACTCCGTCATTTTATTCAAGAAGATCATTCAAACTGCAAAGTGTTTACTTATTTTTGGATACTCGCAATCAAACACAACATTGTGATTTTGTAAAATACATTCAAGAAATCCGCCCCCGAAATGGGGCTTCTTTTAAAATGAAACAAAAATGCTCACAGCTGCACGTCTTGTGGAGACGTCCGTTACTTTCGCTTTCAAGTTAGCGATTTTAAAGCCCCCAGCGGAGTCACGGTGGGAAAATATTCCCATAGTAGCATCAATTGGCCTACCTGATTTTGAACACAAGAGGGCAGTAAAGCACTATGAATGATTTTTTTTTTTTTTTTTTTTTTGGCTAAACAACCATTCTGGCTGTTTTTAAACTTAAACATAAATCTTAAATTGAAAAAAAGGAATACAATGGGTTTACTTCTAATATTAGTATAATTTTATAGAAAAATAAATGGTGTATAATTACATTTTAGAAAGATATGAGACATTTCCTGATTCTTTTTTTGACATAATCCCTCGCCATAGCAAAACCGTTTGAGATATTCAATATCCGTTCACAATTTAGCATCTTTAATGTATTTTCATCAAGTTGAAAAAGTTTTGTAACTGTAGATGAAACTAACCCCCCCCCCCCCCCCCCCCCCCCCCACACACACTTTTGTCACAAAAGGTGGCGCTACTGAGCCCCTGCACCACGCCCGTTTCTGAAACTTTGCACATGTCTACTGGCTAATAAATGTGATCTGTCTGTCGAGTTTCATGCAATTTTAAGCAATTTCAGGCATGCTAAGAGTCTCAAAAGCATCCAAAAACAATATTAAAGTTTGATGCGTTGCCATGGCAACAGTATCTAAGACATCAATAATCCTTTCACAGGTCTACATCTGGCGAGTGTCTACATTATACACATCAAGTTTGAAGCAAATCGGGTAAAAATAAGAGGGTGATTTCAAAGCATTTTGAAAGTGACACACTTCCTGCTGCCAGTTGGTGGCGCTATAACTTTGACTCATAATAGTCACATCCATGTGATCGGCCTCTTACAGCGAACACACTGTTGAAGTTTCATCAAGATCAGTTAATGTATGCAGAAGTTATAACACACTTCCTGTTTCCATTATTCGCCATAAATTCGTTTCCTCGCCACGGCCAAATCGTTCGAGATATCAAAAATCCCCTGGCAATTTTTCATCCTCAATGTCTTGACTTCATGCTGACCGAGTTTCGTTGCGATTGGTTGAATTCTCTAGGAGGAGTATATCGAATTCCAGGGGCATACGCTTCCAAACAAACCATTATAGCCGACTTCCTGTTGGGCTGGGGTAAAAAGTAAAAGTACAAAGGATATATGAACCGATGAGATCTATATGTCTACCGAGTTTCATATTATTACATGCAAGCGTGTTTGATTTATGGACCAAGTTTTCGCACCCCGTTCCAGGGGGCGCTGTCGAGCCCCCCTGCCACGCCCGGGTACCATCTTCAGCCCGGCCCTGATGGCCGCGGGTTCTGACCTGTGTGCAAAGTTTCAAGAGTTTTCGTGCACGTTAAGGGCCCCCAAAGTGCGCTGAGAGTCTCAAAAGTATCCAAAAAGAATATTAAAGTTTGATGCGTTGTCACGGCAACAGCATCTAAGATATCAACAATCCTTTCACAGGTCTAAATCTGGCGTGTGTCTACATTATACATATCAAGTTTGAAGCAAATCGGGTAAAGCCTGTTTGATTTATGGACCAAGTTTTCGGACCCCATTCCAGGGGGCGCTGTCGAGCCCCCCTGCCACGCCCGGGTACCAGCTTCAGCCCGGCCCTGATGGCCGCGGTTTCTGACCCGTGTGCAAAGTTTCAAGAGTTTTTGAGCACGTTAAGGGCCCCAAAAGTGCGCTAAGAATCTCAAAAGTATCCAAAAAGAATATTAAAGTTTGATGC
This sequence comes from Tiaroga cobitis, assembly GCA_030578255.1. Classification (NCBI taxonomy): domain Eukaryota; kingdom Metazoa; phylum Chordata; class Actinopteri; order Cypriniformes; family Leuciscidae; genus Tiaroga; species Tiaroga cobitis. The sequence goes on from CM060591.1 coordinate 48,937,636, forward strand.
GTTGTCACGGCAACAGCATCTAAGATATCAACAATCCTTTCACAGGTCTACATCTGGCTTGTGTCTACATTATACACATCAAGTTTGAAGCAAATAGGGTAAAGCGTGTTGGATATATGGACCAAATTGTCTGACCCGTTCAAGGGGGCGCTGTCGAGCCCCCCTGCCACGCCCGGGTACCAGCTTCAGCCTGGCCCTGATGGCCGCGGGTTTTGTCCCGTGTGCAAAGTTTCAAGAGTTTTCGAGCACGTTAAGAACCCCAAAAGTGCCCGAAAGCATAAAAAAGCATGAAAAAGCTTAAAAAAAGGAATATTAATGTTTGATGCATTGCCATGGCAACAGTATCTAAGATATCAATAATCCTTTCACAGGTCTACATCTGGCGTGTGTCTACATTATGCACATGAAGTTTGAAGCAAATCGGGTAAAAATAAGAGGGTGATTTAAAAGCATTTTGAAAGTGACACACTTCCTGCTTCCAGTTGGTGGCGCTATAACTTTGACTCACAATAGTCACATCCATGTGATCGGGCTCTTACAACGAACACACTGCTGAAGTTTCATCAAGATTAGTTAATGTATGCAGTAGTTATAACACACTTCCTGTTTCACGTTTCTCGCCATAATTTCGTTTACTCGCCACGGCCAAACCGTTCGAGATATCAAAAATCCCCTGGCAATTTTTCATCCTCAGTGTCTTGACTTCATGCTGACCGAGTTTCGTGCCGTGTGTTTGAATTCTCTAGGAGGAGTATTTCACATTCCATTGCATGTGTTTTCCAAACAACCCTTAATAGCCGACTTCCTGTTGGGCTGGGGTAAAAAGTAAGAGCATGAAGTATATATGAACCGATGAGATCTATATGTGTACTGAGTTTCATATTATTACATGCAAGCGTGTTTGATTTATGGACCAAGTGTTCAAACCCCGTTCCAGGGGGCGCTGTCGAGCCCCCCTGCCACGCCCGGGTACCAGCTTCAGCCCGGCCCTGATGGCCGCGGGTTCTGACCCGTGTGCAAAGTTTCAAGAGTTTTCGAGCACGTTAAGGCCCCCAAAAGTGCCCAAAAGGTAGTAAAATAATAATAATAATAATAATAATAATAATAATAATAATAATAATAAAATATAGCTGCGAGCAGCGATTACGGGCCCAAGCCGGTGGCACCGCAACCCCGGTGCCTTTAGTTACCTAAAGGCACCGGAGTGGCGGTGCCGCCGGCTTTGGCCCTTCATCGCTGCTCGCAGCTATATTCATATATATATATATATATATATATATAAACAAGCCGGTGGCACCGCCACCCCCGGTGCCTTTATATATATATATATATATATGTCTACATTGTTCAATCACGCCTCACACACACACACACACTTTTGCAGAGCCCACACCAATGCATGCTCTATAGCACACATCTTCTCACAGGTCAAAGCGGAGTTACGATATTGCCCGTCATGCACAGTAACCGTAAAGGCACCGGGGTGGCGGTGCCACCGGCTTGTTTATATATATATATATATCGTATTATTCTAACTTGTAAAAAACTATTAACTTTTGTTAATATTCAACCATTTCACAACTAACTTTTTTCCATAGATCAAACACAACATAATTATATGGTGGACTGAAACAAAAATTATTAATTAAATAAAATTATTGTTTTCCTCTGAAATAGCAAAAGCATCACACACTAGCTGTACCTGCTCTAAATAAAAAAGAGTAATTCAATAAAAATACAAAATCGAACTAAATAAAATAAATTATTACAAAAACAAAATCAAACCAAAGAAAATATATCTTCGAAAAAAAAAGCGAGTGTCATGAGGAAAGGCGCCTCAGGAATCGTCAGGATTAACTCCATGTGTAAGGAATTTTGATTGATTTTATTTGTCACTTGAAAATTATTGTTAAATGTGTGCCTGCATAACTTTAATAAGATTTATTTTCTTTGATTTGATTTTGTTTTATATAATTTATTTATTTCGATTTTGTATTTTTATTTAAATACTATTATTTATTTAGAGCAGGTACAGCTAAGTGTGCGATGCTTTTGCTATTTCAGAGGGAAAAAAACACATTTTATTTCAAAAAGGCTTTTCAATTAAATAAAATGTTCAAGCTTTGTTTTCGTTTTATTATTTTGTTTGTTTTAAGCTTTGTTTAATTTATATTGTTAATCATCTGACACAAAACAAATGCATAAAGTATCATTTTAACTTTTAAAAAACTATTAACATTTGTTAATAGTACATTGCCTGTCTTTTGTTAATAGGACAAAACATAGTTATTATATTTTATAATATTTTATAAATATATAAAATAAACATTTGTAATGAAATCGTTCAAAAAAATGATATTAGCATTGTTTTAAACTTTGAAACAGAAGTAGCGCAATGCCTGGCCACTCCCGCGCCGCCTCCTTTTCACAATCCGAGGGAACCATCTCCGGAATATTAACCTCACTCCTAGAAGTCCAATTCTCATTATTCATGCCTCTTACCTGGGATTGATTGCACACACACACACACACACACACACACACGCACGCACGCACTCACACGCACACACACACACACACACACACACACACACGTGTCAAGTCACTTACATTTTAGATGCAATATTGACTGTTCTTCTGTTTCAGCAGCGAAAATAGTTAAACAAAGATCACAGCAGAACCATTGCATCTCACAGCAACGTGTTTTCTCATTACTGAATGATTCAGCATTTTGAACAAATTGGTTGACTCAAAGATTCAATGACCAATCCATAAACATCTGTCTCATTCATGAATGACTCAGTCGTTCAAACGAATCGTTTGAACGAATGAATCAATGACCCGCTCATTAAGACGGTCGCCTGGCGACACCTAGTGACGGTTTAGTGTTATTTGATTATACACTCAAAATATTCCACAACAAATCCTTTAAATTTAATGATATTCAGAACAGAACACAAATAAAAAAATAACTATAATAAAGCCAAAACGAAATAATTTAAAACAAAAGTAAAAGTAAGTGGTGTTAGGCTCACGTAAATCTCTCTTTAGAATCTAAATGTTGCAACATTTGCGATGTATTTGGATGCTAAACTATTCTTTATTACAGGCTTTGTACTTCACTCACGTTCCAATATCGACGGAAAAAATCATCCTCTTCACTTGTGCAAAAATGTGCTTGGAAAAATCACAGTGGAGCGGTGCTTACTGTGAATGATACAAATTGTACTACTGACTATTTCAACATAGCAGTGTAATTTGTATATGTTAGGTTGAATGTTTTATTATTGTGTGTGTGTGTGTGTGTGTGTGTTGTGTGTGTGTGTGTGTGTGTGTGTGTGTGTGTGTGTGTGTGTGTGTGTGTCAGTGTGTGTGTGGGGGTCTGGGTGGCTCAGCGCGATTGAACAGTGAAACATACTCCGTCATTTTCTTCATACAGGACATCATTCAAACGTCAAAGTGTTTACTTATATTTGTGTACACTCGCAATTAAACACAACATTGTGTTTTTGTTAAATAAATTAAAGTAATACGTCCCCCGAAATGGCGCTAATTTTAAAATGAAACTAAAATGCTCACGGCTGCACGGGCATTCATAACTCTGCGCGCCCACGGTGAGGGACGAGCAGAACAGAGCGAACGTTGTTTAGTTCATTCCTACTTCCATAGGAATTAATTGAAAAAGCTCACTCTACTCTGCACCATTATTAATGAATTGTGCAGACGTCCTTATTTTACTTTCGCTTTTTACCTGATTTTGAACACAAGAGGGCAGTATAACACTATGTATGATTTGGAAAAAAATTTTTTTTGACTAAACAACCATTCTGGCTGTTTTTAAACTTAAACATTATTCTCTAATTGCTCTCACCATGCCCGTTTCTGAAACTCTGCACATGTCTACTGTCTAATAAATGTGATGTGTCTGTCGGGTTTCATGCAATTTCAAGTATGTTAAGAGTCTCAAAAGCATCAACAAAGAATAATAAAGTTTGATGCGTTGCCACGGCAACAGTATCTAAGATATCAATAATCCTTTCTCAGGTCTACATCTGCCGTGTGTCTACATTATACACATAAAGTTTGAAGCAAATTGGGTAAAAATAAGAGGGTGATTTCAAAGCCTTTAGGAAGTGACACACTTCCTGCTGCCAGTTGGTGGCGCTATAACTTTGACTCACAATAGTCACATCCATGTGATCGGACTCTTACAGCGAACACACTGCTGAAGTTTCATCAAGATCAGTTAATGTATGCAGAAGTTATAACACACTTCCTGTTTCCTTTATTCGCCATAAATTCGTTTCCTCGCCACAGCCAAACCGTTCGAGATATCAAAAATCCCCTGGCAACTTTTCATCCTCAATGTCTTGACTTCATGCTGACCGAGTTTCGTGGCGATTGGTTGAATTCTCTAGGAGGAGTATATCGAATTCCAGGGGCATACGCTTCCAAACAAACCATAATAGCCGACTTCCTGTTGGGCTGGGGTAAAAAGTAAAAGTACAAAGGATATATGAATCGATGAGATCTATATGTGTACCGAGTTTCATATTATTACATTCAAGCGTGTTTGATTTATGGACCAAGTTTTCGGACCCCGTTCCAGGGGGCACTGTCGAGCCCCCCTGCCACGCCCGGGTACCAGCTTCAGCCCGGCCCTGATGGCCACGGGTTCTGACCCGTGTGCAAAGTTTCAAGAGTTTTTGAGCACGTTAAGGGCCCCCAAAGTGCGCTGAGAGTCTCAAAAGTATCCAAAAAGAATATTAAAGTTTGATGCGTTGTCACGGCAACAGCATCTAAGATATCAACAATCCTTTCACAGGTCTAAATCTGGCGTGTGTCTACATTATACACATCAAGTTTGAAGCAAATCGGGTAAAGCCTGTTTGATTTATGGACCAAGTTTTCGGACCCCATTCCAGGGGGCGCTGTCGAGCCCCCCTGCCACGCCCGGGTACCAGCTTCAGCCCGGCCCTGATGGCCGCGGTTTCTGACCCGTGTGCAAAGTTTCAAGAGTTTTTGAGCACGTTAAGGGCCCCAAAAGTGCGCTAAGAATCTCAAAAGTATCCAAAAAGAATATTAAAGTTTGATGCGTTGTCACGGCAACAGCATCTAAGATATCAACAATCCTTTCACAGGTCTACATCTGGCTTGTGTCTACATTATACACATCAAGTTTGAAGCAAATAGGGTAAAGCGTGTTGGATATATGGACCAAATTGTCTGACCCGTTCAAGGGGGCGCTGTCGAGCCCCCCTGCCACGCCCGGGTACCAGCTTCAGCCTGGCCCTGATGGCCGCGGGTTTTGTCCCGTGTGCAAAGTTTCAAGAGTTTTCGAGCACGTTAAGAACCCCAAAAGTGCCCGAAAGCATAAAAAAGCATGAAAAAGCTTAAAAAAAGGAATATTAATGTTTGATGCATTGCCATGGCAACAGTATCTAAGATATCAATAATCCTTTCACAGGTCTACATCTGGCGTGTGTCTACATTATGCACATGAAGTTTGAAGCAAATCGGGTAAAAATAAGAGGGTGATTTAAAAGCATTTTGAAAGTGACACACTTCCTGCTGCCAGTTGGTGGCGCTATAACTTTGACTCACAATAGTCACATCCATGTGATCGGGCTCTTACAACGAACACACTGCTGAAGTTTCATCAAGATTAGTTAATGTATGCAGTAGTTATAACACACTTCCTGTTTCACGTTTCTCGCCATAATTTCGTTTACTCGCCACGGCCAAACCGTTCGAGATATCAAAAATCCCCTGGCAATTTTTCATCCTCAGTGTCTTGACTTCATGCTGACCGAGTTTCGTGCCGTGTGTTTGAATTCTCTAGGAGGAGTATTTCACATTCCATTGCATGTGTTTTCCAAACAACCCTTAATAGCCGACTTCCTGTTGGGCTGGGGTAAAAAGTAAGAGCATGAAGTATATATGAACCGATGAGATCTATATGTGTACTGAGTTTCATATTATTACATGCAAGCGTGTTTGATTTATGGACCAAGTGTTCAAACCCCGTTCCAGGGGGCGCTGTCGAGCCCCCCTGCCACGCCCGGGTACCAGCTTCAGCCCGGCCCTGATGGCCGCGGGTTCTGAGATGTGTGCAAAGTTTCAAGAGTTTTCGAGCACGTTAAGGCCCCCAAAAGTGCCCAAAAGGTAGTAAAATAATAATAATAATAATAATAATAAATAAATATAGCTGCGAGCAGCGATTACGGGCCCAAGCCGGTGGCACCGCAACCCCGGTGCCTTTAATTACCTAAAGGCACCGGAGTGGCGGTGCCGCCGGCTTTGGCCCTTCATCGCTGCTCGCAGCTATATTTATATATATATATATATATATATATATATATATATATATATATATATATATAAACAAGCCGGTGGCACCGCCACCCCGGTGCCTTTAGGGTTACTGTGCGTGACGGGCAATAACGTAACCCCGCTTTGACCTTTGAGAAGATGTGTGCTGTAGAGCTTGCATCAGTGTGGGCTCTGCAAAAGTGTGCATTGAGGGCACATATCAACCACAAAGTATGCGTGAGCAACCTTCTGAAACCTAAAATGAAAAATGAGACACCCTACGGTCTCATGGACTTAATGGACACATGAAATAAGTACACAAGTTTGAAAGTTATATGAAGTGTGCCAAGACAGAATATTTGCCTGATCTGATTAGAAAAATAGTTTTTGTGTGTGTGTGTGTGTGTGAGGCGTGATTGAACAATGTAGACATAAAAACATACTCCGTCCTTTTGTTCATACAGGACATTATTCAAACTACAAAGTGTTTACTTATATTTGTGTACAATCGCAATAAAACACAACATTGTGCTTTTGTCAAACTGTAAACTACAACTGTCACCCAACCAAAATCTCTTACACACACACACACACACACACACATAGTTTAAAAGCAAAAAAATCTTTTGGACATTCATCATATTGCATTGGTTTTCATTTCTTGTTCTCGAACAGAGCCCTAATCTGTTTATTTTTTCAGTTACACATTCTACATTGATTAAAAAAGAAAAATCAAATGTGCTTTTATTTTAGACATAAATAAATAATCTATCATTCAGATGAGAGTAAAGTTAGTGTTAGTTAAAATTTTAAGGAAAACAAAAATATGATCTGAAATATCGCACATTCATTTAAAATTCATTCAGGTTCAATTACCAAACATACAAATCTCAATGTAATTTAAAGCAAACAATACATTTAAAATATATGGGTTGTATGCAATTTTTTTATATATAAAAAGATATATATCCAAAAATACAAAGCCTAAACTTTAACAAGGGTTAAACAATCACTGTAACAGACACAATCACACACACACACACACACACACACACACACACGTCAAATCACTTACATTTTAGATGCAATATTGACTTTTTTTCTGTTTCAGCAGCGAAAATAGTTCAACAAAGATCACAGCAGAACCATCGAGCATCTCACAGCAACGCGTTCTCATTACTGAATGATTCAGCATTTTGAACAAATCGGTTGACTCAAAGATTCAACGACCAATCCATAATCTGTCTCATTCATGAATGACTCAGCCGTTCGAACGAATCGTTTGAACGAATGAATCAATGACTCGCTCATTAAGACGGTCGCCTGGCGACACCTAATGACGGTTTAGTGATATGTTTAAAAGTATCATTCTTTCCAACGATTGTTAATTAACTCATATTTGAAACATAAGCTATATATATATATATATATATATATATATATATATATATATATATATACACATATATACACAAAAATAAAATAAACACATTTGAAGCGTGTTTGCTTACTAAATTGTGAGCTGAACGAAAGTTGCAGCAAATATCAGCAACAGGAGTCAAATTTCATTAATCACGAGAGTGAAGAGCTGACTGAAAAGATGATGACGGAATAGGCATTTTATGTAAAAGCGCCTATTTAAGCGAATCTATCATTATACTCTTTTGTTGTTGTGTTTTCCGTGAAAAATAATAGACTATTGAACTCACAATTCAAGCACGCGCTCTGCACGCGCCACCATTATCAATGTCCGTGTGGACGTCCGCGATCGAACAGTGGAAACATTGGCTACTCCGTCATTTTATTCAAGAAGATCATTCAAACTGCAAAGTGTTTACTTATTTTTGGATACTCGCAATCAAACACAACATTGTGATTTTGTAAAATACATTCAAGAAATCCGCCCCCGAAATGGGGCTTCTTTTAAAATGAAACAAAAATGCTCACAGCTGCACGTCTTGTGGAGACGTCCGTTACTTTCGCTTTCAAGTTAGCGATTTTAAAGCCCCCAGCGGAGTCACGGTGGGAAAATATTCCCATAGTAGCATCAATTGGCCTACCTGATTTTGAACACAAGAGGGCAGTAAAGCACTATGAATGATTTTTATTTTTTTTTATTTTTTTGGCTAAACAACCATTCTGGCTGTTTTTAAACTTAAACATAAATCTTAAATTGAAAAAAAGGAATACAATGGGTTTACTTCTAATATTAGTATAATTTTATAGAAAAATAAATGGTGTATAATTACATTTTAGAAAGATATGAGACATTTCCTGATTCTTTTTTTGACATAATCCCTCGCCATAGCAAAACCGTTTGAGATATTCAATATCCGTTCACAATTTAGCATCTTTAATGTATTTTCATCAAGTTGAAAAAGTTTTGTAACTGTAGATGAAACTAACCCCCCCCCCCCACACACACTTTTGCCACAAAAGGTGGCGCTACTGAGCCCCTGCACCACGCCCGTTTCTGAAACTTTGCACATGTCTACTGGCTAATAAATGTGATCTGTCTGTCAAGTTTCATGCAATTTTAAGCAATTTCAGGCATGCTAAGAGTCTCAAAAGCATCCAAAAAGAATATTAAAGTTTGATGCGTTGCCATGGCAACAGTATCTAAGATATCAATAATCCTTTCACAGGTCTACATCTGCCGTGTATTTACATTATACACATCAAGTTTGAAGCAAATCGGGTAAAAATAAGAGGGTGATTTCAAAGTATTTTGAAAGTGACACACTTCATGCTGCCAGTTGGTGGCGCTATAACTTTGACTCACAATAGTCACATCCATGTGATCGGCCTCTCACAGCGAACACACTGTTGAAGTTTCATCAAGATCAGTTAATGTATGCAGAAGTTATAACACACTTCCTGTTTCCATTATTCGCCATAAATTCGTTTCCTCGTCACGGCCAAACCGTTCGAGATATCAGAAATCCCCTGGCAATTTTTCATCCTCAATGTCTTGACATCATGCTGACCGAGTTTCGTTGCGATTGGTTGAATTCTCTAGGAGGAGTATATCGAATTCCAGGGGCATACGCTTCCAAACAAACCATAATAGCCGACTTCCTGTTGGGCTGGGGTAAAAAGTAAAAGTACAAAGGATATATGAATCGATGAGATCTATATGTGTACCGAGTTTCATATTATTACATTCAAGCGTGTTTGATTTATGGACCAAGTTTTCGGACCCCGTTCCAGGGGGCACTGTCGAGCCCCCCTGCCACGCCCGGGTACCAGCTTCAGCCCGGCCCTGATGGCCACGGGTTCTGACCCGTGTGCAAAGTTTCAAGAGTTTTTGAGCACGTTAAGGGCCCCCAAAGTGCGCTGAGAGTCTCAAAAGTATCCAAAAAGAATATTAAAGTTTGATGCGTTGTCACGGCAACAGCATCTAAGATATCAACAATCCTTTCACAGGTCTAAATCTGGCGTGTGTCTACATTATACACATCAAGTTTGAAGCAAATCGGGTAAAGCCTGTTTGATTTATGGACCAAGTTTTCGGACCCCATTCCAGGGGGCGCTGTCGAGCCCCCCTGCCACGCCCGGGTACCAGCTTCAGCCCGGCCCTGATGGCCGCGGTTTCTGACCCGTGTGCAAAGTTTCAAGAGTTTTTGAGCATGTTAAGGGCCCCAAAAGTGCGCTAAGAATCTCAAAAGTATCCAAAAAGAATATTAAAGTTTGATGCGTTGTCACGGCAACAGCATCTAAGATATCAACAATCCTTTCACAGGTCTACATCTGGCTTGTGTCTACATTATACACATCAAGTTTGAAGCAAATAGGGTAAAGCGTGTTGGATATATGGACCAAATTGTCTGACCCGTTCAAGGGGGCGCTGTCGAGCCCCCCTGCCACGCCCGGGTACCAGCTTCAGCCTGGCCCTGATGGCCGCGGGTTTTGTCCCGTGTGCAAAGTTTCAAGAGTTTTTGAGCACGTTAAGAACCCCAAAAGTGCCCGAAAGCATAAAAAAGCATGAAAAAGCTTAAAAAAAGGAATATTAATGTTTGATGCATTGCCATGGCAACAGTATCTAAGATATCAATAATCCTTTCACAGGTCTACATCTGGCGTGTGTCTACATTATGCACATGAAGTTTGAAGCAAATCGGGTAAAAATAAGAGGGTGATTTAAAAGCATTTTGAAAGTGACACACTTCCTGCTTCCAGTTGGTGGCGCTATAACTTTGACTCACAATAGTCACATCCATGTGATCGGGCTCTTACAACGAACACACTGCTGAAGTTTCATCGAGATTAGTTAATGTATGCAGTAGTTATAACACACTTCCTGTTTCACGTTTCTCGCCATAATTTCGTTTACTCGCCACGGCCAAACCGTTCGAGATATCAAAAATCCCCTGGCAATTTTTCATCCTCAGTGTCTTGACTTCATGCTGACCGAGTTTCGTGCCGTGTGTTTGAATTCTCTAGGAGGAGTATTTCACATTCCATTGCATGTGTTTTCCAAACAACCCTTAATAGCCGACTTCCTGTTGGGCTGGGGTAAAAAGTAAGAGCATGAAGTATATATGAACCGATGAGATCTATATGTGTACTGAGTTTCATATTATTACATGCAAGCGTGTTTGATTTATGGACCAAGTGTTCAAACCCCGTTCCAGGGGGCGCTGTCGAGCCCCCCTGCCACGCCCGGGTACCAGCTTCAGCCCGGCCCTGATGGCCGCGGGTTCTGAGATGTGTGCAAAGTTTCAAGAGTTTTCGAGCACGTTAAGGCCCCCAAAAGTGCCCAAAAGGTAGTAAAATAATAATAATAATAATAATAATAATAAATATATATATGAATATAGCTGCGAGCAGCGATTACGGGCCCAAGCCGGTGGCACCGCAACCCCGGTGCCTTTAGTTACCTAAAGGCACCGGAGTGGCGGTGCCGCCGGCTTTGGCCCTTCATCGCTGCTCGCAGCTATATTCATATATATATATATATATATATATATATATATATATATATATATATAAACAAGCCGGTGGCACCGCCACCCCGGTGCCTTTATATATATATATATATATATGTCTACATTGTTCAATCACGCCTCACACACACACACACACTTTTGCAGAGCCCACACCAATGCAAGCTCTATAGCACACATCTTCTCAAAGGTCAAAGCGGAGTTACGATATTGCCCGTCATGCACAGTAACCGTAAAGGCACCGGGGTGGCGGTGCCACCGGCTTGTTTATATATATATATATATCGTATTATTCTAACTTGTAAAAAACTATTAACTTTTGTTAATATTCAACCATTTCACAACTAACTTTTTTCCATAGATCAAACACAACATAATTATATGGTGGACTGAAACAAAAATTATTAATTAAATAAAATTATTGTTTTCCTCTGAAATAGCAAAAGCATCACACACTAGCTGTACCTGCTCTAAATAAAAAAGAGTAATTCAATAAAAATACAAAATCGAACTAAATAAAATAAATTATTACAAAAACAAAATCAAACCAAAGAAAATATATCTTCGAAAAAAAAAGCGAATGTCATGAGGAAAGGCGCCTCAGGAATCGTCAGGATTAACTCCATGTGTAAGGAATTTTGATTGATTTTATTGGTCACTTGAAAATTATTGTTAAATGTGTGCCTGAATAACTTTAATAAGATTTATTTTCTTTGATTTGATTTTGTTTTATATAATTTATTTATTTCGATTTTGTATTTTTATTTAAATACTATTATTTATTTAGAGCAGGTACAGCTAAGTGTGCGATGCTTTTGCTATTTCAGAGGGAAAAAAACACATTTTATTTCAAAAAGGCTTTTCAATTAAATAAAATGTTCAAGCTTTGTTTTCGTTTTATTATTTTGTTTGTTTTAAGCTTTGTTTAATTTATATTGTTAATCATCTGACACAAAACAAATGCATAAAGTATCATTTTAACTTTTAAAAAACTATTAACATTTGTTAATAGTACATTGCCTGTCTTTTGTTAATAGGACAAAACATAGTTATTATATTTTATAATATTTTATAAATATATAAAATAAACATTTGTAATGAAATCGTTCAAAAAAATGATATTAGCATTGTTTTAAACTTTGAAACAGAAGTAGCGCAATGCCTGGCCACTCCCGCGCCGCCTCCTTTTCACAATCCGAGGGAACCATCTCCGGAATATTAACCTCACTCCTAGAAGTCCAATTCTCATTATTCATGCCTCTTACCTGGGATTGATTGCACACACACACACACACACACACACGCACGCACGCACGCACGCACTCACACGCACACACACACACACACACACACACACACGTGTCAAGTCACTTACATTTTAGATGCAATATTGACTGTTCTTCTGTTTCAGCAGCGAAAATAGTTAAACAAAGATCACAGCAGAACCATTGCATCTCACAGCAACGTGTTTTCTCATTACTGAATGATTCAGCATTTTGAACAAATTGGTTGACTCAAAGATTCAATGACCAATCCATAAACATATGTCTCATTCATGAATGACTCAGTCGTTCAAACGAATCGTTTGAACGAATGAATCAATGACCCGCTCATTAAGACGGTCGCCTGGCGACACCTAGTGACGGTTTAGTGTTATTTGATTATACACTCAAAATATTCCACAACAAATCCTTTAAATTTAATGATATTCAGAACAGAACACAAATAAAAAAATAACTATAATAAAGCCAAAACGAAATAATTTAAAACAAAAGTAAAAGTAAGTGGTGTTAGGCTCACGTAAATCTCTCTTTAGAATCTAAATGTTGCAACATTTGCGATGTATTTGGATGCTAAACTATTCTTTATTACAGGCTTTGTACTTCACTCACGTTCCAATATCGACGGAAAAAATCATCCTCTTCACTTGTGCAAAAATGTGCTTGGAAAAATCACAGTGGAGCGGTGCTTACTGTGAATGATACAAATTGTACTACTGACTATTTCAACATAGCAGTGTAATTTGTATATGTTAGGTTGAATGTTTTATTATTGTGTGTGTGTGTGTGTGTGTGTTTGTGTGTGTGTGTGTGTGTGTGTGTGTGTGTGTGTGTGTGTGTGTGTGTGTGTCAGTGTGTGTGTGGGGGTCTGGGTGGCTCAGCGCGATTGAACAGTGAAACATACTCCGTCATTTTCTTCATACAGGACATCATTCAAACGTCAAAGTGTTTACTTATATTTGTGTACACTCGCAATTAAACACAACATTGTGTTTTTGTTAAATAAATTAAAGTAATACGTCCCCCGAAATGGCGCTAATTTTAAAATGAAACTAAAATGCTCACGGCTGCACGGGCATTCATAACTCTGCGCGCCCACGGTGAGGGACGAGCAGAACAGAGCGAACGTTGTTTAGTTCATTCCTACTTCCATAGGAATTAATTGAAAAAGCTCACTCTACTCTGCACCATTATTAATGAATTGTGCAGACGTCCTTATTTTACTTTCGCTTTTTACCTGATTTTGAACACAAGAGGGCAGTATAACACTATGTATGATTTGGAAAAAAATTTTTTTTGACTAAACAACCATTCTGGCTGTTTTTAAACTTAAACATTATTCTCTAATTGCTCTCACCATGCCCGTTTCTGAAACTCTGCACATGTCTACTGTCTAATAAATGTGATGTGTCTGTCGGGTTTCATGCAATTTCAAGTATGTTAAGAGTCTCAAAAGCATCAACAAAGAATAATAAAGTTTGATGCGTTGCCACGGCAACAGTATCTAAGATATCAATAATCCTTTCTCAGGTCTACATCTGCCGTGTGTCTACATTATACACATAAAGTTTGAAGCAAATTGGGTAAAAATAAGAGGGTGATTTCAAAGCCTTTAGGAAATGACACACTTCCTGCTGCCAGTTGGTGGCGCTATAACTTTGACTCACAATAGTCACATCCATGTGATCGGACTCTTACAGCGAACACACTGCTGAAGTTTCATCAAGATCAGTTAATGTATGCAGAAGTTATAACACACTTCCTGTTTCCTTTATTCGCCATAAATTCGTTTCCTCGCCACAGCCAAACCGTTCGAGATATCAAAAATCCCCTGGCAACTTTTCATCCTCAATGTCTTGACTTCATGCTGACCGAGTTTCGTGGCGATTGGTTGAATTCTCTAGGAGGAGTATATCGAATTCCAGGGGCATACGCTTCCAAACAAACCATAATAGCCGACTTCCTGTTGGGCTGGGGTAAAAAGTAAAAGTACAAAGGATATATGAATCGATGAGATCTATATGTGTACCGAGTTTCATATTATTACATTCAAGCGTGTTTGATTTATGGACCAAGTTTTCGGACCCCGTTCCAGGGGGCACTGTCGAGCCCCCCTGCCACGCCCGGGTACCAGCTTCAGCCCGGCCCTGATGGCCACGGGTTCTGACCCGTGTGCAAAGTTTCAAGAGTTTTTGAGCACGTTAAGGGCCCCCAAAGTGCGCTGAGAGTCTCAAAAGTATCCAAAAAGAATATTAAAGTTTGATGCGTTGTCACGGCAACAGCATCTAAGATATCAACAATCCTTTCACAAGTCTAAATCTGGCGTGTGTCTACATTATACACATCAAGTTTGAAGCAAATCGGGTAAAGCCTGTTTGATTTATGGACCAAGTTTTCGGACCCCATTCCAGGGGGCGCTGTCGAGCCCCCCTGCCACGCCCGGGTACCAGCTTCAGCCCGGCCCTGATGGCCGCGGTTTCTGACCCGTGTGCAAAGTTTCAAGAGTTTTTGAGCACGTTAAGGGCCCCAAAAGTGCGCTAAGAATCTCAAAAGTATCCAAAAAGAATATTAAAGTTTGATGCGTTGTCACGGCAACAGCATCTAAGATATCAACAATCCTTTCACAGGTCTACATCTGGCTTGTGTCTACATTATACACATCAAGTTTGAAGCAAATAGGGTAAAGCGTGTTGGATATATGGACCAAATTGTCTGACCCGTTCAAGGGGGCGCTGTCGAGCCCCCCTGCCACGCCCGGGTACCAGCTTCAGCCTGGCCCTGATGGCCGCGGGTTTTGTCCCGTGTGCAAAGTTTCAAGAGTTTTCGAGCACGTTAAGAACCCCAAAAGTGCCCGAAAGCATAAAAAAGCATGAAAAAGCTTAAAAAAAGGAATATTAATGTTTGATGCATTGCCATGGCAACAGTATCTAAGATATCAATAATCCTTTCACAGGTCTACATCTGGCGTGTGTCTACATTATGCACATGAAGTTTGAAGCAAATCGGGTAAAAATAAGAGGGTGATTTAAAAGCATTTTGAAAGTGACACACTTCCTGCTTCCAGTTGGTGGCGCTATAACTTTGACTCACAATAGTCACATCCATGTGATCGGGCTCTTACAACGAACACACTGCTGAAGTTTCATCAAGATTAGTTAATGTATGCAGTAGTTATAACACACTTCCTGTTTCACGTTTCTCGCCATAATTTCGTTTACTCGCCACGGCCAAACCGTTCGAGATATCAAAAATCCCCTGGCAATTTTTCATCCTCAGTGTCTTGACTTCATGCTGACCGAGTTTCGTGCCGTGTGTTTGAATTCTCTAGGAGGAGTATTTCACATTCCATTGCATGTGTTTTCCAAACAACCCTTAATAGCCGACTTCCTGTTGGGCTGGGGTAAAAAGTAAGAGCATGAAGTATATATGAACCGATGAGATCTATATGTGTACTGAGTTTCATATTATTACATGCAAGCGTGTTTGATTTATGGACCAAGTGTTCAAACCCCGTTCCAGGGGGCGCTGTCGAGCCCCCCTGCCACGCCCGGGTACCAGCTTCAGCCCGGCCCTGATGGCCGCGGGTTCTGAGATGTGTGCAAAGTTTCAAGAGTTTTCGAGCACGTTAAGGCCCCCAAAAGTGCCCAAAAGGTAGTAAAATAATAATAATAATAATAAAATATAGCTGCGAGCAGCGATTACGGGCCCAAGCCGGTGGCACCGCAACCCCGGTGCCTTTAGTTACCTAAAGGCACCGGAGTGGCGGTGCCGCCGGCTTTGGCCCTTCATCGCTGCTCGCAGCTATATTCATATATATATATATATATATATATATATATATATATATATATATATATATATATATAAACAAGCCGGTGGCACCGCCACCCCGGTGCCTTTATATATATATATATATATATATGTCTACATTGTTCAATCACGCCTCACACACACACACACACTTTTGCAGAGCCCACACCAATGCAAGCTCTATAGCACACATCTTCTCAAAGGTCAAAGCGGAGTTACGATATTGCCCGTCATGCACAGTAACCGTAAAGGCACCGGGGTGGCGGTGCCACCGGCTTGTTTATATATATATATATATCGTATTATTCTAACTTGTAAAAAACTATTAACTTTTGTTAATATTCAACCATTTCACAACTAACTTTTTTCCATAGATCAAACACAACATAATTATATGGTGGACTGAAACAAAAATTATTAATTAAATAAAATTATTGTTTTCCTCTGAAATAGCAAAAGCATCACACACTAGCTGTACCTGCTCTAAATAAAAAAGAGTAATTCAATAAAAATACAAAATCGAACTAAATAAAATAAATTATTACAAAAACAAAATCAAACCAAAGAAAATATATCTTCGAAAAAAAAAGCGAGTGTCATGAGGAAAGGCGCCTCAGGAATCGTCAGGATTAACTCCATGTGTAAGGAATTTTGATTGATTTTATTTGTCACTTGAAAATTATTGTTAAATGTGTGCCTGCATAACTTTAATAAGATTTATTTTCTTTGATTTGATTTTGTTTTATATAATTTATTTATTTCGATTTTGTATTTTTATTTAAATACTATTATTTATTTAGAGCAGGTACAGCTAAGTGTGCGATGCTTTTGCTATTTCAGAGGGAAAAAAACACATTTTATTTCAAAAAGGCTTTTCAATTAAATAAAATGTTCAAGCTTTGTTTTCGTTTTATTATTTTGTTTGTTTTAAGCTTTGTTTAATTTATATTGTTAATCATCTGACACAAAACAAATGCATAAAGTATCATTTTAACTTTTAAAAAACTATTAACATTTGTTAATAGTACATTGCCTGTCTTTTGTTAATAGGACAAAACATAGTTATTATATTTTATAATATTTTATAAATATATAAAATAAACATTTGTAATGAAATCGTTCAAAAAAATGATATTAGCATTGTTTTAAACTTTGAAACAGAAGTAGCGCAATGCCTGGCCACTCCCGCGCCGCCTCCTTTTCACAATCCGAGGGAACCATCTCCGGAATATTAACCTCACTCCTAGAAGTCCAATTCTCATTATTCATGCCTCTTACCTGGGATTGATTGCACACACACACACACACACACACACGCACGCACGCACTCACACGCACACACACACACACACACACACACACACGTGTCAAGTCACTTACATTTTAGATGCAATATTGACTGTTCTTCTGTTTCAGCAGCGAAAATAGTTAAACAAAGATCACAGCAGAACCATTGCATCTCACAGCAACGTGTTTTCTCATTACTGAATGATTCAGCATTTTGAACAAATTGGTTGACTCAAAGATTCAATGACCAATCCATAAACATCTGTCTCATTCATGAATGACTCAGTCGTTCAAACGAATCGTTTGAACGAATGAATCAATGACCCGCTCATTAAGACGGTCGCCTGGCGACACCTAGTGACGGTTTAGTGTTATTTGATTATACACTCAAAATATTCCACAACAAATCCTTTAAATTTAATGATATTCAGAACAGAACACAAATAAAAAAATAACTATAATAAAGCCAAAACGAAATAATTTAAAACAAAAGTAAAAGTAAGTGGTGTTAGGCTCACGTAAATCTCTCTTTAGAATCTAAATGTTGCAACATTTGCGATGTATTTGGATGCTAAACTATTCTTTATTACAGGCTTTGTACTTCACTCACGTTCCAATATCGACGGAAAAAATCATCCTCTTCACTTGTGCAAAAATGTGCTTGGAAAAATCACAGTGGAGCGGTGCTTACTGTGAATGATACAAATTGTACTACTGACTATTTCAACATAGCAGTGTAATTTGTATATGTTAGGTTGAATGTTTTATTATTGTGTGTGTGTGTGTGTGTGTGTTTGTGTGTGTGTGTGTGTGTGTGTGTGTGTGTGTGTGTGTGTGTGTGTGTGTGTGTCAGTGTGTGTGTGGGGGTCTGGGTGGCTCAGCGCGATTGAACAGTGAAACATACTCCGTCATTTTCTTCATACAGGACATCATTCAAACGTCAAAGTGTTTACTTATATTTGTGTACACTCGCAATTAAACACAACATTGTGTTTTTGTTAAATAAATTAAAGTAATACGTCCCCCGAAATGGCGCTAATTTTAAAATGAAACTAAAATGCTCACGGCTGCACGGGCATTCATAACTCTGCGCGCCCACGGTGAGGGACGAGCAGAACAGAGCGAACGTTGTTTAGTTCATTCCTACTTCCATAGGAATTAATTGAAAAAGCTCACTCTACTCTGCACCATTATTAATGAATTGTGCAGACGTCCTTATTTTACTTTCGCTTTTTACCTGATTTTGAACACAAGAGGGCAGTATAACACTATGTATGATTTGGAAAAAAATTTTTTTTGACTAAACAACCATTCTGGCTGTTTTTAAACTTAAACATTATTCTCTAATTGCTCTCACCATGCCCGTTTCTGAAACTCTGCACATGTCTACTGTCTAATAAATGTGATGTGTCTGTCGGGTTTCATGCAATTTCAAGTATGTTAAGAGTCTCAAAAGCATCAACAAAGAATAATAAAGTTTGATGCGTTGCCACGGC
The DNA here is from genome assembly GCA_030578255.1 of Tiaroga cobitis. Taxonomy (NCBI): domain Eukaryota; kingdom Metazoa; phylum Chordata; class Actinopteri; order Cypriniformes; family Leuciscidae; genus Tiaroga; species Tiaroga cobitis. The sequence continues at coordinate 48,956,767 of CM060591.1, forward strand.
AACAGTATCTAAGATATCAATAATCCTTTCTCAGGTCTACATCTGCCGTGTGTCTACATTATACACATAAAGTTTGAAGCAAATTGGGTAAAAATAAGAGGGTGATTTCAAAGCCTTTAGGAAGTGACACACTTCCTGCTGCCAGTTGGTGGCGCTATAACTTTGACTCACAATAGTCACATCCATGTGATCGGACTCTTACAGCGAACACACTGCTGAAGTTTCATCAAGATCAGTTAATGTATGCAGAAGTTATAACACACTTCCTGTTTCCTTTATTCGCCATAAATTCGTTTCCTCGCCACAGCCAAACCGTTCGAGATATCAAAAATCCCCTGGCAACTTTTCATCCTCAATGTCTTGACTTCATGCTGACCGAGTTTCGTGGCGATTGGTTGAATTCTCTAGGAGGAGTATATCGAATTCCAGGGGCATACGCTTCCAAACAAACCATAATAGCCGACTTCCTGTTGGGCTGGGGTAAAAAGTAAAAGTACAAAGGATATATGAATCGATGAGATCTATATGTGTACCGAGTTTCATATTATTACATTCAAGCGTGTTTGATTTATGGACCAAGTTTTCGGACCCCGTTCCAGGGGGCACTGTCGAGCCCCCCTGCCACGCCCGGGTACCAGCTTCAGCCCGGCCCTGATGGCCACGGGTTCTGACCCGTGTGCAAAGTTTCAAGAGTTTTTGAGCACGTTAAGGGCCCCCAAAGTGCGCTGAGAGTCTCAAAAGTATCCAAAAAGAATATTAAAGTTTGATGCGTTGTCACGGCAACAGCATCTAAGATATCAACAATCCTTTCACAGGTCTAAATCTGGCGTGTGTCTACATTATACACATCAAGTTTGAAGCAAATCGGGTAAAGCCTGTTTGATTTATGGACCAAGTTTTCGGACCCCATTCCAGGGGGCGCTGTCGAGCCCCCCTGCCACGCCCGGGTACCAGCTTCAGCCCGGCCCTGATGGCCGCGGTTTCTGACCCGTGTGCAAAGTTTCAAGAGTTTTTGAGCACGTTAAGGGCCCCAAAAGTGCGCTAAGAATCTCAAAAGTATCCAAAAAGAATATTAAAGTTTGATGCGTTGTCACGGCAACAGCATCTAAGATATCAACAATCCTTTCACAGGTCTACATCTGGCTTGTGTCTACATTATACACATCAAGTTTGAAGCAAATAGGGTAAAGCGTGTTGGATATATGGACCAAATTGTCTGACCCGTTCAAGGGGGCGCTGTCGAGCCCCCCTGCCACGCCCGGGTACCAGCTTCAGCCTGGCCCTGATGGCCGCGGGTTTTGTCCCGTGTGCAAAGTTTCAAGAGTTTTCGAGCACGTTAAGAACCCCAAAAGTGCCCGAAAGCATAAAAAAGCATGAAAAAGCTTAAAAAAAGGAATATTAATGTTTGATGCATTGCCATGGCAACAGTATCTAAGATATCAATAATCCTTTCACAGGTCTACATCTGGCGTGTGTCTACATTATGCACATGAAGTTTGAAGCAAATCGGGTAAAAATAAGAGGGTGATTTAAAAGCATTTTGAAAGTGACACACTTCCTGCTGCCAGTTGGTGGCGCTATAACTTTGACTCACAATAGTCACATCCATGTGATCGGGCTCTTACAACGAACACACTGCTGAAGTTTCATCAAGATTAGTTAATGTATGCAGTAGTTATAACACACTTCCTGTTTCACGTTTCTCGCCATAATTTCGTTTACTCGCCACGGCCAAACCGTTCGAGATATCAAAAATCCCCTGGCAATTTTTCATCCTCAGTGTCTTGACTTCATGCTGACCGAGTTTCGTGCCGTGTGTTTGAATTCTCTAGGAGGAGTATTTCACATTCCATTGCATGTGTTTTCCAAACAACCCTTAATAGCCGACTTCCTGTTGGGCTGGGGTAAAAAGTAAGAGCATGAAGTATATATGAACCGATGAGATCTATATGTGTACTGAGTTTCATATTATTACATGCAAGCGTGTTTGATTTATGGACCAAGTGTTCAAACCCCGTTCCAGGGGGCGCTGTCGAGCCCCCCTGCCACGCCCGGGTACCAGCTTCAGCCCGGCCCTGATGGCCACGGGTTCTGACCCGTGTGCAAAGTTTCAAGAGTTTTTGAGCACGTTAAGGGCCCCCAAAGTGCGCTGAGAGTCTCAAAAGTATCCAAAAAGAATATTAAAGTTTGATGCGTTGTCACGGCAACAGCATCTAAGATATCAACAATCCTTTCACAGGTCTAAATCTGGCGTGTGTCTACATTATACACATCAAGTTTGAAGCAAATCGGGTAAAGCCTGTTTGATTTATGGACCAAGTTTTCGGACCCCATTCCAGGGGGCGCTGTCGAGCCCCCCTGCCACGCCCGGGTACCAGCTTCAGCCCGGCCCTGATGGCCACGGGTTCTGACCCGTGTGCAAAGTTTCAAGAGTTTTTGAGCATGTTAAGGGCCCCAAAAGTGCGCTAAGAATCTCAAAAGTATCCAAAAAGAATATTAAAGTTTGATGCGTTGTCACGGCAACAGCATCTAAGATATCAACAATCCTTTCACAGGTCTACATCTGGCTTGTGTCTACATTATACACATCAAGTTTGAAGCAAATAGGGTAAAGCGTGTTGGATATATGGACCAAATTGTCTGACCCGTTCAAGGGGGCGCTGTCGAGCCCCCCTGCCACGCCCGGGTACCAGCTTCAGCCTGGCCCTGATGGCCGCGGGTTTTGTCCCGTGTGCAAAGTTTCAAGAGTTTTCGAGCACGTTAAGAACCCCAAAAGTGCCCGAAAGCATAAAAAAGCATGAAAAAGCTTAAAAAAAGGAATATTAATGTTTGATGCATTGCCATGGCAACAGTATCTAAGATATCAATAATCCTTTCACAGGTCTACATCTGGCGTGTGTCTACATTATGCACATGAAGTTTGAAGCAAATCGGGTAAAAATAAGAGGGTGATTTAAAAGCATTTTGAAAGTGACACACTTCCTGCTGCCAGTTGGTGGCGCTATAACTTTGACTCACAATAGTCACATCCATGTGATCGGGCTCTTACAACGAACACACTGCTGAAGTTTCATCAAGATTAGTTAATGTATGCAGTAGTTATAACACACTTCCTGTTTCACGTTTCTCGCCATAATTTCGTTTACTCGCCACGGCCAAACCGTTCGAGATATCAAAAATCCCCTGGCAATTTTTCATCCTCAGTGTCTTGACTTCATGCTGACCGAGTTTCGTGCCGTGTGTTTGAATTCTCTAGGAGGAGTATTTCACATTCCATTGCATGTGTTTTCCAAACAACCCTTAATAGCCGACTTCCTGTTGGGCTGGGGTAAAAAGTAAGAGCATGAAGTATATATGAACCGATGAGATCTATATGTGTACTGAGTTTCATATTATTACATGCAAGCGTGTTTGATTTATGGATCAAGTGTTCAAACCCCGTTCCAGGGGGCGCTGTCGAGCCCCCCTGCCACGCCCGGGTACCAGCTTCAGCCCGGCCCTGATGGCCGCGGGTTCTGAGATGTGTGCAAAGTTTCAAGAGTTTTCGAGCACGTTAAGGCCCCCAAAAGTGCCCAAAAGGTAGTAAAATAATAATAATAATAATAATAATAATAATAAAATATAGCTGCGAGCAGCGATTACGGGCCCAAGCCGGTGGCACCGCAACCCCGGTGCCTTTAGTTACCTAAAGGCACCGGAGTGGCGGTGCCGCCGGCTTTGGCCCTTCATCGCTGCTCGCAGCTATATTCATATATATATATATATATATATATATATATATATATATATATATATATATATATATATATATATATATATATAAACAAGCCGGTGGCACCGCCACCCCGGTGCCTTTATATATATATATATATATATGTCTACATTGTTCAATCACGCCTCACACACACACACACACTTTTGCAGAGCCCACACCAATGCAAGCTCTATAGCACACATCTTCTCAAAGGTCAAAGCGGAGTTACGATATTGCCCGTCATGCACAGTAACCGTAAAGGCACCGGGGTGGCGGTGCCACCGGCTTGTTTATATATATATATATATCGTATTATTCTAACTTGTAAAAAACTATTAACTTTTGTTAATATTCAACCATTTCACAACTAACTTTTTTCCATAGATCAAACACAACATAATTATATGGTGGACTGAAACAAAAATTATTAATTAAATAAAATTATTGTTTTCCTCTGAAATAGCAAAAGCATCACACACTAGCTGTACCTGCTCTAAATAAAAAAGAGTAATTCAATAAAAATACAAAATCGAACTAAATAAAATAAATTATTACAAAAACAAAATCAAACCAAAGAAAATATATCTTCGAAAAAAAAAGCGAGTGTCATGAGGAAAGGCGCCTCAGGAATCGTCAGGATTAACTCCATGTGTAAGGAATTTTGATTGATTTTATTTGTCACTTGAAAATTATTGTTAAATGTGTGCCTGCATAACTTTAATAAGATTTATTTTCTTTGATTTGATTTTGTTTTATATAATTTATTTATTTCGATTTTGTATTTTTATTTAAATACTATTATTTATTTAGAGCAGGTACAGCTAAGTGTGCGATGCTTTTGCTATTTCAGAGGGAAAAAAACACATTTTATTTCAAAAAGGCTTTTCAATTAAATAAAATGTTCAAGCTTTGTTTTCGTTTTATTATTTTGTTTGTTTTAAGCTTTGTTTAATTTATATTGTTAATCATCTGACACAAAACAAATACATAAAGTATCATTTTAACTTTTAAAAAACTATTAACATTTGTTAATAGTACATTGCCTGTCTTTTGTTAATAGGACAAAACATAGTTATTATATTTTATAATATTTTATAAATATATAAAATAAACATTTGTAATGAAATCGTTCAAAAAAATGATATTAGCATTGTTTTAAACTTTGAAACAGAAGTAGCGCAATGCCTGGCCACTCCCGCGCCGCCTCCTTTTCACAATCCGAGGGAACCATCTCCGGAATATTAACCTCACTCCTAGAAGTCCAATTCTCATTATTCATGCCTCTTACCTGGGATTGATTGCACACACACACACACACACACACACACACGCACGCACGCACTCACACGCACACACACACACACACACACACACACACACGTGTCAAGTCACTTACATTTTAGATGCAATATTGACTGTTCTTCTGTTTCAGCAGCGAAAATAGTTAAACAAAGATCACAGCAGAACCATTGCATCTCACAGCAACAGGTTTTCTCATTACTGAATGATTCAGCATTTTGAACAAATTGGTTGACTCAAAGATTCAATGACCAATCCATAAACATCTGTCTCATTCATGAATGACTCAGTCGTTCAAACGAATCGTTTGAACGAATGAATCAATGACCCGCTCATTAAGACGGTCGCCTGGCGACACCTAGTGACGGTTTAGTGTTATTTGATTATACACTCAAAATATTCCACAACAAATCCTTTAAATTTAATGATATTCAGAACAGAACACAAATAAAAAAATAACTATAATAAAGCCAAAACGAAATAATTTAAAACAAAAGTAAAAGTAAGTGGTGTTAGGCTCACGTAAATCTCTCTTTAGAATCTAAATGTTGCAACATTTGCGATGTATTTGGATGCTAAACTATTCTTTATTACAGGCTTTGTACTTCACTCACGTTCCAATATCGACGGAAAAAATCATCCTCTTCACTTGTGCAAAAATGTGCTTGGAAAAATCACAGTGGAGCGGTGCTTACTGTGAATGATACAAATTGTACTACTGACTATTTCAACATAGCAGTGTAATTTGTATATGTTAGGTTGAATGTTTTATTATTGTGTGTGTGTGTGTGTGTGTGTTTGTGTGTGTGTGTGTGTGTGTGTGTGTGTGTGTGTGTGTGTGTGTGTCAGTGTGTGTGTGGGGGTCTGGGTGGCTCAGCGCGATTGAACAGTGAAACATACTCCGTCATTTTCTTCATACAGGACATCATTCAAACGTCAAAGTGTTTACTTATATTTGTGTACACTCGCAATTAAACACAACATTGTGTTTTTGTTAAATAAATTAAAGTAATACGTCCCCCGAAATGGCGCTAATTTTAAAATGAAACTAAAATGCTCACGGCTGCACGGGCATTCATAACTCTGCGCGCCCACGGTGAGGGACGAGCAGAACAGAGCGAACGTTGTTTAGTTCATTCCTACTTCCATAGGAATTAATTGAAAAAGCTCACTCTACTCTGCACCATTATTAATGAATTGTGCAGACGTCCTTATTTTACTTTCGCTTTTTACCTGATTTTGAACACAAGAGGGCAGTATAACACTATGTATGATTTGGAAAAAAATTTTTTTTGACTAAACAACCATTCTGGCTGTTTTTAAACTTAAACATTATTCTCTAATTGCTCTCACCATGCCCGTTTCTGAAACTCTGCACATGTCTACTGTCTAATAAATGTGATGTGTCTGTCGGGTTTCATGCAATTTCAAGTATGTTAAGAGTCTCAAAAGCATCAACAAAGAATAATAAAGTTTGATGCGTTGCCACGGCAACAGTATCTAAGATATCAATAATCCTTTCTCAGGTCTACATCTGCCGTGTGTCTACATTATACACATAAAGTTTGAAGCAAATTGGGTAAAAATAAGAGGGTGATTTCAAAGCCTTTAGGAAGTGACACACTTCCTGCTGCCAGTTGGTGGCGCTATAACTTTGACTCACAATAGTCACATCCATGTGATCGGACTCTTACAGCGAACACACTGCTGAAGTTTCATCAAGATCAGTTAATGTATGCAGAAGTTATAACACACTTCCTGTTTCCTTTATTCGCCATAAATTCGTTTCCTCGCCACAGCCAAACCGTTCGAGATATCAAAAATCCCCTGGCAACTTTTCATCCTCAATGTCTTGACTTCATGCTGACCGAGTTTCGTGGCGATTGGTTGAATTCTCTAGGAGGAGTATATCGAATTCCAGGGGCATACGCTTCCAAACAAACCATAATAGCCGACTTCCTGTTGGGCTGGGGTAAAAAGTAAAAGTACAAAGGATATATGAATCGATGAGATCTATATGTGTACCGAGTTTCATATTATTACATTCAAGCGTGTTTGATTTATGGACCAAGTTTTCGGACCCCGTTCCAGGGGGCACTGTCGAGCCCCCCTGCCACGCCCGGGTACCAGCTTCAGCCCGGCCCTGATGGCCACGGGTTCTGACCCGTGTGCAAAGTTTCAAGAGTTTTTGAGCACGTTAAGGGCCCCCAAAGTGCGCTGAGAGTCTCAAAAGTATCCAAAAAGAATATTAAAGTTTGATGCGTTGTCACGGCAACAGCATCTAAGATATCAACAATCCTTTCACAGGTCTAAATCTGGCGTGTGTCTACATTATACACATCAAGTTTGAAGCAAATCGGGTAAAGCCTGTTTGATTTATGGACCAAGTTTTCGGACCCCATTCCAGGGGGCGCTGTCGAGCCCCCCTGCCACGCCCGGGTACCAGCTTCAGCCCGGCCCTGATGGCCGCGGTTTCTGACCCGTGTGCAAAGTTTCAAGAGTTTTTGAGCACGTTAAGGGCCCCAAAAGTGCGCTAAGAATCTCAAAAGTATCCAAAAAGAATATTAAAGTTTGATGCGTTGTCACGGCAACAGCATCTAAGATATCAACAATCCTTTCACAGGTCTACATCTGGCTTGTGTCTACATTATACACATCAAGTTTGAAGCAAATAGGGTAAAGCGTGTTGGATATATGGACCAAATTGTCTGACCCGTTCAAGGGGGCGCTGTCGAGCCCCCCTGCCACGCCCGGGTACCAGCTTCAGCCTGGCCCTGATGGCCGCGGGTTTTGTCCCGTGTGCAAAGTTTCAAGAGTTTTCGAGCACGTTAAGAACCCCAAAAGTGCCCGAAAGCATAAAAAAGCATGAAAAAGCTTAAAAAAAGGAATATTAATGTTTGATGCATTGCCATGGCAACAGTATCTAAGATATCAATAATCCTTTCACAGGTCTACATCTGGCGTGTGTCTACATTATGCACATGAAGTTTGAAGCAAATCGGGTACAAATAAGAGGGTGATTTAAAAGCATTTTGAAAGTGACACACTTCCTGCTTCCAGTTGGTGGCGCTATAACTTTGACTCACAATAGTCACATCCATGTGATCGGGCTCTTACAACGAACACACTGCTGAAGTTTCATCAAGATTAGTTAATGTATGCAGTAGTTATAACACACTTCCTGTTTCACGTTTCTCGCCATAATTTCGTTTACTCGCCACGGCCAAACCGTTCGAGATATCAAAAATCCCCTGGCAATTTTTCATCCTCAGTGTCTTGACTTCATGCTGACCGAGTTTCGTGCCGTGTGTTTGAATTCTCTAGGAGGAGTATTTCACATTCCATTGCATGTGTTTTCCAAACAACCCTTAATAGCCGACTTCCTGTTGGGCTGGGGTAAAAAGTAAGAGCATGAAGTATATATGAACCGATGAGATCTATATGTGTACTGAGTTTCATATTATTACATGCAAGCGTGTTTGATTTATGGACCAAGTGTTCAAACCCCGTTCCAGGGGGCGCTGTCGAGCCCCCCTGCCACGCCCGGGTACCAGCTTCAGCCCGGCCCTGATGGCCGCGGGTTCTGAGATGTGTGCAAAGTTTCAAGAGTTTTCGAGCACGTTAAGGCCCCCAAAAGTGCCCAAAAGGTAGTAAAATAATAATAATAATAAATAATAATCCTAAGGAAAACAATAGGGCCTTCGCCTTTTCAAGGCTTGGGCCCTAATAATAATCCTAAGGAAAACAATAGGGCCTTCGCCTTTTCAAGGCTTGGGCCCTAATAAATAATAATCCTTAGGAAAACAATAGGGCCTTCGCCTTTTCAAGGCTTGGGCCCTAATAATCCTAAGGAAAACAATAGGGCCTTCGCCTTTTCAAGGCTTGGGCCCTAATAATAATCCTTAGGAAAACAATAGGGCCTTCGCCTTTTCAAGGCTTGGGCCCTAAATACACTAAAGTAATTAAATACGTATTTAAAATACATTTAATTGAAATACTGCCCATGTCTGTCATTTAGATATAGTCCAGTAGGAGACTGCATGGCTTTCTGTAAAAAATGCAAAAGTGCTAAGCAACTTCTTTTCATTATTATAATTTTTTTTTTCATATTCTTGACCTATATATATATATATATATATATATATATATATATATATATATATATATATATATATATATATATATATAATATTTGGTTAAACTGATATTGTAAAATATTATTGCACTTTAAAACAGGGTTATTATAGTTTATTAAATCTACAACTATCAAAAGCATTTATGTTAATTGAAATAAAGCTGAAATAAAATATAAATATTAGCTGAAAGCTATTAGTTGAAAACTTGCCTTGGCAATAAACTGAAATAATTTTAAATTGAAGCACTAAAATTAATAACTGGAAATAAATAAAAACTGAAACCAGCTAAAATTGAAAATAAACATAAATTGAGCCTAAATAGCAATACTTAAAAAATAAATAAATAATAAAACATATAAAATGACAAAATAACTGAATTACAAAAAAATAAGCTAAAATTAACAGGAAAACTAAATATAAAAATAAAAGCTAATTCAAAATATGAATAAAATTATAATAAAGCTAAAATAAAAACTAAAATAATATAACTGTTTTATATTTTACAATATTTTAAATTAAAACTTATTTATGTGACAGCGAACAAAATTATTATTATTTTTTTATATATACTCTAGTAACCACAAAGTTTCGAAGTATATTAAACATTATATTCTCTCTCAATAGATAGATGGAAAAAGTTTTGAGTTATGAATGTTACAATGTATTTTCAAACTAAAACACAACTTTTTTACATATCAAAAGATCAAGAAAAATGTGATCCTTATGATATGACCCACGTAACAGTGTGTATGTGCAGTAAATGCAATTTCCATTTTCCACACTATTAAAATGGCATATATTTCCATATGATTGTGTGTTCAATTACCTAGAAAAGCTCAACCATAATGGTGTTCTCCTTAACCCATGTCAACTGATTTGAGAACTGTGACTTTTTGCTTAATCCTTTAAAAAGCACCACACACAATGATTCAACTATATAATGAAATACAAATCACAATGACGAATCAGTTATTCTGCAGAAAAGGTTCTTAAATGAGATGAGAAGAAACTGTCTTCAAATGGTTACATGGGTTTAACTTAACAGAGCGAATGATTGCAGATTTTAATGGCTGCCTATTTTTTTTTCTCTCTCTCTTCTCTCCTCTTTTTGCAGCTGTATAGCTCGTTTGACTTTGGCCGAAAATGGCAGCTAGTTCATGAGCGAGTTACTCCGAACCGCTTCTACTGGTAGGTGATACTGTCACAATCACATCTCATCTCCATTTCTCACACAATATCACTAACTTACAGTTTTATGGGCGAACAAGGTGAGTTTATAGAGTGCTGGTTGACATTGGCACATTGATGAAATGTGGAAAGAGTTTGAGCAATTGAGAAGATGGATACGACTGAAAATGGTGTCCTTTTTTTTGCCTGCTCTTATGCTTAGAAAAAGCACAGGCTGTTGTGCATGTCTACGTGAGATGAAATCTGCGCAGATGTTTGAGCTCTATAACCTTTATTGCACAACTCCTCTCTGTTCAATATCGAGGCAAAGAAGGGGAGAGAATAAGCATGGCAGGCAAGATGGAAAGAAAATAGAGGTATAATGATGGCTGAGGAGAGCAAAGGAGAAAGGAAGATTGTACTCCATACTGCATCTTGACTTTAAAGATGAAAAAAAATAGTTTTACACAAAAAGAAATAGACAGTACTTAAATTTTTTTTTTTTAAATGGGCTGCAAGGGAAAATCGAATAACACACATTTGCATTCTAAGTCAATGCCTTTTTTACCAAAGTGACTAAAAAGTGAACAAATCACACAATATGTAGCTAAAATTATACTATTATACTAATTATACTATAACTCAGTGTGAACCACTGAAGGGTGCTTTAAACTGCTGGTGAGAAAGCAGAGCTTTAGAAGAATTTTGTCTTCAATTTGTGCACGAGTCACAGAGAAAAACTGGTCTCTAGTATAGCCTACTTAAGCTATAAAAGACACTGTCTAGTTAATGGTAGGGTTGTTTAAGGGCTACTAGTGCACTAGTATGGACTTGCAACAAACTCTCATGTGTCCAGCAGGTGTCATCATTCTAATTCCCATTATACTCTTTCACTGTCACCACCATGCACAAATATGCACCACTGCGGCAAAATGTACCTTGATTACTTTTCCCATCATGTGGCATTTGGAGAAATAGCACCTCACAACTCTTATGTCACTTTGCTGGCTGAAATGGACATCCAGTAAGACATCAGTTATGGATTTTTTTCGTCTCTGTGGTAAAACGTCTTTCTCCTCGCTCTGTTGTGTGTCTAATGCAGGTCAGTATCCGGTCTGGACAAGGAGTTAGATCTAGTGCACATGGAGGCCCACACTCCCGATGGCCGTGAGTTGCTTCTGTCTTTCTTTGTCTGTATTTAATTCTGTCCTGCAATCTAGTGCTGAGAATTTTAAATCATCCCAGTGACTCAAATCTTTAGATTTTTTTGAATGGTCATGGATTTAGCCATCGTCTATTCTATTCTATTCTATTCTATTCTATTCTATTCTATTCTATTCTATTCTATTCTATTCTATTCTATTCTATTATGTTATATTCTATTCTATTATGTTATATTCTATTATGTTATATTATAAGTGAGTTATTGTATAATACTCTCTAAAATACTACAAATTCATTCATCAAAGGGATAAAAAAGAAAAAAAGTGATTATATTCTATTATTAAAGTGAAAAAACTTCATTCAAAACATCACATTTTTCCAGATTTATTTGAGTCATTTTATCATTCACTCAACAGATTCATTTGAAAAAAGAAAAAGCCAGCAGATTCTCGCTTATTCCTCACTCTGTCACGATTACCTGTCTCTCTGTTTTCATATCATTTCAAATTCCCTTTTTCTTGCTGTGTCTGGTTTTCAGTTCCTGTGGTTTAGTTCCTGTTTCCTGTGTTTCCATTGCTGTCTTGTTAATCTCCTTAGCAACCCTTGTTTGTTACCACGAGTACTAATCACCATCACCTTTCCTTCATTTAGTCCCTTGTTATCTTGTGTATTTAAACCCTCAGTCATCTTTTAATAATAATAATAGTAATTCGTTACATTTATATAGCGCTTTTCTGGGTACTCAAAGCGTTTTACATAGAACGGGGAAATCTCCTCAACCACGACCAATGTGCAGCATACACCTTTTGCCCATCATCTTGTGTTAAGGTTTCGTGTTGGTAAGTTTCTCTATGTTTCCTAGTGTTATTAAATGTGTTTTCATCGTTCATCTGCGTCAAGCCTCATTTTTGGATCATCAAGTCAAGCCAGAGCGTGACAAACTTAATCTATTAATTCTGAAACATGTCCCAGTACTTTCACCAGCTATATTTTTTTTTGTTTCATTTAGTGTCACTGTGAGTCTCATTCAGACTCAAAACGCTGGCTCACCCAGTAAAGGGATATATTCCTTTAGTATACTCGTCCATTCAAAGAAATGCTTCACACTATATACTATAAGCTTATTTCGAATGCTCTTTCTCCTGCATCTTCTCACTTTTACCTTCCTCTCACATCCCATCTACTGATCTGCGGTTCACTCCTCCTTCAAACCTGATGCTAGAGGAGGAAAAGAGATGAGACGAGAGCCCGTGAGCTTGGGGATCAATTCCGAAGCTGGGGATAAAGCCAGTCCTGCAGGCAGCTAGACAGGATTACCGTCATGATAAATACACCATCTGATAGCAGATTAATGCAGGACCCGGACTCTCTCTACCTTGCTTTCTCTCATTGGTTATAGGAATAGGTCACCCAAAAATTAAAAATCTGTTATTGTTTACTCACCCTCATGGTGTTTTTTTTCCTTCTTTTTTCTGCGGAACACAAAAGGGAGAATTGAGGAATTTTTCTGTACAATAATATTTCATAGTAACCAATCTTCCAAAAACCAAAAATCGGAGGGTGAGCATATAACGACTTCCACTTGATGCTCTCTGAAGCGAAGATGACCTTAGAGATTCTTAAAAGCAGTCAGGGGTTATTAAACTCAATGCCTCCAGAATCAGAATCTAATTAACAGCTTGAATCCTTTTTCTGTCTCTCCTTTCTACAGATTGTCAGTATGTGACATGCAGAGCTCAAGCCTGCTCTGAATCCAGCAAGACACATCCATTTTCTGGATATATTGAGACCAACTCACTCGTGGTTCAAGATGAATACGTGTTCGTTCAGGTAAGGACCAGAGATCACCTTACTTTAACTTATGGCTTTGAGATAAGGACTTTCTCGAGCAGACCTGTTGGAATTTCTTAGTTCATTCCCACTGAGGAATGCTCTGTCATTCCCGTTGCTCCTCATTGATAAGGCACTAGTAGAACGGTGATCTTGTAACTCACAGTCTTGCAAAATCTCAAGCTTTGTGACTTCACAGAGAATCCAACAACTAAACTGAACCAATAACTTGATTGTGGAACAACACAGTGTGAAATATAGTGTTTCCCTTTCAAAATCACTTTGAAACAAGTGGCATCCACAATTTGCTACATACTTAATTAAAATATCTAGTTATTACGAGGCGGGTCACGTACGGTCCTCTGTCTTCACTCCCATGGCATCGCTACTCATTTGCACGAAGTTGAACTCTGCTCACCTTTGTCACATCGACAATGGTTCCTGCCACTCAAATCGCCCTCAAATCACCAAATCTCATGGAAAATGAATGACTTCTGCTTGCTTTGGGCTGCAGATCACTGTCAGTGTGAATGTACCTTAAAGAAATAGTTCACCCGAAAATGAACATTCTGTTATCATTTCCTCGCCCTCATGACATTGCAAACCAAAAACTTTGTGAAGCTTCCTTACCATTCAGGCGAAGTTTGTATACATACTTATCTTTATGTTCATGCTTGTTTGTGTCATTTTCAACTTCCCGGTGGATCAGAATAATAATCGTATACTCAAGGGAAAAAGGGAAATGGTAATGGCCTAAATTTTGGAATATATTAATTTCTGTCTGCATGCAAAACAATTGTCTTCGAAACTATTTTAGGGTACCTACACTGAAAATGACATTTTAAAAGAATATTAAAGTATATTTTACAAGAAAATGCTATACTTTAAGGGCGTTTTCACACCTGGCTAGTTTTGAGCATTTGTTTCAGAACCTGGTGCGCTTTCTCTCTTAGTTTGGGCATATATGAACATGGCAATCCCGATTGGATCCGCACCAAAACAATTGCTCCGAGATCACCCGAACTAGGTGGTCTCGGCCTGATTGAAAACGAACTCTCGGGCGGTTTGATTGAGGTAAGAAAGTAATCCAATCCAACGGGCCAACGAACCAAGCGGTATCATAATTGCTAACAGCAGTGTCTGATTCTGTGAGTGAGCACATTAGTTATCGCAGTTGAAAACTAAACACCGCCTCTTCATCTTAAAATGTTGAATAATTGCTTTTTTTCATGAGGTGCAATAATCCTGTCCCAACAAAGCCTTGATTCCGGCTCTAACTGCATTATAAATTTGATATATATTTAATATAATTAAAAATATATAATTGATCAGTTAGAGCCGATGTTTGCGAGTGTCTTGACAGCTACAGATAAAGCCACAATAAGCTCGCGGGCCAAACTTGCCAATCCATGTTGCCATTTTGAAGGATGACGCAGAGGAAACTCTGACCAATAAGAGGATAGTTTTCTCGCTTGTGACTTGAATAAACACATTTTGGTATGCTTTGAAACATCGTCTCGTGAAAGTGAATTGAACCAAGACGAAATGGAACATTGTAACAAATTAAGGGGTTTTCAACTAAAACTGAAAACGTTTTATGCGTTGTGGCCGTTCATTTAGACGGCAATGGCGTTTTTGGGGCCTGAAAACGAGTTTTAAAGTGCACGTTTTTGAAAATCTTCTCAGTGTAAACTACAAAAACATGAATCAGTGAAAAGGGTGATGTCATTTACATGCGTATTACGTGGTCAATTTATAGGCGCGTAGTGTTTCTTTACAAAGTGACATCGCCAACTACTGGCCTGGCTGCATAATACAGCGTTTTTATTTGTTTTCACAGATCCGTGTGAACAGGGATTGTTGTCACCTGTGCAAAGAAAAAACGTTTCCATTTTCTGTACGTCGTTGTCATGTAAGCGTACCCTTAGTCCCTGTTTCGGAACAAATCCAATGATCTACAGGTCTGAAAATGCCCTAAAATTTCACGTGTAATTCATTGTTACTTTCTTTAATTTTTTGGTGAAATGTAGCAGTGTGGGAAAATACAAAGAATTGTATCTATAGTCAATAGCCAAAATTGGCCACAGATTTCACGACTGTTAATTATAAATTGCAATATTTCCTAGCCAACCGAAAAGTTCCACGTATTGATGGGAAGCTTCAAAAACATATACTCCCATCCCTCTCAGAAGAACAGCAGAGCAGATAACACGCGCAACCCCAATGTTTTGTCACGTCGCATCACAGTCCAAAGAATGTGAAACAGAAAAATCGATCATCCCAATTTCTTTCGAAGTTCAACTGCCCCTGGAAACCATCGATCCTGCCTGCTCCTTCCTTCTGTTGCACGCAGAGCCACTTTTCAGAGACACGTCGGACATGCTGTTTGTTTAGAACTTTCCCCAGACCGTCGTTCTCCTCCTCTGCCTCTCTCTCCTCCTTTATTGAAAGCATGTTACCCGCTAAGAAGCTTAATTGTTTCTGTCATATAATCATGGACCCATTTTATTCACATGTTCAAACCGGAATCCTGTTGGGTGTATATATGCCCTCTAATTGAAATTATGAAAAGAGGTGGGATGAATTAAACATACTACCCACTACTTTGGCAGAATGATGTATCTTTTGTGCTGTGGAACGGTTATTTATTTCATTCTCCATCCCTTGTGTTGCTGTAGATTTGACAAGCTTCTGACAGGTCTTGCTGTGTATGTTAACAACCAATGTGTATTCGCTACACACGCTATCATTAGCGCCAACAATCCCCCTCGGAGTGGGATGGGAGCAGCCGCGTTGCTTGCGAGAATTAAAGATTTCTCTTGACAGAGAATAATGAGGGTATTGATTGTCCTACAAGATATTTACCACTCTCCACTCCTGAACTGCAAAGGGCATCGACAAATCCAGACCATGCAGTATCCTCCAAATCATAGGGGGAGATTCTTTTAAACGAGCCGTTCAAGACATAACCTGCGCACTCCGTAACTGAATTAGCCTTCTGAATTTACAGCTTTGTTTGATGTGCTGGAGCAGACTGAAGGTTAATAGCTCAGGATCTCATTAAATGACTATGCTAGGGCTGGATGCGCCATTTTTGCTGTAGCTCTCTATATTTCTATGGCATCGCTGTCGAAGAGTAATTAGCTGGTGAAGTGGATTTACTTATTGTAGAGTTAACGAAAGTTATCTTGGGCATTGTGATGTTTGAAGTGGATGTCATAACAAATGTCAGTATACCTGGAAGATTTTAAAATGAGCTGTTCATTCTGTGGAAACACAAACCGGAAGACAGAACTCAACGAGCGCAGCGCTGAAAAGGGGGCGGGGCTATATAAGGTCTATATATTATCTATTGTTTTTTCTCCAAATGTTTTTAATGATTGTTTTATTAGTTTATTAAGGACTCAATGAATAGTAATAATTCATTGGTTAATTTGCTCAACTTCTATTACTGGAATAGACGTTTCCCGATTATTTATACCTGTATATACACTACCGTTTAGACGTTTAACCCAATATGTTCTGTCCAGGGATGTAGTGGAGGCTAAACGCACGTAAACGCCGTTTACGCACCTCCCAATATTCGGAAATAGCTTTTACCCACCTCCAAAGTACGTTTATCCACCTCTAAATAGCCCGTAGTTTATGGAGCGCATTATGTGCCAAAACCTCACACACACACAAAACGTGTTTTACTCACACCCAATGATTCACAAACAAACTCAATGTGGTTTGTAAATACAAAACATCACTCACAAACTAATGCATATTGTTCTGCCAATAAAAAACGTACCTATCAAACAAATACAGTATGTTTTACATATACATAGAAACGTATTTCTTCAATGACAAAAATATCCTCCAAGTACAAACTAAAATCTTTCAAGTACAAACTAAAATCTTTCAAGTACAAACTAAAATCTTTCAAGTACAAAACAAAATTTTACAAGTACAAAGCAAAATTCTACAAGTACAAAACAAAATTCTACAAGTACAAAACAAAATTCTACAAGTACAACGCAAAATTCTACAAGTACAAAGCAAAATTCTACAAGTACAAAACAAAATTCTACAAGTACAACGCAAAATTCTACAAGTACGAAAAACTGTCACGTGACTTTTGGCACTATTTTTCCGCGTCCAGGCAGATTTTCTGACAAATGCAGTTGAGCAACTTCCTTTTCTAGAACAGTAGATGGCGCTAAGATAGGGGATCAATTTTGCGCTAGTCTCTCGGGAGAAACACTGATGTGAAACACGTGCTTGCCTTTGCCCATGGGAAAATGAGTGGTGAACAGGTGTGTTTCTGTCTTACTTTATCTATAATTAACCTTATTGAGGTTTTGGTAAATGTTTATTATTTAGACAGAAATCTACATTAGCACTTAGAAGCACTCCACTCTGATCAGGGAATCTATAAACTGAAAGCTCTGCCATCATGTTGCTTTTTACATGTTTGTAAAAACGTTTCATTTACTGAAGGAGTCTATTTCTTTCGTTCTCCATAAATAAATGAAAACATTTCATTTAATTGAAAGGGTCCCACTTATTCATTAATTTAGTTGGAATTCAGTCAGCGTAACTGTTAATGTAATTTAAATAATGAATGAACAAAACAAACAATAATTGTTTCTTAACTTCCCTGTGAAGTATTGCCCAAATTATTATTTTGGACAGACAAATGAAACCCTCCTTTCAATTAAATTAAATGTTCTCATTAATTTATGGAGAACGAAAGAAATATACTCGTTCAGTGTAAATAATCACTAATTTAGTAATTTCACACGCGTCTTATGTAGATTTTTTTTTTTTAAAGCAACATATGATAGAGCTTTCAGCTTAGATTCCCCTATCCTATGAGAGAGTGAAGTGCTACTAGCGGTAACATGGATTTTTGTCTAGATGTAATAAACATTTTGCAAAAGAAAACCTCAATAAGGTTAATTAGATAAAGTAAGACAGAAACACACCTGTTCACCGCTCATTTTCCTCAGCTGTAGGCAGTGTTGGGAAACATATTTCGTTACAGAATACATACCCAAAAATGTAATTTGTAACGTATTCCGTTAGCCTCTCTCACAGACATGTCTACTTTTAAACAGAACAATTCAAAACGAAAGAAAAAAGACTACAGACTGCTCTCTACTTATGCAATCCTGGCGCGTTTACTGCGAAGATCTTCATGTTTTCAGCCGACACACTGACAAAAAATACACTTATTAATAAATAATTAAAATATCTCCTTGATATATTTTACATATTCATAATCTTTTGCCAGTTCTTTGTGACAGCTTTAAGGTGCTTTATTAGCAGTGTCACCCTACATGTTACACGCGTCACCACCGCACCCACCAGAATAGGCCTGTTTAGTAAGCAGGGTAAGATTGCCGCATTCTTACATTTATAAAAGGCAATTCAATGCGGACGTAATCCCTCAGGTTGAGTAATGTAACGAAATACGTTACAAATTACATTTTTGGGTATGTATTCTGTAACGAAATATGTTTCCCAACACTGCCTACAGCTGAGGAAAATGAGCGGTGAACAGGTGTGTTTCTGTCTTACTTTATCTAATTAACCTTATTGAGGATTTCTTTTGCAAAATGTTTATTACATCTAGACAAAAATCCATATTACCGCTAGTAGCACTTCACTCTCTCATAGGATAGGGGAATCTAAGCTGAAAGCTCTATCATATGTTGCTTTAAAAAAAAAAAAATCTACATAAGACGCGTGTGAAATTACTAAATTAGTGATTATTTACACTGAACGAGTATATTTCTTTCGTTCTCCATAAATTAATGAGAACATTTAATTTAATTGAAAGGAGGGTTTCATTTGTCTGTCCAAAATAATAATTTGGGCAATACTTCACAGGGAAGTTAAGAAACAATTATTGTTTGTTTTGTTCATTCATTATTTAAATTACATTAACAGTTACGCTGACTGAATTCCAACTAAATTAATGAATAAGTGGGACCCTTTCAATTAAATGAAATGTTTTCATTTATTTATGGAGAACGAAAGAAATAGACTCCTTCAGTAAATGAAACGTTTTTACAAAAATGTAAAAAGCAACATGATGGCAGAGCTTTCAGTTTATAGATTCCCTGATCAGAGTGGAGTGCTTCTAAGTGCTAATGTAGATTTCTGTCTAAATAATAAACATTTACCAAAACCTCAATAAGGTTAATTATAGATAAAGTAAGACAGAAACACACCTGTTCACCACTCATTTTCCCATGGGCAAAGGCAAGCACGTGTTTCACGTCAGTGTTTCTCCCGAGAGACTAGCGCAAAATTGATCCCCTATCTTAGCGCCATCTACTGTTCTAGAAAAGGAAGTTGCTCAACTGCATTTGTCAGAAAATCTGCCTGGACGCGGAAAAATAGTGCCAAAAGTCACGTGACAGTTTTTCGTACTTGTAGAATTTTGCGTTGTACTTGTAGAATTTTGTTTTGTACTTGTAGAATTTTGTTTTGTACTTGTAGAATTTTGTTTTGTACTTGTAGAATTTTGTTTTGTACTTGTAGAATTTTGCTTTGTACTTGTAAAATTTTGTTTTGTACTTGAAAGATTTTAGTTTGTACTTGAAAGATTTTAGTTTGTACTTGGAGGATATTTTTGTCATTGAAGAAATACGTTTCTATGTATATGTAAAACATACTGTATTTGTTTGATAGGTACGTTTTTTATTGGCAGAACAATATGCATTAGTTTGTGAGTGATGTTTTGTATTTACAAACCACATTGAGTTTGTTTGTGAATCATTGGGTGTGAGTAAAACACGTTTTGTGTGTGTGTGAGGTTTTGGCACGTAATGCGCTCCATAGTAGTTCCTAAGACATTTTAAATTAAGCTTATGTCGTTTTAGTTTCATATTGTTCATTATTAGTTTCATAGGTTGTTAAAACTAAGACGAACTCTTTCATATTGCGCTGCATTACTGTCAGTGTTGTTGACTTTTACTGACGGACGGTAAGGTTGCGCTGTTGACGCTCGGGCAGCCTCTCGAGGAGAAATCTACACAAATGAGCGCACACACACACACACTCAGTTAACCAGTTAACAACATACTGCCTATAAAAAATATAAATGTGGAGTTTTTATATTTTTAACATATGTTAAGCAACCTCAATTATTTTTCCTGAACACCATCACGATTGAAAATGTGACATTTCCTACAACAGTTCAATAAACAGTTAAAATTAAGTCACTTACATTTTAGATGCAATATTGGCTGTTTTTGTTCTGTTTCAGCAGCGAAAATAGTTCCAAACAAAAATCACAGCAGAACCACGGCGCATCTCACAGGAACTCAACACTCAACCTGTTTTCATTACTGAATGATTCAGCATTTGGACCGAATCGATTGAGTCAAAGATTCAATGACCCATTCATAAACATCTGTCTCATTCTTGAATGAATCAGCCGTTTGAACGAATCGTTTGTTTGTTTGAATGAATTAATCAATGACTCACTCATTAAGAGGGTCGCCTGCCGCCACCTACTGGCGGTTTAGTGTTATGTTTAAAAGTAGTATCATTCTTTCCAATGTTTCTTATATGTAAATTTAAATCAATTTCATAACATTATTTTACACAATTGTAATTTTTCAGTGTAAATTATTTAATTTGATCAGCCCCTATTGTAACAGCCCTATAGTGTCTTATTCTAAATAATTGAATTTATTGACCAAATTTATGAATTTAAAATGAAAGATGAAGCATACATTTATTAATATAGGGGGAGGGGATGCCCTTTAAAGGTGCAGATATTACAATATTCCGATTTAAATATCAAAGCTGATTGAACACTGATGAGAATAATCAGAATAAATGAGAATATTGTTTCAGAATAAATTAACACACACACCAAAAAAAAATAAAAAATCCGGACGAGCTATTTTTTTACTCAGACAAGTGAATGACATATTTACTTGTCCGAAGGACAAGTGAAAAGGCTTAATGTCGAGCAATGTTAGCAATGTCATCAGGTAGGCAGTGGCCCACCTTACCGGGTGACCACGTCGTGGTCCACCAGAATTTATAGTTTACCCACCTCTTTTTTTACCACTACACCTCTGGTTCTGTCCGAAACTTACCCATCTCTGAGTTGCCAGTTAGGTTACTTTTGACAAAGCCAATATTAGAGTGTCTATTTTAATATACAGCATCAGCGTTATATAAAATTACTCATACTGTGTGATGTAAGATTTTGGTCATACTGATCCCTTCTTAACTTTTCTTCAAAGTACAAAGACAAATCAATATTTACTGTCAGTGGAAGCCAGTGTTGAAGTCAGTTATTTGATATCTGAGATATGAGATGTGTGTATTTTTTTCCCGTTCAGGTGACGACTACTGGCAGAGCGAGCTACTATGTATCCTATCAAAGAGAACATTTTGTACGCATCAAAATCCCCAAATATTCCCTTCCAAAGGTAAGACTACATCAAATTTCAAATGAATTAGATTGATTAAAAAATAAAATATTTGCAGTTTTATTTAGTTATATTTAATCAGTTACAGGGCTGGATTTACCTCAAATTGCGACATGGGCAAAATACAACAGGCAAAATAAATTTTTTGGCCCATCCATTAACTCCTCCCACCCCCAAGTTTTGAGGCTTTACCAACCGGCAATTTGCGGAGCCAGTGGAGTTACACATTTAGTCACAAGCTATTTTTAATACTTTTTCATTGGTTAAATATTTGCCAAACCCAGAGACTGATGTAACGGGTGGGCAAAAGTACTGATTTATGAAAAACGAAAGACAAAATAAAACTGGGGGTTCCTGTTTTATTTTGATTGTTTTTTTTTTAAATCATTTTTATTTGTGCATTTTTATGATTTAATTAATTATTAGCTTTTGATCAGCTTACAAATCCCCTGCAGATACCTCGCTTGATACAACAGTGGTTTTGGCTTTTATACTTACACCTATTGGCTTGGATGAATGATTACACAAAAGTAAAGGTTTTTAGTTACCAATGCCAAGCACATTTCTGCACATTTCTCCAGTTAGAGAACTGAAGTACAAAAACTTTTCAGTTCGCTAGCTTTGGTCAGCTGGGTATACATTAAAACACACGTTCAACTGAGCCCTGCGCAAACATGTAATCCCGTAGATCATGCCCAGCAAGCACTAGCAGGGGTCCTTACTAATGACTTCTGCTTTCGTTTTTCTCACTCTTCAGCCGTCTTTTCTCCTTCTTTCTTTTTCTAGGACATGCATATTGTGAGCACAGATCAAGGTCAGGTTTTCACCGCCGTCCAGGAGTGGAACCAGAACGACACCTACAACCTGTACATATCTGACACGCGTGGGGTGTACTTCACCTTGGCCCTGGAAAACGTCAGGACCAGCCGTGGCCTCGGAGGCAACAGCATGATCGACCTTTACGAGGCATAACTTCATCACTTACTTGTTAACACGCTAACATTAGCCTTCAAGTCAACAGCTTCATGCTAGATGCTCATTACTCCTCAGGCTGCATTAGAATTCATGTCAGACGCCACTTCTCGCCCTGGCACTCAAGCATAGCCCACATTATCTTAAGCCTCTGGGGAATTAGCAAGCGTAAATGAACGATAGCAATGAAGACAGAGAGATAAATTGAGTTGTAGTTAAATGTTGTCGAGGGGGGGCTAGGCGGGGAGAGGCTGCTGATTCAATGGGAACTGCTCGCGTTTCGTGTACAACCCCGCTTTAAAGGGGTCCTATCATGAGGAATGAAGTTTCCCTTGATCTTTCGAGATAAAAGAGTTCATTGTAAATTGAAAACAGACTGTAACTTTTTCTCCCTCTGGGAAATCTAGCTTAAGTTTAGCTGTGTTTTGGAGCATGATAGCTGGTGTCTCGAGCACGGTTAAGGAATACTGACACTACAATTCTCACATAAAAATTCATATGGTCTTGTCTTAATTGTTTCTGTATTTATTTCTTGTTTATTTAGTATCAACGTTAATGCATATCAGAACCTTAAAATAGTTGTGTAGGATAGGTAATTATATCGACTTCTAGAAACACTTTTTTTATATAATGTCTATTTAATAATTAGGAGTCGTTTAGTTGTTTCAAAGGTCTTGTGAAGACAACAGAGCTCGGGGGTCATTATTATATTGTCAAGGAACAGCCTAAATGACTTACTAGACGTTTTGTTCTCCTATGAGAGAAAAATTCTCAGCTCATAAAAGAGTAGAACATACGGCAAGTGGAACTAAATGAAATGAAGTGCCTTTCTCTCTATCAGTTTCTCCTGTTATGTCTCCTCATGTTCTTTAAACACCTCTCAGCTGTAGTCTGCATTAAAAGCTTCTCAGGTCAATGGATTTGCTTTGCTTGCTTCTTTTAATAAGGCTAAATTCTCTATGTTGTAGTAATAGGCTGTTAGATCTTTTCTTTTCAAGTACTAAAGTGAATAGACCTTATTCACAGCAGCGCCATCTTTGATTTTTAACAAGAATGAATTTGAGGCTGTGAGGGATAGACGTGCATCTCTTCACTGGGTTGTAATGTTATTTAATGTGTTTTTGGATTGCTCTGAAACACTGCAAAAATATCTTTCCAAGTAATTTCAGCAAAAAAAAAAAAAAAAAAAAAACGAGCTGTGGAAAATGAAAATGGAAGTGATCTAAAGGAGCTTCATACAGTTTTTTAAAGCGGATGCGATTGAAAACACAGTAAGTCTATCCGTCACAGCCTCGCTTTCATCCCTGTCAAGGTCTATACAAAATTTACTTACAAATGTAAATACATACTTGCAAACAATAACCTAAATATCGGAATATGTATAAATACATATTTTTTATGATAATATTTAATTAATTGTAATCATTTAGTTTAAACCGTATGATTTGCATGACTTTTTTATACTAAATATAAAAATCATCTACCACAATCAATATTATTTTGGGAGGATAAGTCCCTCACTTGAAATCTTAAGCATCGGAAGTATCAGTATTTCAAGATCGATCCAGCTGTCTGTGGCCAAGAACATTGTCTGTAGTTTTTCTATAAGAATAGATTTGCCAATTGAGTTCAAGGAAACCATTCTTCCTTCATGACAGTAAGACATTACCATCAGACTATGGTTGCTCTCAGCATATACTATATTATATTGCTTTAAAATTAGCAGCCTGCACAAAAAAAATTGACTGAAACTTTCCCTCCCCTTGTCCAAGCAGCTAAAAATAGTCTCCATTAGTGAGTGCGAGCAAGGATGGTTTCATTAATGCATTGGTTATGATGCGCCTCCCCATTGCTCTGCCAAGGCTGGCTCAATGCACGCTTACCCTGCCAATACTGAATCAGCAGTCCATCCATATCTCTAATAGATTGCAGCAGCCTTCATTACTGCTTATTGAAAACTGGCCTTTTTCACTGAAACTCCAGTTGGAGCCTAGACGCGGTTTGTGGCTGGACGTTTGTCATATTTATCTGCTTATTGATCGGCGAGAAGTGGGTTTGTTTACTTTTTATATAGTTTTATAACAGTATTGATTAATAATGCATATTTTGATTCTGCCACCATTTGCACAAACTTTTTTGGTGTTGGCATCAGCGGCATGTCATTCTGTTGGCAAAGTATGCACTATGATCTCCTTGGCAGCACTAAAATATAGACTACCGTTCAAAAGTTTGGGGTCAGTAAGATTTTTTTTTTTATTTTATTTTTTAAGAAATTAATACTTTTATTCAGCCATGATGTATTAAATTGGTTAGAAGTAACAGTAAGAACTTCTACATTGTTACAAAAAATATATATTTCCAATATTCTATTCATCAAAGAATTTGAAAAAAAGTTGTTTTCAATTGTAATAATATTTTACAATGATCAAATAAATGGTGAGCATAAGAGACTTATTTCAAAAACTTTAGAATAATCTTAACATCCTGAATCGGTTGAACGGGACACTCTTAAAAGTAAAGGTTCCAATTATTTTATTTTTTATAGATGCCATAGAAGAACCATTTTTTCTTCTTTTTTTCTTCTTAGAGTGAAGAAGATTTAAAAAAAATCTAATGAACCTTTTTGCACTATAAAAAAACCTTTTTGTGGAATGGAAAGTTTCCATGGATGTTAAAATGAATAGTTCACCCAAAAATGAAAATTCTGTCATCATTTACTCACCCAAGTTGTTCCAAACCTGTATGAGTTTCTTTCTTTCTGCTGAACACAAAATAAGATATTTAGAAGAATGTCAGTAACCAAACAGTTGATGTACCCCTTTGGCTTCCATAGAATTATTTTTTTTTTTCCAGAAGAAGTCAAACCATCAACTGTTTGGTTACCCATATTCCTCAAAATATCTTATGCATTGAGCAGAAGAAAGAAATTCATACAGGTTTGGAGCAACTTCAGGGTGAGTACATTTTTGGGAAAACTATCCCTTTAAAGGTTCTTCATGGAACCATGAAAGTTGATTATAAGCGGATGTAGAAAGTCAGTTCCCCAGGTTGCCAATGATTTCCAATTTGTTTTTCCTCACATTCGAAAAGTCACCAACATATGTTGCATCCCAAATGGCTTCTTAAACAGTTAAAACATCAAGACTTTCTTGGTCATTTGGCTTTTACTCTGTTATTAACAGATGTATTTCAGGCTAAAGATCTTTGCTTTGTTTGCTCCTTTGATTGTTTGCATAGTGCTGAACACGTACTCCTGATGAATTCATTGTAAACACGAATGAGCAGCTGATCCACTCACTGAAGTGTGACCCGATTTGCAGAGCATGCTGAATATGAACCACTCTACCACAACCAGTACATCCATCTTCTTCCGGGGAGAACATTGGAATGGAGAGATGGAAGCTAAAGGATAATAAATAATTACCACTGTGATTGACACGTCTGGCCAGCGGAGGAGGGGACATCATTAGCCGTGTCCATCCAATGCGGCTCCGTCACTGTGACACTGTCAAATTCAGTCCCTATTAGTGCCACTTACAGACTCGGACCCTGCCTTAGAGCAGGCTTCGCTAGCGGGAGCGATTTAAACCGGTCTCTAGCACCACTGTCACGATTCAATATTGCTAAGTTTGGACTTGTTTCAAGCCAAGGATGAGCAGCCTGGCTGTGGGTTAGGTGCTTGTCAGCTAGAGGAATACCTTGAAATTGTCTGGAACATGTCAGCTTGCTTGAGCTATCATAGAGTGGGCGCTAGATACTGGGTAATTAAGAGGCTTTATTAGATGACAGTCGAAAGAGCTGTAACCATGGATATAGATGTTCATATTTGTATCGTATTTCTTCTCCCTTGTTCCCAGGCAGCAGGGATTGAAGGTATGCTCATCGCTAATAGGAAGGTGGAGAACCAGGTGAAGACGTACATTACTTACAACAAGGGCCGCGACTGGAGGCTTTTGCAGGCGCCCGCTACTGACCTGGCTGGAAATCCCATTCATTGTGTGCTGGTAAGGAAGTGAGAGAGAGAAATAAAGATGTGGGTTGGACAAAAATTCATTTCATTTATTATTTCACTTCATTTCATTTCATTAATCAGTGAACTATTTATTTATCTAATGTTGATCATTACTAAAATACATTTTATCCATTGCAATTGTTATAAAATAAAAAATAAAGTAAAATGTAAAAATAAATAAAAAATTTAATTTTGAAAAAAAAAAAATATTGTATTACAATTTTTAATAGTGGAGGGAACTATTCCTTTAACTTGATCAATTTGTTGTTTTGTAAATAGATAGATTTGATTGATTGATTGATTGATTGATATATAGATGTGAGTGAGTGATTAACAAAAACAACAAATTGACCAAGTGACACACACTGTCATATACAGTCAGAGGTGGAAAGTAACGAATTACATTTACTCGCGTTTCGTAATTAAGTAGTTTTTTTGTGTACTTCTACTTTTTAAAGTAGTTTTTAAAATCTTTACTTTTACTTTTACTTAAGTAAGTTTTGTTTGAAGTATTTTACTTCGCTACATTTGAAATCATATCCGTTACTGAGTAAAAAATAATAATACAAGGGAGAAATAAAAAAATCACACTCCGGAAACTACTGCATTGGTTAAAGGGCGGGAGAACAAACGCGCAAAGGTGACGCAGACCCAGCTGAAGCTGAAAGCGAAGCGCCCTCGAATTCTTATGAAGCGGATTATGGCCAGTACGAAAATACTTTGTAGAAAAAAAAACGTGGTTGTCCTCGAGGATAAATATCCAATTTGCAAAAAATGTGGACGCAAAGTGGCTGCAAAAGGAGGATATACATAGGACACACCATCCCTCCTGCAGATAAAGGTATGTCCCGATTATAATTTAAGGCCGAATAATTTACGTGATGCAGAGGGAATCCCAGAATCCAGTCATGAAAATGGAATTCACATAACGCAGATGTCACGTAAAACACGCAAAATAATGGATGCATGAATACATGGAAAGTAGAACTGTGCAATAAATCCAATCGCGACATGGTCTGTGAATATTTAAGCACAAAAATACTGCATGTAAATATATCCCTATTTGTTCTGCTGAGCTGCGCCGCTTTTTCTACTAACTTACATACTCAAGTAGGCGTGACGTTTCATGGTGTTTTCAGCGTCTCACAAACAATTTGAGGATATGAATACATGAACATTTCCAGAGCTGCTCTGAGAGAACGCCTAAATGAGCAATTTCATCATTTTATTTGAGAAAAACAAAACCATTGTCAACTACACTTTGAAATACTTTTCTACATTTTTGGTCTTCACTACAACCCGTCAAAATAAAAGTTCGGTTTTACTAGGCGAAATTATGACAGAATATATTACTATTCTACTTCTCAAAATAATAATAATAACAACAACAATAATAATACATTTTCTTTAAACATTAAAGAAATATATTTTTTGTCCATGGTTTAATTTAGTAAATCCGTTTTTGCAGCGCTTCCCCAAAAGGACACAAGTTTAAATTTAAATTTGATTACCACCGTTTTTGATAATATATTTGGATTAAATCATAAAAAGAAACATTCATTTTCTGAATAAATACATTTCATAGGACAATATTATTCTTAAACATTTTAATAAATTATTAACATTAAAAATAAGTTGTTAATCTAATTCATTATCAATTATCAAATTTAATTGATTAGACATGTTTTATTGAAATTGAATTTTTTTTATTAACAAAACAAACAAATGGTTTCAAGTTTGTTATAATAAAAGCAAAAAAACAAACAAAAAAAAACCTGTTTTCATTAATTTAACTGTCATTTTAACTGATGATAATAATAATAATAATAATTATAATAATAACCATAATTTAATAAAAAAAATTTATTTAATAATTGATTAATACTGTAAACCGTGATATTTTCTGAGACGTTATCATACTGTGAAAATCTCCTACCATAACCACCATACACGGGAGAGTCCCCCACCCCTGCTGTTAAAAAAGTAACTCAGTAACTTTTACTCTGAGTACATTTTAAATAAGCTACTTTTTACTTTTACTTGAGTAGATTTTTTGACCGGTAATTTTACTTGTACTTAAGTAAAATTTCATTGAAGTAGTAGTACTTTTACTTGAGTAGAATATTTTATTACTCTTTCCACCTCTGTATACAGTATTATATACATATACAGTATATACTTTTAATTAGTATTATATATTAGTCAGTGAACTATTCCTTTAACTTGGTAAATTTGTTAATCATATTAATTATTACTAAAAAAATATTTTATTATTTTATTTTGTTATTTATGGGTATACAAAAGAATATGCAAGGAAATGTAGGAAATATCTCTTGATGGCATGCACTTAGCTTAACTGTCTAATTCTCTCAAGGTAATTTTATTTCTCCAAATAATTTGATTAAAGGCTACATACTCTGTAATACATAAAAGGATATTAGATTTTCCTTGTGTAGGTAAATCAAGTAATATATTTTATTATTATTATTTATTTATTTAAAAAAAAAATGAAGGCCGGAATACACACAGAGAGCCCCTGCAGATTGAAGAGGCTTGAATCTGAGTTGACTGTAATAGTTCTCTTGTTTGACACTCTCATTAGCCTCCTATAATCCTTACGATTATTGACTTGAAATACTGTTGCCTTTGCCGTCCACATAATAATGTCAAGACATCCATTGAGGGGATGAAAAGGACAATTTCCTGCACGTGGAGAGCAGATATAATTCTTGTTTTGTTATGTTGGAGGTCCTGGGAGAGTTACTTCTCTGCTTTAATGTCAAATCCCTGTCTTTTGCTGGTAATGACTGCAAAAGGCAATTAGCCCATATGGTAAGGATACTGTAGCACTTTCAACAATGCTATACCCACCCCCCTTCATGTTACCTTTTCACTGTTGGATAAATAACACGTACCCACAATTGCACTCAGTAATAAAACATCACACATGCCCTTTATTTCAAATGCATACACATACTTGTGCAAGTCACGGCTTGAGGCTGTCTAGTTTCTACATGCTATTTCAGCTGTAAGCTTGAGGCTACTTCAGCAATAGTAAAATTAAATCAAATGCTACTTTATTTGGAAATGCTATGAAATTGACTTTGCATGGGCTATTTTAGAATAGTAAAATACATACCATTCAAAAATTTGTTGGTAATGAAAAAAAAAAAAGTAATGTGAAGCAAGTCTCTTATGCTCACCGTTTATTTGACTAAAGATACTGTAAAACAGTAAAAGTAGATTCAAAGCTGAATTTTCAGCATCATCACTTGTCTTCAGTGTCATATGATCCTTCAGAAATCATTCTAATATGATCATTTGTTGCATTTCTTATGATTATCAATGTTGAAAAACAGAAGATTACTAAAATTATACAACCATAGCAGTCAAAATAAAAGTGGACTGATTTATTATTTATTTACATTATTATATGTACATTGACTGCTTCCCGTGTAGTACATATGATTATAATGGCCACGATTTAGTTTTTTACGGGTCACGGCATGCCACATTGCTTTTTCTGAATAAAAAAATGTTCTAGTCCTTTTGGATCTGACCTCGGCCTTTGACACCATTGACCATCAGGTCTTGCTGAGAAGACTGAGGGACCAAGTTGGTCTGTTAGGGTCAGTTCTACAGTGGTTCTACTCATATTTATCTGGGCGTAGCTTCAGTGTTACAGCTAACCAAATGAGGTCTGAGTCTGCGGATTTGGTGTGTGGAGTGCCTCAAGGTTCTGTTTTGGGTCCTGTTGTATTTTTGTTCTATTTGATCCCTTTGGGAACGATCATACAAAGGTTCAGTGATGTTTCTTTCTACCTATTTGCTGATGATATTCAACTGTACTGCTCCTTTAAACCCTCTGAGATCTGGAAGCTAAACTCCTTGCTCATGTGTCTCGTCAAACAAAAAAAAAGGCTCAGTGATAACTCTCTGCAGCTTAATTTAAACAAAACAGAAACACTGGTTATTGCCCCTGATGTTTCAGTTCCAGGGATTAAACAATACTTGGGTGACTTTGGCCAGTCTGCTAAGCCTAGTCTTAGAAACTTGGGAGTTATCTTGGACAAAGACATGTTATTAATGCAGCATTGTAAGCAGCTGACGAGGAACTGCTTTTTTCAATTAAGGAAGATATCTAAACTTAGAAGTATGGTCTCACAAAATGATTTGGAGCTCATCATTCATGCTTTTGTGTCTTCGCATTTAGACTATTGTAATAGTTTATTCTCATGTCTAAACAAGAAGGAGCTCACTCGACTGCAATTAGTGCAAAACTCTGCAGCCAGAATTATGACCCGTACAAATGAGGACTCATATATCCCCTATTCTAAAAGAACTGCATTGGTTGCCAGTGTCCTATAGGATCAAGTTTTAGTTTTCAGAGCCTTGCATGGTCAGGCTCCTCTTTATATCAGTGATCTGATCCAGCCCTATACCCCTGTGCGGGCCCTGAGGTCTGTGCATCAGAATCTGCTGAAGGTTCCACGCACTCGTTTTCATACTAGAGGTGACCGATCCTTTCAGGCTGTTGCTCCTAGGCTTTGGAACGATCTTCCGCCCTCTATGCGCTCTAATGACTGTTGTTACAAACCTTTTAAGTCTAGGGAGAGTAAAGCGTGCAACATTAAAATACTGAATGTGTACTGGAAAAATATCTCACACAAACCTAATTGAAGTATATTGAGGATTTATTATATTGAGAAGCAAGGTGTAAAGAATACCTCAACATAATTAATTAAATAAGTGTACCATTTAGATACAAATCATACAAAGAGAAGGTTCACAAAAAGAAGAGGTAAAGAGAAAAGAACTAGACAGTGCCAAATCAAAGAAAGAAACAAAAACAAAATATAGCTGCGAGCAGCGATTACGGGCCCAAGCCGGTGGCACCGCAACCCCGGTGCCTTTAGTTACCTAAAGGCACCGGAGTGGCGGTGCCGCCGGCTTTGGCCCTTCATCGCTGCTCGCAGCTATATTTATATATATATATATATATATATATATATATATATATATATATATATATATAAACAAGCCGGTGGCACCGCCACCCCGGTGCCTTTAGGGTTACTGTGCGTGACGGGCAATAACGTAACCCCGCTTTGACCTTTGAGAAGATGTGTGCTGTAGAGCTTGCATCAGTGTGGGCTCTGCAAAAGTGTGCATTGAGGGCACATATCAACCACAAAGTATGCGTGAGCAACCTTCTGAAACCTAAAATGAAAAATGAGACACCCTACGGTCTCATGGACTTAATGGACACATGAAATAAGTACACAAGTTTGAAAGTTATATGAAGTGTGCCAAGACAGAATATTTGCCTGATCTGATTAGAAAAATAGTTTTTGTGTGTGTGTGTGTGTGTGAGGCGTGATTGAACAATGTAGACATAAAAACATACTCCGTCCTTTTGTTCATACAGGACATTATTCAAACTACAAAGTGTTTACTTATATTTGTGTACAATCGCAATAAAACACAACATTGTGCTTTTGTCAAACTGTAAACTACAACTGTCACCCAACCAAAATCTCTTACACACACACACACACACACACACATAGTTTAAAAGCAAAAAAATCTTTTGGACATTCATCATATTGCATTGGTTTTCATTTCTTGTTCTCGAACAGAGCCCTAATCTGTTTATTTTTTCAGTTACACATTCTACATTGATTAAAAAAGAAAAATCAAATGTGCTTTTATTTTAGACATAAATAAATAATCTATCATTCAGATGAGAGTAAAGTTAGTGTTAGTTAAAATTTTAAGGAAAACAAAAATATGATCTGAAATATCGCACATTCATTTAAAATTCATTCAGGTTCAATTACCAAACATACAAATCTCAATGTAATTTAAAGCAAACAATACATTTAAAATATATGGGTTGTATGCAATTTTTTTATATATAAAAAGATATATATCCAAAAATACAAAGCCTAAACTTTAACAAGGGTTAAACAATCACTGTAACAGACACAATCACACACACACACACACACACACACACACGTCAAATCACTTACATTTTAGATGCAATATTGACTTTTTTTCTGTTTCAGCAGCGAAAATAGTTCAACAAAGATCACAGCAGAACCATCGAGCATCTCACAGCAACGCGTTCTCATTACTGAATGATTCAGCATTTTGAACAAATCGGTTGACTCAAAGATTCAACGACCAATCCATAATCTGTCTCATTCATGAATGACTCAGCCGTTCGAACGAATCGTTTGAACGAATGAATCAATGACTCGCTCATTAAGACGGTCGCCTGGCGACACCTAATGACGGTTTAGTGATATGTTTAAAAGTATCATTCTTTCCAACGATTGTTAATTAACTCATATTTGAAACATAAGCTATATATATATATATATATATATATATATATATATATAGCTTATGTTTCAAATATGAGTTAATTAACAATCGTTGGAAAGAATGATACTTTTAAACATATTTTTATATGTTACTTTTATATATATATATATATATATATATACACATATATACACAAAAATAAAATAAACACATTTGAAGCGTGTTTGCTTACTAAATTGTGAGCTGAACGAAAGTTGCAGCAAATATCAGCAACAGGAGTCAAATTTCATTAATCACGAGAGTGAAGAGCTGACTGAAAAGATGATGACGGAATAGGCATTTTATGTAAAAGCGCCTATTTAAGCGAATCTATCATTATACTCTTTTGTTGTTGTGTTTTCCGTGAAAAATAATAGACTATTGAACTCACAATTCAAGCACGCGCTCTGCACGCGCCACCATTATCAATGTCCGTGTGGACGTCCGCGATCGAACAGTGGAAACATTGGCTACTCCGTCATTTTATTCAAGAAGATCATTCAAACTGCAAAGTGTTTACTTATTTTTGGATACTCGCAATCAAACACAACATTGTGATTTTGTAAAATACATTCAAGAAATCCGCCCCCGAAATGGGGCTTCTTTTAAAATGAAACAAAAATGCTCACAGCTGCACGTCTTGTGGAGACGTCCGTTACTTTCGCTTTCAAGTTAGCGATTTTAAAGCCCCCAGCGGAGTCACGGTGGGAAAATATTCCCATAGTAGCATCAATTGGCCTACCTGATTTTGAACACAAGAGGGCAGTAAAGCACTATGAATGATTTTTATTTTTTTTTATTTTTTTGGCTAAACAACCATTCTGGCTGTTTTTAAACTTAAACATAAATCTTAAATTGAAAAAAAGGAATACAATGGGTTTACTTCTAATATTAGTATAATTTTATAGAAAAATAAATGGTGTATAATTACATTTTAGAAAGATATGAGACATTTCCTGATTCTTTTTTTGACATAATCCCTCGCCATAGCAAAACCGTTTGAGATATTCAATATCCGTTCACAATTTAGCATCTTTAATGTATTTTCATCAAGTTGAAAAAGTTTTGTAACTGTAGATGAAACTAACCCCCCCCCCCACACACACTTTTGCCACAAAAGGTGGCGCTACTGAGCCCCTGCACCACGCCCGTTTCTGAAACTTTGCACATGTCTACTGGCTAATAAATGTGATCTGTCTGTCAAGTTTCATGCAATTTTAAGCAATTTCAGGCATGCTAAGAGTCTCAAAAGCATCCAAAAAGAATATTAAAGTTTGATGCGTTGCCATGGCAACAGTATCTAAGATATCAATAATCCTTTCACAGGTCTACATCTGCCGTGTATTTACATTATACACATCAAGTTTGAAGCAAATCGGGTAAAAATAAGAGGGTGATTTCAAAGTATTTTGAAAGTGACACACTTCATGCTGCCAGTTGGTGGCGCTATAACTTTGACTCACAATAGTCACATCCATGTGATCGGCCTCTCACAGCGAACACACTGTTGAAGTTTCATCAAGATCAGTTAATGTATGCAGAAGTTATAACACACTTCCTGTTTCCATTATTCGCCATAAATTCGTTTCCTCGTCACGGCCAAACCGTTCGAGATATCAGAAATCCCCTGGCAATTTTTCATCCTCAATGTCTTGACATCATGCTGACCGAGTTTCGTTGCGATTGGTTGAATTCTCTAGGAGGAGTATATCGAATTCCAGGGGCATACGCTTCCAAACAAACCATAATAGCCGACTTCCTGTTGGGCTGGGGTAAAAAGTAAAAGTACAAAGGATATATGAATCGATGAGATCTATATGTGTACCGAGTTTCATATTATTACATTCAAGCGTGTTTGATTTATGGACCAAGTTTTCGGACCCCGTTCCAGGGGGCACTGTCGAGCCCCCCTGCCACGCCCGGGTACCAGCTTCAGCCCGGCCCTGATGGCCGCGGGTTCTGACCCGTGTGCAAAGTTTCAAGAGTTTTTGAGCACGTTAAGGGCCCCCAAAGTGCGCTGAGAGTCTCAAAAGTATCCAAAAAGAATATTAAAGTTTGATGCGTTGTCACGGCAACAGCATCTAAGATATCAACAATCCTTTCACAGGTCTAAATCTGGCGTGTGTCTACATTATACACATCAAGTTTGAAGCAAATCGGGTAAAGCCTGTTTGATTTATGGACCAAGTTTTCGGACCCCATTCCAGGGGGCGCTGTCGAGCCCCCCTGCCACGCCCGGGTACCAGCTTCAGCCCGGCCCTGATGGCCGCGGTTTCTGACCCGTGTGCAAAGTTTCAAGAGTTTTTGAGCATGTTAAGGGCCCCAAAAGTGCGCTAAGAATCTCAAAAGTATCCAAAAAGAATATTAAAGTTTGATGCGTTGTCACGGCAACAGCATCTAAGATATCAACAATCCTTTCACAGGTCTACATCTGGCTTGTGTCTACATTATACACATCAAGTTTGAAGCAAATAGGGTAAAGCGTGTTGGATATATGGACCAAATTGTCTGACCCGTTCAAGGGGGCGCTGTCGAGCCCCCCTGCCACGCCCGGGTACCAGCTTCAGCCTGGCCCTGATGGCCGCGGGTTTTGTCCCGTGTGCAAAGTTTCAAGAGTTTTTGAGCACGTTAAGAACCCCAAAAGTGCCCGAAAGCATAAAAAAGCATGAAAAAGCTTAAAAAAAGGAATATTAATGTTTGATGCATTGCCATGGCAACAGTATCTAAGATATCAATAATCCTTTCACAGGTCTACATCTGGCGTGTGTCTACATTATGCACATGAAGTTTGAAGCAAATCGGGTAAAAATAAGAGGGTGATTTAAAAGCATTTTGAAAGTGACACACTTCCTGCTGCCAGTTGGTGGCGCTATAACTTTGACTCACAATAGTCACATCCATGTGATCGGGCTCTTACAACGAACACACTGCTGAAGTTTCATCGAGATTAGTTAATGTATGCAGTAGTTATAACACACTTCCTGTTTCACGTTTCTCGCCATAATTTCGTTTACTCGCCACGGCCAAACCGTTCGAGATATCAAAAATCCCCTGGCAATTTTTCATCCTCAGTGTCTTGACTTCATGCTGACCGAGTTTCGTGCCGTGTGTTTGAATTCTCTAGGAGGAGTATTTCACATTCCATTGCATGTGTTTTCCAAACAACCCTTAATAGCCGACTTCCTGTTGGGCTGGGGTAAAAAGTAAGAGCATGAAGTATATATGAACCGATGAGATCTATATGTGTACTGAGTTTCATATTATTACATGCAAGCGTGTTTGATTTATGGACCAAGTGTTCAAACCCCGTTCCAGGGGGCGCTGTCGAGCCCCCCTGCCACGCCCGGGTACCAGCTTCAGCCCGGCCCTGATGGCCGCGGGTTCTGAGATGTGTGCAAAGTTTCAAGAGTTTTCGAGCACGTTAAGGCCCCCAAAAGTGCCCAAAAGGTAGTAAAATAATAATAATAATAATAATAATAATAATAAAATATAGCTGCGAGCAGCGATTACGGGCCCAAGCCGGTGGCACCGCAACCCCGGTGCCTTTAGTTACCTAAAGGCACCGGAGTGGCGGTGCCGCCGGCTTTGGCCCTTCATCGCTGCTCGCAGCTATATTCATATATATATATATATATATATATATATAAACAAGCCGGTGGCACCGCCACCCCGGTGCCTTTATATATATATATATATATATATGTCTACATTGTTCAATCACGCCTCACACACACACACACACACTTTTGCAGAGCCCACACCAATGCAAGCTCTATAGCACACATCTTCTCAAAGGTCAAAGCGGAGTTACGATATTGCCCGTCATGCACAGTAACCGTAAAGGCACCGGGGTGGCGGTGCCACCGGCTTGTTTATATATATATATATATCGTATTATTCTAACTTGTAAAAAACTATTAACTTTTGTTAATATTCAACCATTTCACAACTAACTTTTTTCCATAGATCAAACACAACATAATTATATGGTGGACTGAAACAAAAATTATTAATTAAATAAAATTATTGTTTTCCTCTGAAATAGCAAAAGCATCACACACTAGCTGTACCTGCTCTAAATAAAAAAGAGTAATTCAATAAAAATACAAAATCGAACTAAATAAAATAAATTATTACAAAAACAAAATCAAACCAAAGAAAATATATCTTCGAAAAAAAAAGCGAGTGTCATGAGGAAAGGCGCCTCAGGAATCGTCAGGATTAACTCCATGTGTAAGGAATTTTGATTGATTTTATTTGTCACTTGAAAATTATTGTTAAATGTGTGCCTGCATAACTTTAATAAGATTTATTTTCTTTGATTTGATTTTGTTTTATATAATTTATTTATTTCGATTTTGTATTTTTATTTAAATACTATTATTTATTTAGAGCAGGTACAGCTAAGTGTGCGATGCTTTTGCTATTTCAGAGGGAAAAAAACACATTTTATTTCAAAAAGGCTTTTCAATTAAATAAAATGTTCAAGCTTTGTTTTCGTTTTATTATTTTGTTTGTTTTAAGCTTTGTTTAATTTATATTGTTAATCATCTGACACAAAACAAATGCATAAAGTATCATTTTAACTTTTAAAAAACTATTAACATTTGTTAATAGTACATTGCCTGTCTTTTTTTAATAGGACAAAACATAGTTATTATATTTTATAATATTTTATAAATATATAAAATAAACATTTGTAATGAAATCGTTCAAAAAAATGATATTAGCATTGTTTTAAACTTTGAAACAGAAGTAGCGCAATGCCTGGCCACTCCCGCGCCGCCTCCTTTTCACAATCCGAGGGAACCATCTCCGGAATATTAACCTCACTCCTAGAAGTCCAATTCTCATTATTCATGCCTCTTACCTGGGATTGATTGCACACACACACACACACACACACACACACACACGCACGCACGCACTCACACGCACACACACACACACACACACACACACACACGTGTCAAGTCACTTACATTTTAGATGCAATATTGACTGTTCTTCTGTTTCAGCAGCGAAAATAGTTAAACAAAGATCACAGCAGAACCATTGCATCTCACAGCAACGTGTTTTCTCATTACTGAATGATTCAGCATTTTGAACAAATTGGTTGACTCAAAGATTCAATGACCAATCCATAAACATCTGTCTCATTCATGAATGACTCAGTCGTTCAAACGAATCGTTTGAACGAATGAATCAATGACCCGCTCATTAAGACGGTCGCCTGGCGACACCTAGTGACGGTTTAGTGTTATTTGATTATACACTCAAAATATTCCACAACAAATCCTTTAAATTTAATGATATTCAGAACAGAACACAAATAAAAAAATAACTATAATAAAGCCAAAACGAAATAATTTAAAACAAAAGTAAAAGTAAGTGGTGTTAGGCTCACGTAAATCTCTCTTTAGAATCTAAATGTTGCAACATTTGCGATGTATTTGGATGCTAAACTATTCTTTATTACAGGCTTTGTACTTCACTCACGTTCCAATATCGACGGAAAAAATCATCCTCTTCACTTGTGCAAAAATGTGCTTGGAAAAATCACAGTGGAGCGGTGCTTACTGTGAATGATACAAATTGTACTACTGACTATTTCAACATAGCAGTGTAATTTGTATATGTTAGGTTGAATGTTTTATTATTGTGTGTGTGTGTGTGTGTGTGTTTGTGTGTGTGTGTGTGTGTGTGTGTGTGTGTGTGTGTGTGTGTGTGTGTGTGTGTGTGTGTGTGTGTCAGTGTGTGTGTGGGGGTCTGGGTGGCTCAGCGCGATTGAACAGTGAAACATACTCCGTCATTTTCTTCATACAGGACATCATTCAAACGTCAAAGTGTTTACTTATATTTGTGTACACTCGCAATTAAACACAACATTGTGTTTTTGTTAAATAAATTAAAGTAATACGTCCCCCGAAATGGCGCTAATTTTAAAATGAAACTAAAATGCTCACGGCTGCACGGGCATTCATAACTCTGCGCGCCCACGGTGAGGGATGAGCAGAACAGAGCGAACGTTGTTTAGTTCATTCCTACTTCCATAGGAATTAATTGAAAAAGCTCACTCTACTCTGCACCATTATTAATGAATTGTGCAGACGTCCTTATTTTACTTTCGCTTTTTACCTGATTTTGAACACAAGAGGGCAGTATAACACTATGTATGATTTGGAAAAAAAATTTTTTTGACTAAACAACCATTCTGGCTGTTTTTAAACTTAAACATTATTCTCTAATTGCTCTCACCATGCCCGTTTCTGAAACTCTGCACATGTCTACTGTCTAATAAATGTGATGTGTCTGTCGGGTTTCATGCAATTTCAAGTATGTTAAGAGTCTCAAAAGCATCAACAAAGAATAATAAAGTTTGATGCGTTGCCACGGCAACAGTATCTAAGATATCAATAATCCTTTCTCAGGTCTACATCTGCCGTGTGTCTACATTATACACATAAAGTTTGAAGCAAATTGGGTAAAAATAAGAGGGTGATTTCAAAGCCTTTAGGAAGTGACACACTTCCTGCTGCCAGTTGGTGGCGCTATAACTTTGACTCACAATAGTCACATCCATGTGATCGGACTCTTACAGCGAACACACTGCTGAAGTTTCATCAAGATCAGTTAATGTATGCAGAAGTTATAACACACTTCCTGTTTCCTTTATTCGCCATAAATTCGTTTCCTCGCCACAGCCAAACCGTTCGAGATATCAAAAATCCCCTGGCAACTTTTCATCCTCAATGTCTTGACTTCATGCTGACCGAGTTTCGTGGCGATTGGTTGAATTCTCTAGGAGGAGTATATCGAATTCCAGGGGCATACGCTTCCAAACAAACCATAATAGCCGACTTCCTGTTGGGCTGGGGTAAAAAGTAAAAGTACAAAGGATATATGAATCGATGAGATCTATATGTGTACCGAGTTTCATATTATTACATTCAAGCGTGTTTGATTTATGGACCAAGTTTTCGGACCCCGTTCCAGGGGGCACTGTCGAGCCCCCCTGCCACGCCCGGGTACCAGCTTCAGCCCGGCCCTGATGGCCACGGGTTCTGACCCGTGTGCAAAGTTTCAAGAGTTTTTGAGCACGTTAAGGGCCCCCAAAGTGCGCTGAGAGTCTCAAAAGTATCCAAAAAGAATATTAAAGTTTGATGCGTTGTCACGGCAACAGCATCTAAGATATCAACAATCCTTTCACAGGTCTAAATCTGGCGTGTGTCTACATTATACACATCAAGTTTGAAGCAAATCGGGTAAAGCCTGTTTGATTTATGGACCAAGTTTTCGGACCCCATTCCAGGGGGCGCTGTCGAGCCCCCCTGCCACGCCCGGGTACCAGCTTCAGCCCGGCCCTGATGGCCGCGGTTTCTGACCCGTGTGCAAAGTTTCAAGAGTTTTTGAGCACGTTAAGGGCCCCAAAAGTGCGCTAAGAATCTCAAAAGTATCCAAAAAGAATATTAAAGTTTGATGCGTTGTCACGGCAACAGCATCTAAGATATCAACAATCCTTTCACAGGTCTACATCTGGCTTGTGTCTACATTATACACATCAAGTTTGAAGCAAATAGGGTAAAGCGTGTTGGATATATGGACCAAATTGTCTGACCCGTTCAAGGGGGCGCTGTCGAGCCCCCCTGCCACGCCCGGGTACCAGCTTCAGCCTGGCCCTGATGGCCGCGGGTTTTGTCCCGTGTGCAAAGTTTCAAGAGTTTTCGAGCACGTTAAGAACCCCAAAAGTGCCCGAAAGCATAAAAAAGCATGAAAAAGCTTAAAAAAAGGAATATTAATGTTTGATGCATTGCCATGGCAACAGTATCTAAGATATCAATAATCCTTTCACAGGTCTACATCTGGCGTGTGTCTACATTATGCACATGAAGTTTGAAGCAAATCGGGTAAAAATAAGAGGGTGATTTAAAAGCATTTTGAAAGTGACACACTTCCTGCTTCCAGTTGGTGGCGCTATAACTTTGACTCACAATAGTCACATCCATGTGATCGGGCTCTTACAACGAACACACTGCTGAAGTTTCATCAAGATTAGTTAATGTATGCAGTAGTTATAACACACTTCCTGTTTCACGTTTCTCGCCATAATTTCGTTTACTCGCCACGGCCAAACCGTTCGAGATATCAAAAATCCCCTGGCAATTTTTCATCCTCAGTGTCTTGACTTCATGCTGACCGAGTTTCGTGCCGTGTGTTTGAATTCTCTAGGAGGAGTATTTCACATTCCATTGCATGTGTTTTCCAAACAACCCTTAATAGCCGACTTCCTGTTGGGCTGGGGTAAAAAGTAAGAGCATGAAGTATATATGAACCGATGAGATCTATATGTGTACTGAGTTTCATATTATTACATGCAAGCGTGTTTGATTTATGGACCAAGTGTTCAAACCCCGTTCCAGGGGGCGCTGTCGAGCCCCCCTGCCACGCCCGGGTACCAGCTTCAGCCCGGCCCTGATGGCCGCGGGTTCTGAGATGTGTGCAAAGTTTCAAGAGTTTTCGAGCACGTTAAGGCCCCCAAAAGTGCCCAAAAGGTAGTAAAATAATAATAATAATAATAAATATAGCTGCGAGCAGCGATTACGGGCCCAAGCCGGTGGCACCGCAACCCCGGTGCCTTTAGTTACCTAAAGGCACCGGAGTGGCGGTGCCGCCGGCTTTGGCCCTTCATCGCTGCTCGCAGCTATATTCATATATATATATATATATATATATATATATATATATATATATAAACAAGCCGGTGGCACCGCCACCCCGGTGCCTTTATATATATATATATATATATGTCTACATTGTTCAATCACGCCTCACACACACACACACACTTTTGCAGAGCCCACACCAATGCAAGCTCTATAGCACACATCTTCTCAAAGGTCAAAGCGGAGTTA
Source organism: Tiaroga cobitis (assembly GCA_030578255.1). Taxonomy (NCBI): domain Eukaryota; kingdom Metazoa; phylum Chordata; class Actinopteri; order Cypriniformes; family Leuciscidae; genus Tiaroga; species Tiaroga cobitis. The sequence goes on from CM060591.1 coordinate 48,998,829, forward strand.
CGATATTGCCCGTCATGCACAGTAACCGTAAAGGCACCGGGGTGGCGGTGCCACCGGCTTGTTTATATATATATATATATCGTATTATTCTAACTTGTAAAAAACTATTAACTTTTGTTAATATTCAACCATTTCACAACTAACTTTTTTCCATAGATCAAACACAACATAATTATATGGTGGACTGAAACAAAAATTATTAATTAAATAAAATTATTGTTTTCCTCTGAAATAGCAAAAGCATCACACACTAGCTGTACCTGCTCTAAATAAAAAAGAGTAATTCAATAAAAATACAAAATCGAACTAAATAAAATAAATTATTACAAAAACAAAATCAAACCAAAGAAAATATATCTTCGAAAAAAAAAGCGAGTGTCATGAGGAAAGGCGCCTCAGGAATCGTCAGGATTAACTCCATGTGTAAGGAATTTTGATTGATTTTATTTGTCACTTGAAAATTATTGTTAAATGTGTGCCTGCATAACTTTAATAAGATTTATTTTCTTTGATTTGATTTTGTTTTATATAATTTATTTATTTCGATTTTGTATTTTTATTTAAATACTATTATTTATTTAGAGCAGGTACAGCTAAGTGTGCGATGCTTTTGCTATTTCAGAGGGAAAAAAACACATTTTATTTCAAAAAGGCTTTTCAATTAAATAAAATGTTCAAGCTTTGTTTTCGTTTTATTATTTTGTTTGTTTTAAGCTTTGTTTAATTTATATTGTTAATCATCTGACACAAAACAAATGCATAAAGTATCATTTTAACTTTTAAAAAACTATTAACATTTGTTAATAGTACATTGCCTGTCTTTTGTTAATAGGACAAAACATAGTTATTATATTTTATAATATTTTATAAATATATAAAATAAACATTTGTAATGAAATCGTTCAAAAAAATGATATTAGCATTGTTTTAAACTTTGAAACAGAAGTAGCGCAATGCCTGGCCACTCCCGCGCCGCCTCCTTTTCACAATCCGAGGGAACCATCTCCGGAATATTAACCTCACTCCTAGAAGTCCAATTCTCATTATTCATGCCTCTTACCTGGGATTGATTGCACACACACACACACACACACACACACACACACGCACGCACGCACTCACACGCACACACACACACACACACACACACACACGTGTCAAGTCACTTACATTTTAGATGCAATATTGACTGTTCTTCTGTTTCAGCAGCGAAAATAGTTAAACAAAGATCACAGCAGAACCATTGCATCTCACAGCAACGTGTTAGTTCAAATTTTAAGGAAAACAAAAATATGATCTGAAATATCGCACATTCATTTAAAATTCATTCAGGTTCAATTACCAAACATACAAATCTCAATGTAATTTAAAGCAAACAATACATTTAAAATATATGGGTTGTATGCAATTTTTTTATATATAAAAAGATATATATCCAAAAATACAAAGCCTAAACTTTAACAAGGGTTAAACAATCACTGTAACAGACACAATCACACACACACGTCAAATCACTTACATTTTAGATGCAATATTGACTTTTTTTCTGTTTCAGCAGCGAAAATAGTTCAACAAAGATCACAGCAGAACCATCGAGCATCTCACAGCAACGCGTTCTCATTACTGAATGATTCAGCATTTTGAACAAATCGGTTGACTCAAAGATTCAACGACCAATCCATAATCTGTCTCATTCATGAATGACTCAGCCGTTCGAACGAATCGTTTGAACGAATGAATCAATGACTCGCTCATTAAGACGGTCGCCTGGCGACACCTAATGACGGTTTAGTGATATGTTTAAAAGTATCATTCTTTCCAACGATTGTTAATTAACTCATATTTGAAACATAAGCTATATATATATATATATATATATATATATATATATATATATATATATACACACATATATATACACAAAAATAAAATAAACACATTTGAAGCGTGTTTGCTTGCTAAATTGTGAGCTGAACGAAAGTTGCAGCAAATATCAGCAACAGGAGTCAAATTTCATTAATCACGAGAGTGAAGAGCTGACTGAAAAGATGATGACGGAATAGGCTATTTTATGTAAAAGCGCCTATTTAAGCGAATCTATCATTATACTCTTTTGTTGTTGTGTTTTCCGTGAAAAATAATAGACTATTGAACTCACAATTCAAGCACGCGCTCTGCACGCGCCACCATTATCAATGTCCGTGTGGACGTCCGCGATCGAACAGTGGAAACATTGGCTACTCCGTCATTTTATTCAAGAAGATCATTCAAACTGCAAAGTGTTTACTTATTTTTGGATACTCGCAATCAAACACAACATTGTGATTTTGTAAAATACATTCAAGAAATCCGCCCCCGAAATGGGGCTTCTTTTAAAATGAAACAAAAATGCTCACAGCTGCACGTCTTGTGGAGACGTCCGTTACTTTCGCTTTCAAGTTAGCGATTTTAAAGCCCCCAGCGGAGTCACGGTGGGAAAATATTCCCATAGTAGCATCAATTGGCCTACCTGATTTTGAACACAAGAGGGCAGTAAAGCACTATGAATGATTTTTATTTTTTTTATTTTTTTGGCTAAACAACCATTCTGGCTGTTTTTAAACTTAAACATAAATCTTAAATTGAAAAAAAGGAATACAATGGGTTTACTTCTAATATTAGTATAATTTTATAGAAAAATAAATGGTGTATAATTACATTTTAGAAAGATATGAGACATTTCCTGATTCTTTTTTTGACATAATCCCTCGCCATAGCAAAACCGTTTGAGATATTCAATATCCGTTCACAATTTAGCATCTTTAATGTATTTTCATCAAGTTGAAAAAGTTTTGTAACTGTAGATGAAACTAACCCCCCCCCCACACACACTTTTGTCACAAAAGGTGGCGCTACTGAGCCCCTGCACCACGCCCGTTTCTGAAACTTTGCACATGTCTACTGGCTAATAAATGTGATCTGTCTGTCAAGTTTCATGCAATTTTAAGCAATTTCAGGCATGCTAAGAGTCTCAAAAGCATCCAAAAAGAATATTAAAGTTTGATGCGTTGCCATGGCAACAGTATCTAAGATATCAATAATCCTTTCACAGGTCTACATCTGCCGTGTATTTACATTATACACATCAAGTTTGAAGCAAATCGGGTAAAAATAAGAGGGTGATTTCAAAGTATTTTGAAAGTGACACACTTCCTGCTGCCAGTTGGTGGCGCTATAACTTTGACTCACAATAGTCACATCCATGTGATCGGCCTCTCACAGCGAACACACTGTTGAAGTTTCATCAAGATCAGTTAATGTATGCAGAAGTTATAACACACTTCCTGTTTCCATTATTCGCCATAAATTCGTTTCCTCGTCACGGCCAAACCGTTCGAGATATCAAAAATCCCCTGGCAATTTTTCATCCTCAATGTCTTGACATCATGCTGACCGAGTTTCGTTGCGATTGGTTGAATTCTCTAGGAGGAGTATATCGAATTCCAGGGGCATACGCTTCCAAACAAACCATAATAGCCGACTTCCTGTTGGGCTGGGGTAAAAAGTAAAAGTACAAAGGATATATAAACCGATGAGATCTATATGTGTACCGAGTTTCATATTATTACATGCAAGCGTGTTTGATTTATGGACCAAGTTTTCGGACCTCGTTCCAGGGGGCGCTGTCGAGCCTCCCTGCCACGCCCGGGTACCAGCTTCAGCCCGGCCCTGATGGCCGCGGGTTCTGACCCGTGTGCAAAGTTTCAAGAGTTTTCGTGCACGTTAAGGGCCCCCAAAGTGCGCTGAGAGTCTCAAAAGTATCCAAAAAGAATATTAAAGTTTGATGCGTTGTCACGGCAACAGCATCTAAGATATCAACAATCCTTTCACAGGTCTAAATCTGGCGTGTGTCTACATTATACACATCAAGTTTGAAGCAAATCGGGTAAAGCCTGTTTGATTTATGGACCAAGTTTTCGGACCCCATTCCAGGGGGCGCTGTCGAGCCCCCCTGCCACGCCCGGGTACCAGCTTCAGCCCGGCCCTGATGGCCGCGGTTTCTGACCCGTGTGCAAAGTTTCAAGAGTTTTTGAGCACGTTAAGGGCCCCAAAAGTGCGCTAAGAATCTCAAAAGTATCCAAAAAGAATATTAAAGTTTGATGCGTTGTCACGGCAACAGCATCTAAGATATCAACAATCCTTTCACAGGTCTACATCTGGCTTGTGTCTACATTATACACATCAAGTTTGAAGCAAATAGGGTAAAGCGTGTTGGATATATGGACCAAATTGTCTGACCCGTTCAAGGGGGCGCTGTCGAGCCCCCCTGCCACGCCCGGGTACCAGCTTCAGCCTGGCCCTGATGGCCGCGGGTTTTGTCCCGTGTGCAAAGTTTCAAGAGTTTTCGAGCACGTTAAGAACCCCAAAAGTGCCCGAAAGCATAAAAAAGCATGAAAAAGCTTAAAAAAAGGAATATTAATGTTTGATGCATTGCCATGGCAACAGTATCTAAGATATCAATAATCCTTTCACAGGTCTACATCTGGCGTGTGTCTACATTATGCACATGAAGTTTGAAGCAAATCGGGTAAAAATAAGAGGGTGATTTAAAAGCATTTTGAAAGTGACACACTTCCTGCTTCCAGTTGGTGGCGCTATAACTTTGACTCACAATAGTCACATCCATGTGATCGGGCTCTTACAACGAACACACTGCTGAAGTTTCATCAAGATTAGTTAATGTATGCAGTAGTTATAACACACTTCCTGTTTCACGTTTCTCGCCATAATTTCGTTTACTCGCCACGGCCAAACCGTTCGAGATATCAAAAATCCCCTGGCAATTTTTCATCCTCAGTGTCTTGACTTCATGCTGACCGAGTTTCGTGCCGTGTGTTTGAATTCTCTAGGAGGAGTATTTCACATTCCATTGCATGTGTTTTCCAAACAACCCTTAATAGCCGACTTCCTGTTGGGCTGGGGTAAAAAGTAAGAGCATGAAGTATATATGAACCGATGAGATCTATATGTGTACTGAGTTTCATATTATTACATGCAAGCGTGTTTGATTTATGGACCAAGTGTTCAAACCCCGTTCCAGGGGGCGCTGTCGAGCCCCCCTGCCACGCCCGGGTACCAGCTTCAGCCCGGCCCTGATGGCCGCGGGTTCTGAGATGTGTGCAAAGTTTCAAGAGTTTTCGAGCACGTTAAGGCCCCCAAAAGTGCCCAAAAGGTAGTAAAATAATAATAATAATAATAAATAAATATAGCTGCGAGCAGCGATTACGGGCCCAAGCCGGTGGCACCGCAACCCCGGTGCCTTTAGTTACCTAAAGGCACCGGAGTGGCGGTGCCGCCGGCTTTGGCCCTTCATCGCTGCTCGCAGCTATATTCATATATATATATATATATATATATATATATATATATATATATATATATAAACAAGCCGGTGGCACCGCCACCCCGGTGCCTTTATATATATATATATATATATGTCTACATTGTTCAATCACGCCTCACACACACACACACACTTTTGCAGAGCCCACACCAATGCAAGCTCTATAGCACACATCTTCTCAAAGGTCAAAGCGGAGTTACGATATTGCCCGTCATGCACAGTAACCGTAAAGGCACCGGGGTGGCGGTGCCACCGGCTTGTTTATATATATATATATATATCGTATTATTCTAACTTGTAAAAAACTATTAACTTTTGTTAATATTCAACCATTTCACAACTAACTTTTTTCCATAGATCAAACACAACATAATTATATGGTGGACTGAAACAAAAATTATTAATTAAATAAAATTATTGTTTTCCTCTGAAATAGCAAAAGCATCACACACTAGCTGTACCTGCTCTAAATAAAAAAGAGTAATTCAATAAAAATACAAAATCGAACTAAATAAAATAAATTATTTCAAAAACAAAATCAAACCAAAGAAAATATATCTTCGAAAAAAAAAGCGAGTGTCATGAGGAAAGGCGCCTCAGGAATCGTCAGGATTAACTCCATGTGTAAGGAATTTTGATTGATTTTATTTGTCACTTGAAAATTATTGTTAAATGTGTGCCTGCATAACTTTAATAAGATTTATTTTCTTTGATTTGATTTTGTTTTATATAATTTATTTATTTCGATTTTGTATTTTTATTTAAATACTATTATTTATTTAGAGCAGGTACAGCTAAGTGTGCGATGCTTTTGCTATTTCAGAGGGAAAAAAACACATTTTATTTCAAAAAGGCTTTTCAATTAAATAAAATGTTCAAGCTTTGTTTTCGTTTTATTATTTTGTTTGTTTTAAGCTTTGTTTAATTTATATTGTTAATCATCTGACACAAAACAAATGCATAAAGTATCATTTTAACTTTTAAAAAACTATTAACATTTGTTAATAGTACATTGCCTGTCTTTTGTTAATAGGACAAAACATAGTTATTATATTTTATAATATTTTATAAATATATAAAATAAACATTTGTAATGAAATCGTTCAAAAAAATGATATTAGCATTGTTTTAAACTTTGAAACAGAAGTAGCGCAATGCCTGGCCACTCCCGCGCCGCCTCCTTTTCACAATCCGAGGGAACCATCTCCGGAATATTAACCTCACTCCTAGAAGTCCAATTCTCATTATTCATGCCTCTTACCTGGGATTGATTGCACACACACACACACACACACACACACACGCACGCACGCACTCACACGCACACACACACACACACACACACACACACACGTGTCAAGTCACTTACATTTTAGATGCAATATTGACTGTTCTTCTGTTTCAGCAGCGAAAATAGTTAAACAAAGATCACAGCAGAACCATTGCATCTCACAGCAACAGGTTTTCTCATTACTGAATGATTCAGCATTTTGAACAAATTGGTTGACTCAAAGATTCAATGACCAATCCATAAACATCTGTCTCATTCATGAATGACTCAGTCGTTCAAACGAATCGTTTGAACGAATGAATCAATGACCCGCTCATTAAGACGGTCGCCTGGCGACACCTAGTGACGGTTTAGTGTTATTTGATTATACACTCAAAATATTCCACAACAAATCCTTTAAATTTAATGATATTCAGAACAGAACACAAATAAAAAAATAACTATAATAAAGCCAAAACGAAATAATTTAAAACAAAAGTAAAAGTAAGTGGTGTTAGGCTCACGTAAATCTCTCTTTAGAATCTAAATGTTGCAACATTTGCGATGTATTTGGATGCTAAACTATTCTTTATTACAGGCTTTGTACTTCACTCACGTTCCAATATCGACGGAAAAAATCATCCTCTTCACTTGTGCAAAAATGTGCTTGGAAAAATCACAGTGGAGCGGTGCTTACTGTGAATGATACAAATTGTACTACTGACTATTTCAACATAGCAGTGTAATTTGTATATGTTAGGTTGAATGATTTATTATTGTGTGTGTGTGTGTGTGTGTGTGTGTGTGTGTGTGTGTGTGTGTGTGTGTGTGTCAGTGTGTGTGTGGGGGTCTGGGTGGCTCAGCGCGATTGAACAGTGAAACATACTCCGTCATTTTCTTCATACAGGACATCATTCAAACGTCAAAGTGTTTACTTATATTTGTGTACACTCGCAATTAAACACAACATTGTGTTTTTGTTAAATAAATTAAAGTAATACGTCCCCCGAAATGGCGCTAATTTTAAAATGAAACTAAAATGCTCACGGCTGCACGGGCATTCATAACTCTGCGCGCCCACGGTGAGGGACGAGCAGAACAGAGCGAACGTTGTTTAGTTCATTCCTACTTCCATAGGAATTAATTGAAAAAGCTCACTCTACTCTGCACCATTATTAATGAATTGTGCAGACGTCCTTATTTTACTTTCGCTTTTTACCTGATTTTGAACACAAGAGGGCAGTATAACACTATGTATGATTTGGAAAAAAATTTTTTTGACTAAACAACCATTCTGGCTGTTTTTAAACTTAAACATTATTCTCTAATTGCTCTCACCATGCCCGTTTCTGAAACTCTGCACATGTCTACTGTCTAATAAATGTGATGTGTCTGTCGGGTTTCATGCAATTTCAAGTATGTTAAGAGTCTCAAAAGCATCAACAAAGAATAATAAAGTTTGATGCGTTGCCACGGCAACAGTATCTAAGATATCAATAATCCTTTCTCAGGTCTACATCTGCCGTGTGTCTACATTATACACATAAAGTTTGAAGCAAATTGGGTAAAAATAAGAGGGTGATTTCAAAGCCTTTAGGAAGTGACACACTTCCTGCTGCCAGTTGGTGGCGCTATAACTTTGACTCACAATAGTCACATCCATGTGATCGGACTCTTACAGCGAACACACTGCTGAAGTTTCATCAAGATCAGTTAATGTATGCAGAAGTTATAACACACTTCCTGTTTCCTTTATTCGCCATAAATTCGTTTCCTCGCCACAGCCAAACCGTTCGAGATATCAAAAATCCCCTGGCAACTTTTCATCCTCAATGTCTTGACTTCATGCTGACCGAGTTTCGTGGCGATTGGTTGAATTCTCTAGGAGGAGTATATCGAATTCCAGGGGCATACGCTTCCAAACAAACCATAATAGCCGACTTCCTGTTGGGCTGGGGTAAAAAGTAAAAGTACAAAGGATATATGAATCGATGAGATCTATATGTGTACCGAGTTTCATATTATTACATTCAAGCGTGTTTGATTTATGGACCAAGTTTTCGGACCCCGTTCCAGGGGGCACTGTCGAGCCCCCCTGCCACGCCCGGGTACCAGCTTCAGCCCGGCCCTGATGGCCACGGGTTCTGACCCGTGTGCAAAGTTTCAAGAGTTTTTGAGCACGTTAAGGGCCCCCAAAGTGCGCTGAGAGTCTCAAAAGTATCCAAAAAGAATATTAAAGTTTGATGCGTTGTCACGGCAACAGCATCTAAGATATCAACAATCCTTTCACAGGTCTAAATCTGGCGTGTGTCTACATTATACACATCAAGTTTGAAGCAAATCGGGTAAAGCCTGTTTGATTTATGGACCAAGTTTTCGGACCCCATTCCAGGGGGCGCTGTCGAGCCCCCCTGCCACGCCCGGGTACCAGCTTCAGCCCGGCCCTGATGGCCACGGGTTCTGACCCGTGTGCAAAGTTTCAAGAGTTTTTGAGCATGTTAAGGGCCCCAAAAGTGCGCTAAGAATCTCAAAAGTATCCAAAAAGAATATTAAAGTTTGATGCGTTGTCACGGCAACAGCATCTAAGATATCAACAATCCTTTCACAGGTCTACATCTGGCTTGTGTCTACATTATACACATCAAGTTTGAAGCAAATAGGGTAAAGCGTGTTGGATATATGGACCAAATTGTCTGACCCGTTCAAGGGGGCGCTGTCGAGCCCCCCTGCCACGCCCGGGTACCAGCTTCAGCCTGGCCCTGATGGCCGCGGGTTTTGTCCCGTGTGCAAAGTTTCAAGAGTTTTCGAGCACGTTAAGAACCCCAAAAGTGCCCGAAAGCATAAAAAAGCATGAAAAAGCTTAAAAAAAGGAATATTAATGTTTGATGCATTGCCATGGCAACAGTATCTAAGATATCAATAATCCTTTCACAGGTCTACATCTGGCGTGTGTCTACATTATGCACATGAAGTTTGAAGCAAATCGGGTAAAAATAAGAGGGTGATTTAAAAGCATTTTGAAAGTGACACACTTCCTGCTGCCAGTTGGTGGCGCTATAACTTTGACTCACAATAGTCACATCCATGTGATCGGGCTCTTACAACGAACACACTGCTGAAGTTTCATCAAGATTAGTTAATGTATGCAGTAGTTATAACACACTTCCTGTTTCACGTTTCTCGCCATAATTTCGTTTACTCGCCACGGCCAAACCGTTCGAGATATCAAAAATCCCCTGGCAATTTTTCATCCTCAGTGTCTTGACTTCATGCTGACCGAGTTTCGTGCCGTGTGTTTGAATTCTCTAGGAGGAGTATTTCACATTCCATTGCATGTGTTTTCCAAACAACCCTTAATAGCCGACTTCCTGTTGGGCTGGGGTAAAAAGTAAGAGCATGAAGTATATATGAACCGATGAGATCTATATGTGTACTGAGTTTCATATTATTACATGCAAGCGTGTTTGATTTATGGACCAAGTGTTCAAACCCCGTTCCAGGGGGCGCTGTCGAGCCCCCCTGCCACGCCCGGGTACCAGCTTCAGCCCGGCCCTGATGGCCGCGGGTTCTGAGATGTGTGCAAAGTTTCAAGAGTTTTCGAGCACGTTAAGGCCCCCAAAAGTGCCCAAAAGGTAGTAAAATAATAATAATAATAATAATAATAATAATAATAATAATAAATATAGCTGCGAGCAGCGATTGCGGGCCCAAGCCGGTGGCACCGCAACCCCGGTGCCGGAGTGGCGGTTCCGCCGGCTTTGGCCCTTCATCGCTGCTCGCAGCTATATTTATATATATATATATATATATATATATATATATATATATATATAAACAAGCCGGTGGCACTGCCACCCCGGTGCCTTAAGGGTTACTGTGCACGACGTGCAAAAACGTAACCCCGCTTTCACTGTCGCCCTACGGTCCCATGGATTTAACGGACACATGAAATAAGTACACAAGACCGAAAATTGATATGAACTGTACCATTTTGGACAGGGACTATGATCGTGAATCACAATAGCCACATATATGAGATCATTTAAATTTAGAATCATTTTTAATGTCATAGGACATACATGGGCAATATACGGCCCGGGGGCCGGGGCCGGATCCGGCCCGCATAGCGCTTCAATCCGGCCCCCGCGATGCGATCGCAATTTGGATGAAACACACGCCGAAATAAACATGCGTGACACAAAACAATCTTTAACTTAGGTGGCAAATATGTTTTAGTAATTCTGTGAATTACACTGCGCAAACCAAAATTAATACTACCCACCGGATGAAGGGTTGTCTCTGTCTCCACATAACATAAAATATTCATTTTATTTTATTTTTCGTGTTCGCATTTATGAGGAAAAACAATGTTACAGACGTGTTCTCCGTTACGGACGTGAGCGCTCTGAAAGCGGCACTAAAAGATGCTTTAAAACTTTCACAAAGACATCAAACAGAAAGCACAAAACAAAGCACAAAACCTTTCTTTGAAGTGAATTTCGTTTTGTATTAATTGTATCTTAATTTTAATCAATGTTTCATCAACCAATTGCCTGTATTTAATCAATAAGAAGTAAATATAGCAGACAATATAGAGATAATCACGAAACATTAATAATGAGATAATCACGCCGGCGCGTGAACTGGAGCTCGTCTCATAAATGAACCGAAACTCAGCATATAAAGTAGCCTACTTGCCTCACATGTCTACTTTTAAACTGAACAATTCAAAACGAAAGAAAACAGACTACAGACTGCTCTCTGCTTATGTAATCCTTATGAAATGTGCATTTCTCTCTGGCGCGTTCACTAGGCTACTGAAGATCGCGAGTCAGCATCGTCAACTTCATCTTAGCCGACAATGACAAAGAAAACACTTATTTATTAATAAACAATTAAAATATCTCCTTGCTATATTTTACATATTCATAATCATTACTTTTGCTGGTTTTGCCAGTCATGTATTCTGCAACGAAATATGTTTTGAAAGTATCCTTCCCAACACTGGAAGTCTGTATGTTAATTAGGGATGGGCATTTTTCAAAAATATTGCATTCGAATATTCGGGCTCATAAAAATCAAATATTCGTTTATTTAAATGACATTTAACGAAAAAGATGTTATTTTTTAAGTTTTTTTTTTTTTTACGTTTTTGTCACCATTTCTTTTAGTTGAAAACATTAAACATTAGGCCTATGTGTAAACAAAAAATATAAAAAATAAAAGCATTAATAAAAGAATGCTCAAGCAGCGCGAACGGGAAAAAAACGCCTAATAAAGCGGTTGCGCCAGATATCGTACAGAACGTACACACACTCGAGTCAGCATATGATTATCGTGTTTATATTGTTTCATGTTTATATAGAGAAAAACAATATCCACATGCAGGGGCGCCTGCATGTGGATGAAAAAAAAAATATGATTTACAATTACTGCTTTGGTTGCATTCTGGTGGAATTATTAATAGTACATTAGATATGACAAAATACCTTCATAGCGGTAAACAGAGTATCTTCAATTGGTACCGAGTGGCATAAGACTTGATAAACGCGCGTTCAAAATGATCACGATAAAACAGGTGCTCGCGCACATTCGGCCTGGGGACTGGTTTATAGTAGCCTGTATTCGTGTTCGAAGGTGTCATCTCCTCATACGTTCACGAAAAGTACGAAGTACGAACGCAGTGCTTTCCATCTTGAGATTCAGTGGGGGGCGCACTCTGGACAGCTATATAGTGTCTTATTATTCTAAATAATTGAATATATTGATCAAATTTACAAATTGAAAATGAAAGATGAAGCATACATTTAATAAGACTAGACTAGGGGTGCCTTGCACTTCCTTGCATTACAATATGCAGATTTAAATATACCACCGTCAATTTGATGTGTGTGTGTATAATAAAATCATTTAGTCACTTCAATTATAACTTGAACGTGTTTGCTTACTAAATTGTGAGCAAAACGAAAGTTGCAGCAAAGATCAGCAACAGGAGTCAAAATTCATTAATCACGAGAGTGAAGAGCTGACTGAAAAAAATGATGACGGAATATTTTGTGTAAAAGTGCCTATTTAAGCGAATCTGTCATTTACTCTTTTGTTGTTGTGTTTTCCCTGAAAACCGGAAGCAATCGCCCCCGATATGGCGCTAATTTTAAAGTGACACTAAAAAGTATGCGGCTGCACTGACATTCATAATGGTGCGCGTCCATGGCGACGAGCAAGCAAAACAGAGCGAACGTTTTTTCATTTCTACTTCCATAGAAATTCATTCGAATTTCATTAATCACGAGTCGAGAGTGAGCGTCTCTCTCTGCTGTGTTATGCTGCATCACACGGGCATTCATAACGCTGTGCGTCCACGACGATGAGCGAGCAGAACAGAGTGAACGTTTTTTAGTTCATTCCTACTTCCATATAGGAATTCCCTCGAGCGCTCTGCACGCGCCACCATTATCAATGTCCGTGTGGACGTCCGCGATCGAACAGTGGAAACATTGGCTACTCCGTCATTTTATTCAAGAAGATCATTCAAACTGCAAAGTGTTTACTTATTTTTGGATACTCGCAATCAAACACAACATTGTGATTTTGTAAAATACATTCAAGAAATCCGCCCCCGAAATGGGGCTTCTTTTAAAATGAAACGAAAATGCTTACAGCTGCACGTCTTGTGGAGACGTCCGTTACTTTCGCTTTCAAGTTAGCGATTTTAAAGCCCCCAGCGGAGTCACGGTGGGAAAATATTCCCATAGTAGCATCAATTGGCCTACCTGATTTTGAACACAAGAGGGCAGTAAAGCACTATGAATGATTTGTATTTTTTTATTTTTTTGGCTAAACAACCATTCTGGCTGTTTTTAAACTTAAACATAAATCTTAAATTGAAAAAAAGGAATACAATGGGTTTAGTTCTAATATTAGTATAATTTTATAGAAAAATAAATGGTGTATAATTACATTTTAGAAAGATATGAGACATTTCCTGATTCTTTTTTTGACATAATCCCTCGCCATAGAAAAAACGTTTGAGATATTCAATATCCGTTCACAATTTAGCATCTTTAATGTATTTTCATCAAGTTGAAAAAGTTTTGTAACTGTAGATGAAACTAACCCCCCCCCCACACACACACACACACACTTTTGTCACAAAAGGTGGCGCTACTGAGCCCCTGCACTACGCCCGTTTCTGAAACTTTGCACATGTCTACTGGCTAATAAATGTGATCTGTCTGTCAAGTTTCATGCAATTTTAAGCAATTTCAGGCATGCTAAGAGTCTCAAAAGCATCCAAAAAGAATATTAAAGTTTGATGCGTTGCCATGGCAACAGTATCTAAGATATCAATAATCCTTTCACAGGTCTACATCTGCCGTGTATTTACATTATACACATCAAGTTTGAAGCAAATCGGGTAAAAATAAGAGGGTGATTTCAAAGTATTTTGAAAGTGACACACTTCCTGCTGCCAGTTGGTGGCGCTATAACTTTGACTCACAATAGTCACATCCATGTGATCGGCCTCTTACAGCGAACACACTGTTGAAGTTTCATCAAGATCAGTTAATGTATGCAGAAGTTATAACACACTTCCTGTTTCCATTATTCGCCATAAATTCGTTTCCTCGTCACGGCCAAACCGTTCGAGATATCAGAAATCCCCTGGCAATTTTTCATCCTCAATGTCTTGACATCATGCTGACCGAGTTTCGTTGCGATTGGTTGAATTCTCTAGGAGGAGTATATCGAATTCCAGGGGCATACGCTTTCAAACAAACCATAATAGCCGACTTCCTGTTGGACTGGGGTAAAAAGTAAAAGTACAAAGGATATATGAATCGATGAGATCTATATGTGTACCGAGTTTCATATTATTACATTCAAGCGTGTTTGATTTATGGACCAAGTTTTCGGACCCCGTTCCAGGGGGCACTGTCGAGCCCCCCTGCCACGCCCGGGTACCAGCTTCAGCCCGGCCCTGATGGCCACGGGTTCTGACCCGTGTGCAAAGTTTCAAGAGTTTTTGAGCACGTTAAGGGCCCCCAAAGTGCGCTGAGAGTCTCAAAAGTATCCAAAAAGAATATTAAAGTTTGATGCGTTGTCACGGCAACAGCATCTAAGATATCAACAATCCTTTCACAAGTCTAAATCTGGCGTGTGTCTACATTATACACATCAAGTTTGAAGCAAATCGGGTAAAGCCTGTTTGATTTATGGACCAAGTTTTCGGACCCCATTCCAGGGGGCGCTGTCGAGCCCCCCTGCCACGCCCGGGTACCAGCTTCAGCCCGGCCCTGATGGCCGCGGTTTCTGACCCGTGTGCAAAGTTTCAAGAGTTTTTGAGCACGTTAAGGGCCCCAAAAGTGCGCTAAGAATCTCAAAAGTATCCAAAAAGAATATTAAAGTTTGATGCGTTGTCACGGCAACAGCATCTAAGATATCAACAATCCTTTCACAGGTCTACATCTGGCTTGTGTCTACATTATACACATCAAGTTTGAAGCAAATAGGGTAAAGCGTGTTGGATATATGGACCAAATTGTCTGACCCGTTCAAGGGGGCGCTGTCGAGCCCCCCTGCCACGCCCGGGTACCAGCTTCAGCCTGGCCCTGATGGCCGCGGGTTTTGTCCCGTGTGCAAAGTTTCAAGAGTTTTCGAGCACGTTAAGAACCCCAAAAGTGCCCGAAAGCATAAAAAAGCATGAAAAAGCTTAAAAAAAGGAATATTAATGTTTGATGCATTGCCATGGCAACAGTATCTAAGATATCAATAATCCTTTCACAGGTCTACATCTGGCGTGTGTCTACATTATGCACATGAAGTTTGAAGCAAATCGGGTAAAAATAAGAGGGTGATTTAAAAGCATTTTGAAAGTGACACACTTCCTGCTTCCAGTTGGTGGCGCTATAACTTTGACTCACAATAGTCACATCCATGTGATCGGGCTCTTACAACGAACACACTGCTGAAGTTTCATCAAGATTAGTTAATGTATGCAGTAGTTATAACACACTTCCTGTTTCACGTTTCTCGCCATAATTTCGTTTACTCGCCACGGCCAAACCGTTCGAGATATCAAAAATCCCCTGGCAATTTTTCATCCTCAGTGTCTTGACTTCATGCTGACCGAGTTTCGTGCCGTGTGTTTGAATTCTCTAGGAGGAGTATTTCACATTCCATTGCATGTGTTTTCCAAACAACCCTTAATAGCCGACTTCCTGTTGGGCTGGGGTAAAAAGTAAGAGCATGAAGTATATATGAACCGATGAGATCTATATGTGTACTGAGTTTCATATTATTACATGCAAGCGTGTTTGATTTATGGACCAAGTGTTCAAACCCCGTTCCAGGGGGCGCTGTCGAGCCCCCCTGCCATGCCCGGGTACCAGCTTCAGCCCGGCCCTGATGGCCGCGGGTTCTGAGATGTGTGCAAAGTTTCAAGAGTTTTCGAGCACGTTAAGGCCCCCAAAAGTGCCCAAAAGGTAGTAAAATAATAATAATAATAATAATAATAATAATAATAATAATAATAATAATAAATAATAATCCTTAGGAAAACAATAGGGCCTTTGCCTTTTCAAGGCTTGGGCCCTAATAATCCTAAGGAAAACAATAGGGCCTTCGCCTTTTCAAGGCTTGGGCCCTAAATATAGCTGCGAGCAGCGATTACGGGCCCAAGCCGGTGGCACCGCAACCCCGGTGCCTTTAGTTACCTAAAGGCACCGGAGTGGCGGTGCCGCCGGCTTTGGCCCTTCATCGCTGCTCGCAGCTATATTCATATATATATATATATATATATATATATATATATATATATATAAACAAGCCGGTGGCACCGCCACCCCGGTGCCTTTATATATATATATATATATATGTCTACATTGTTCAATCACGCCTCACACACACACACACACTTTTGCAGAGCCCACACCAATGCAAGCTCTATAGCACACATCTTCTCAAAGGTCAAAGCGGAGTTACGATATTGCCCGTCATGCACAGTAACCGTAAAGGCACCGGGGTGGCGGTGCCACCGGCTTGTTTATATATATATATATATCGTATTATTCTAACTTGTAAAAAACTATTAACTTTTGTTAATATTCAACCATTTCACAACTAACTTTTTTCCATAGATCAAACACAACATAATTATATGGTGGACTGAAACAAAAATTATTAATTAAATAAAATTATTGTTTTCCTCTGAAATAGCAAAAGCATCACACACTAGCTGTACCTGCTCTAAATAAAAAAGAGTAATTCAATAAAAATACAAAATCGAACTAAATAAAATAAATTATTACAAAAACAAAATCAAACCAAAGAAAATATATCTTCGAAAAAAAAAGCGAGTGTCATGAGGAAAGGCGCCTCAGGAATCGTCAGGATTAACTCCATGTGTAAGGAATTTTGATTGATTTTATTTGTCACTTGAAAATTATTGTTAAATGTGTGCCTGCATAACTTTAATAAGATTTATTTTCTTTGATTTGATTTTGTTTTATATAATTTATTTATTTCGATTTTGTATTTTTATTTAAATACTATTATTTATTTAGAGCAGGTACAGCTAAGTGTGCGATGCTTTTGCTATTTCAGAGGGAAAAAAACACATTTTATTTCAAAAAGGCTTTTCAATTAAATAAAATGTTCAAGCTTTGTTTTCGTTTTATTATTTTGTTTGTTTTAAGCTTTGTTTAATTTATATTGTTAATCATCTGACACAAAACAAATGCATAAAGTATCATTTTAACTTTTAAAAAACTATTAACATTTGTTAATAGTACATTGCCTGTCTTTTGTTAATAGGACAAAACATAGTTATTATATTTTATAATATTTTATAAATATATAAAATAAACATTTGTAATGAAATCGTTCAAAAAAATGATATTAGCATTGTTTTAAACTTTGAAACAGAAGTAGCGCAATGCCTGGCCACTCCCGCGCCGCCTCCTTTTCACAATCCGAGGGAACCATCTCCGGAATATTAACCTCACTCCTAGAAGTCCAATTCTCATTATTCATGCCTCTTACCTGGGATTGATTGCACACACACACACACACACACACACACACACACACGCACGCACGCACTCACACGCACACACACACACACACACACACACACACACGTGTCAAGTCACTTACATTTTAGATGCAATATTGACTGTTCTTCTGTTTCAGCAGCGAAAATAGTTAAACAAAGATCACAGCAGAACCATTGCATCTCACAGCAACGTGTTTTCTCATTACTGAATGATTCAGCATTTTGAACAAATTGGTTGACTCAAAGATTCAATGACCAATCCATAAACATCTGTCTCATTCATGAATGACTCAGTCGTTCAAACGAATCGTTTGAACGAATGAATCAATGACCCGCTCATTAAGACGGTCGCCTGGCG
Source organism: Tiaroga cobitis (assembly GCA_030578255.1). NCBI lineage: Eukaryota > Metazoa > Chordata > Actinopteri > Cypriniformes > Leuciscidae > Tiaroga > Tiaroga cobitis. The sequence goes on from CM060591.1 coordinate 49,016,896, forward strand.
ACACCTAGTGACGGTTTAGTGTTATTTGATTATACACTCAAAATATTCCACAACAAATCCTTTAAATTTAATGATATTCAGAACAGAACACAAATAAAAAAATAACTATAATAAAGCCAAAACGAAATAATTTAAAACAAAAGTAAAAGTAAGTGGTGTTAGGCTCACGTAAATCTCTCTTTAGAATCTAAATGTTGCAACATTTGCGATGTATTTGGATGCTAAACTATTCTTTATTACAGGCTTTGTACTTCACTCACGTTCCAATATCGACGGAAAAAATCATCCTCTTCACTTGTGCAAAAATGTGCTTGGAAAAATCACAGTGGAGCGGTGCTTACTGTGAATGATACAAATTGTACTACTGACTATTTCAACATAGCAGTGTAATTTGTATATGTTAGGTTGAATGTTTTATTATTGTGTGTGTGTGTGTGTGTGTGTGTTTGTGTGTGTGTGTGTGTGTGTGTGTGTGTGTGTGTGTGTGTGTGTGTGTGTGTGTGTGTGTGTCAGTGTGTGTGTGGGGGTCTGGGTGGCTCAGCGCGATTGAACAGTGAAACATACTCCGTCATTTTCTTCATACAGGACATCATTCAAACGTCAAAGTGTTTACTTATATTTGTGTACACTCGCAATTAAACACAACATTGTGTTTTTGTTAAATAAATTAAAGTAATATGTCCCCCGAAATGGCGCTAATTTTAAAATGAAACTAAAATGCTCACGGCTGCACGGGCATTCATAACTCTGCGCGCCCACGGTGAGGGACGAGCAGAACAGAGCGAACGTTGTTTAGTTCATTCCTACTTCCATAGGAATTAATTGAAAAAGCTCACTCTACTCTGCACCATTATTAATGAATTGTGCAGACGTCCTTATTTTACTTTCGCTTTTTACCTGATTTTGAACACAAGAGGGCAGTATAACACTATGTATGATTTGGAAAAAAATTTTTTTTGACTAAACAACCATTCTGGCTGTTTTTAAACTTAAACATTATTCTCTAATTGCTCTCACCATGCCCGTTTCTGAAACTCTGCACATGTCTACTGTCTAATAAATGTGATGTGTCTGTCGGGTTTCATGCAATTTCAAGTATGTTAAGAGTCTCAAAAGCATCAACAAAGAATAATAAAGTTTGATGCGTTGCCACGGCAACAGTATCTAAGATATCAATAATCCTTTCTCAGGTCTACATCTGCCGTGTGTCTACATTATACACATAAAGTTTGAAGCAAATTGGGTAAAAATAAGAGGGTGATTTCAAAGCCTTTAGGAAGTGACACACTTCCTGCTGCCAGTTGGTGGCGCTATAACTTTGACTCACAATAGTCACATCCATGTGATCGGACTCTTACAGCGAACACACTGCTGAAGTTTCATCAAGATCAGTTAATGTATGCAGAAGTTATAACACACTTCCTGTTTCCTTTATTCGCCATAAATTCGTTTCCTCGCCACAGCCAAACCGTTCGAGATATCAAAAATCCCCTGGCAACTTTTCATCCTCAATGTCTTGACTTCATGCTGACCGAGTTTCGTGGCGATTGGTTGAATTCTCTAGGAGGAGTATATCGAATTCCAGGGGCATACGCTTCCAAACAAACCATAATAGCCGACTTCCTGTTGGGCTGGGGTAAAAAGTAAAAGTACAAAGGATATATGAATCGATGAGATCTATATGTGTACCGAGTTTCATATTATTACATTCAAGCGTGTTTGATTTATGGACCAAGTTTTCGGACCCCGTTCCAGGGGGCACTGTCGAGCCCCCCTGCCACGCCCGGGTACCAGCTTCAGCCCGGCCCTGATGGCCACGGGTTCTGACCCGTGTGCAAAGTTTCAAGAGTTTTTGAGCACGTTAAGGGCCCCCAAAGTGCGCTGAGAGTCTCAAAAGTATCCAAAAAGAATATTAAAGTTTGATGCGTTGTCACGGCAACAGCATCTAAGATATCAACAATCCTTTCACAGGTCTAAATCTGGCGTGTGTCTACATTATACACATCAAGTTTGAAGCAAATCGGGTAAAGCCTGTTTGATTTATGGACCAAGTTTTCGGACCCCATTCCAGGGGGCGCTGTCGAGCCCCCCTGCCACGCCCGGGTACCAGCTTCAGCCCGGCCCTGATGGCCGCGGTTTCTGACCCGTGTGCAAAGTTTCAAGAGTTTTTGAGCACGTTAAGGGCCCCAAAAGTGCGCTAAGAATCTCAAAAGTATCCAAAAAGAATATTAAAGTTTGATGCGTTGTCACGGCAACAGCATCTAAGATATCAACAATCCTTTCACAGGTCTACATCTGGCTTGTGTCTACATTATACACATCAAGTTTGAAGCAAATAGGGTAAAGCGTGTTGGATATATGGACCAAATTGTCTGACCCGTTCAAGGGGGCGCTGTCGAGCCCCCCTGCCACGCCCGGGTACCAGCTTCAGCCTGGCCCTGATGGCCGCGGGTTTTGTCCCGTGTGCAAAGTTTCAAGAGTTTTCGAGCACGTTAAGAACCCCAAAAGTGCCCGAAAGCATAAAAAAGCATGAAAAAGCTTAAAAAAAGGAATATTAATGTTTGATGCATTGCCATGGCAACAGTATCTAAGATATCAATAATCCTTTCACAGGTCTACATCTGGCGTGTGTCTACATTATGCACATGAAGTTTGAAGCAAATCGGGTAAAAATAAGAGGGTGATTTAAAAGCATTTTGAAAGTGACACACTTCCTGCTTCCAGTTGGTGGCGCTATAACTTTGACTCACAATAGTCACATCCATGTGATCGGGCTCTTACAACGAACACACTGCTGAAGTTTCATCAAGATTAGTTAATGTATGCAGTAGTTATAACACACTTCCTGTTTCACGTTTCTCGCCATAATTTCGTTTACTCGCCACGGCCAAACCGTTCGAGATATCAAAAATCCCCTGGCAATTTTTCATCCTCAGTGTCTTGACTTCATGCTGACCGAGTTTCGTGCCGTGTGTTTGAATTCTCTAGGAGGAGTATTTCACATTCCATTGCATGTGTTTTCCAAACAACCCTTAATAGCCGACTTCCTGTTGGGCTGGGGTAAAAAGTAAGAGCATGAAGTATATATGAACCGATGAGATCTATATGTGTACTGAGTTTCATATTATTACATGCAAGCGTGTTTGATTTATGGACCAAGTGTTCAAACCCCGTTCCAGGGGGCGCTGTCGAGCCCCCCTGCCATGCCCGGGTACCAGCTTCAGCCCGGCCCTGATGGCCGCGGGTTCTGACCCGTGTGCAAAGTTTCAAGAGTTTTTGAGCACGTTAAGGCCCCCAAAAGTGCCCAAAAGGTAGTAAAATAATAATAAATATAGCTGCGAGCAGCGATTACGGGCCCAAGCCGGTGGCACCGCAACCCCGGTGCCTTTAATTACCTAAAGGCACCGGAGTGGCGGTGCCGCCGGCTTTGGCCCTTCATCGCTGCTCGCAGCTATATTTATATGCACACTTTTGCACACCGGGGTGGCGGTGCCACCGGCTTGTTTATATATATATATATATATATATATATATATATATATATATATATATATATAAACAAGCCGGTGGCACCGCCACCCCGGTGCCTTTAGGGTTACTGTGCGTGACGGGCAATAACGTAACCCCGCTTTGACCTTTGAGAAGATGTGTGCTGTAGAGCTTGCATCAGTGTGGGCTCTGCAAAAGTGTGCATTGAGGGCACATATCAACCACAAAGTATGCGTGAGCAACCTTCTGAAACCTAAAATGAAAAATGAGACACCCTACGGTCTCATGGACTTAATGGAAACATGAAATAAGTACACAAGTTTGAAAGTTATATGAAGTGTGCCAAGACAGAATATTTGCCTGATCTGATTAGAAAAATAGTTTTTGTGTGTGTGTGTGTGTGTGAGGCGTGATTGAACAATGTAGACATAAAAACATACTCCGTCCTTTTGTTCATACAGGACATTATTCAAACTACAAAGTGTTTACTTATATTTGTGTACAATCGCAATAAAACACAACATTGTGCTTTTGTCAAACTGTAAACTACAACTGTCACCCAACCAAAATCTCTTACACACACACACACACACACACACACACACACACAGACACACATAGTTTAAAAGCAAAAAAATCTTTTGGACATTCATCATATTGCATTGGTTTTCATTTCTTGTTCTCGAACAGAGCCCTAATCTGTTTATTTTTTCAGTTACACATTCTACATTGATTAAAAAAGAAAAATCAAATGTGCTTTTATTTTAGACATAAATAAATAATCTATCATTCAGATGAGAGTAAAGTTAGTGTTAGTTCAAATTTTAAGGAAAACAAAAATATGATCTGAAATATCGCACATTCATTTAAAATTCATTCAGGTTCAATTACCAAACATACAAATCTCAATGTAATTTAAAGCAAACAATACATTTAAAATATATGGGTTGTATGCAATTTTTTTATATATAAAAAGATATATATCCAAAAATACAAAGCCTAAACTTTAACAAGGGTTAAACAATCACTGTAACAGACACAATCACACACACACACACACACACACACACACGTCAAATCACTTACATTTTAGATGCAATATTGACTTTTTTTCTGTTTCAGCAGCGAAAATAGTTCGACAAAGATCACAGCAGAACCATCGAGCATCTCACAGCAACGCGTTCTCATTACTGAATGATTCAGCATTTTGAACAAATTGGTTGACTCAAAGATTCAACGACCAATCCATAATCTGTCTCATTCATGAATGACTCAGCCGTTCGAACGAATCGTTTGAACGAATGAATCAATGACTCGCTCATTAAGACGGTCGCCTGGCGACACCTAATGACGGTTTAGTGATATGTTTAAAAGTATCATTCTTTCCAACGATTGTTAATTAACTCATATTTGAAACATAAGCTATATATATATATATATATATAATATATATATATATATATACACACATATATATACACAAAAATAAAATAAACACATTTGAAGCGTGTTTGCTTACTAAATTGTGAGCTGAACGAAAGTTGCAGCAAATATCAGCAACAGGAGTCAAATTTCATTAATCACGAGAGTGAAGAGCTGACTGAAAAGATGATGACGGAATAGGCTATTTTATGTAAAAGCGCCTATTTAAGCGAATCTATCATTATACTCTTTTGTTGTTGTGTTTTCCGTGAAAAATAATAGACTATTGAACTCACAATTCAAGCACGCGCTCTGCACGCGCCACCATTATCAATGTCCGTGTGGACGTCCGCGATCGAACAGTGGAAACATTGGCTACTCCGTCATTTTATTCAAGAAGATCATTCAAACTGCAAAGTGTTTACTAATTTTTGGATACTCGCAATCAAACACAACATTGTGATTTTGTAAAATACATTCAAGAAATCCGCCCCCGAAATGGGGCTTCTTTTAAAATGAAACGAAAATGCTCACAGCTGCACGTCTTGTGGAGACGTCCGTTACTTTCGCTTTCAAGTTAGCGATTTTAAAGCCCCCAGCGGAGTCACGGTGGGAAAATATTCCCATAGTAGCATCAATTGGCCTACCTGATTTTGAACACAAGAGGGCAGTAAAGCACTATGAATGATTTTTTTTTTTTTTTTTTTTTTGGCTAAACAACCATTCTGGCTGTTTTTAAACTTAAACATAAATCTTAAATTGAAAAAAAGGAAGACAATGGGTTTAGTTCTAATATTAGTATAATTTTATAGAAAAATAAATGGTGTATAATTACATTTTAGAAAGATATGAGACATTTCCTGATTCTTTTTTTGACATAATCCCTCGCCATAGCAAAACCGTTTGAGATATTCAATATCCGTTCACAATTTAGCATCTTTAAAGTATTTTCATCAAGTTGAAAAAGTTTTGTAACTGTAGATGAAACTAACCCCCCCCCACACACACACTTTTGTCACAAAAGGTGGCGCTACTGAGCCCCTGCACCACGCCCGTTTCTGAAACTTTGCACATGTCTACTGGCTAATAAATGTGATCTGTCTGTCAAGTTTCATGCAATTTTAAGCAATTTCAGGCATGCTAAGAGTCTCAAAAGCATCCAAAAAGAATATTAAAGTTTGATGCGTTGTCACGGCAACAGTATCTAAGATATCAATAATCCTTTCACAGGTCTACATCTGGCGTGTGTCTACATTATACACATAAAGTTTGAAGCAAATCGGGTAAAAATAAGAGGGTGATTTAAAAGCATTTTGAAAGTTACACACTTCCTGCTGCCAGTTGGTGGCGCTATAACTTTGACTCACAATAGTCACATCCATGTGATCGGCCTCTTACAGCGAACACACTGCTAAAGTTTCATCAAGATCAGTTACTGTATGCTGAAGTTATAACACACTTCCTGTTTCACGTTTCTCGCCATAAATTCGTTTCCTCGCCACGGCCAAACCGTTCGAGATATCAAAAATCCCCTGGCAATTTTTCATGCTCAATGTCTTGACTTCATGCTGACCGAGTTTCGTGGCGATTGGTTGAATTCTCTAGGAGGAGTATATCGAATTCCAGGGGCATACGCTTCCAAACAAACCATAATAGCCGACTTCCTGTTGGGCTGGGGTAAAAAGTAAAAGTACAAAGGATATATGAATCGATGAGATCTATATGTGTACCGAGTTTCATATTATTACATTCAAGCGTGTTTGATTTATGGACCAAGTTTTCGGACCCCGTTCCAGGGGGCACTGTCGAGCCCCCCTGCCACGCCCGGGTACCAGCTTCAGCCCGGCCCTGATGGCCACGGGTTCTGACCCGTGTGCAAAGTTTCAAGAGTTTTTGAGCACGTTAAGGGCCCCCAAAGTGCGCTGAGAGTCTCAAAAGTATCCAAAAAGAATATTAAAGTTTGATGCGTTGTCACGGCAACAGCATCTAAGATATCAACAATCCTTTCACAGGTCTAAATCTGGCGTGTGTCTACATTATACACATCAAGTTTGAAGCAAATCGGGTAAAGCCTGTTTGATTTATGGACCAAGTTTTCGGACCCCATTCCAGGGGGCGCTGTCGAGCCCCCCTGCCACGCCCGGGTACCAGCTTCAGCCCGGCCCTGATGGCCACGGTTTCTGACCCGTGTGCAAAGTTTCAAGAGTTTTTGAGCATGTTAAGGGCCCCAAAAGTGCGCTAAGAATCTCAAAAGTATCCAAAAAGAATATTAAAGTTTGATGCGTTGTCACGGCAACAGCATCTAAGATATCAACAATCCTTTCACAGGTCTACATCTGGCTTGTGTCTACATTATACACATCAAGTTTGAAGCAAATAGGGTAAAGCGTGTTGGATATATGGACCAAATTGTCTGACCCGTTCAAGGGGGCGCTGTCGAGCCCCCCTGCCACGCCCGGGTACCAGCTTCAGCCTGGCCCTGATGGCCGCGGGTTTTGTCCCGTGTGCAAAGTTTCAAGAGTTTTCGAGCACGTTAAGAACCCCAAAAGTGCCCGAAAGCATAAAAAAGCATGAAAAAGCTTAAAAAAAGGAATATTAATGTTTGATGCATTGCCATGGCAACAGTATCTAAGATATCAATAATCCTTTCACAGGTCTACATCTGGCGTGTGTCTACATTATGCACATGAAGTTTGAAGCAAATCGGGTAAAAATAAGAGGGTGATTTAAAAGCATTTTGAAAGTGACACACTTCCTGCTTCCAGTTGGTGGCGCTATAACTTTGACTCACAATAGTCACATCCATGTGATCGGGCTCTTACAACGAACACACTGCTGAAGTTTCATCGAGATTAGTTAATGTATGCAGTAGTTATAACACACTTCCTGTTTCACGTTTCTCGCCATAATTTCGTTTACTCGCCACGGCCAAACCGTTCGAGATATCAAAAATCCCCTGGCAATTTTTCATCCTCAGTGTCTTGACTTCATGCTGACCGAGTTTCGTGCCGTGTGTTTGAATTCTCTAGGAGGAGTATTTCACATTCCATTGCATGTGTTTTCCAAACAACCCTTAATAGCCGACTTCCTGTTGGGCTGGGGTAAAAAGTAAGAGCATGAAGTATATATGAACCGATGAGATCTATATGTGTACTGAGTTTCATATTATTACATGCAAGCGTGTTTGATTTATGGACCAAGTGTTCAAACCCCGTTCCAGGGGGCGCTGTCGAGCCCCCCTGCCACGCCCGGGTACCAGCTTCAGCCCGGCCCTGATGGCCGCGGGTTCTGAGATGTGTGCAAAGTTTCAAGAGTTTTCGAGCACGTTAAGGCCCCCAAAAGTGCCCAAAAGGTAGTAAAATAATAATAATAATAATAAATAATAATCCTTAGGAAAACAATAGGGCCTTCGCCTTTTCAAGGCTTGGGCCCTAATAAATATAGCTGCGAGCAGCGATTACGGGCCCAAGCCGGTGGCACCGCAACCCCGGTGCCTTTAATTACCTAAAGGCACCGGAGTGGCGGTGCCGCCGGCTTTGGCCCTTCATCGCTGCTCGCAGCTATATTTATATATATATATATATATATATATATATATATATATATATATATATAAACAAGCCGGTGGCACCGCCACCCCGGTGCCTTTAGGGTTACTGTGCGTGACGGGCAATAACGTAACCCCGCTTTGACCTTTGAGAAGATGTGTGCTGTAGAGCTTGCATCAGTGTGGGCTCTGCAAAAGTGTGCATTGAGGGCACATATCAACCACAAAGTATGCGTGAGCAACCTTCTGAAACCTAAAATGAAAAATGAGACACCCTACGGTCTCATGGACTTAATGGACACATGAAATAAGTACACAAGTTTGAAAGTTATATGAAGTGTGCCAAGACAGAATATTTGCCTGATCTGATTAGAAAAATAGTTTTTGTGTGTGTGTGTGTGTGTGTGTGAGGCGTGATTGAACAATGTAGACATAAAAACATACTCCGTCCTTTTGTTCATACAGGACATTATTCAAACTACAAAGTGTTTACTTATATTTGTGTACAATCGCAATAAAACACAACATTGTGCTTTTGTCAAACTGTAAACTACAACTGTCACCCAACCAAAATCTCTTACACACACACACACAGACACACATAGTTTAAAAGCAAAAAAATCTTTTGGACATTCATCATATTGCATTGGTTTTCATTTCTTGTTCTCGAACAGAGCCCTAATCTGTTTATTTTTTCAGTTACACATTCTACATTGATTAAAAAAGAAAAATCAAATGTGCTTTTATTTTAGACATAAATAAATAATCTATCATTCAGATGAGAGTAAAGTTAGTGTTAGTTCAAATTTTAAGGAAAACAAAAATATGATCTGAAATATCGCACATTCATTTAAAATTCATTCAGGTTCAATTACCAAACATACAAATCTCAATGTAATTTAAAGCAAACAATACATTTAAAATATATGGGTTGTATGCAATTTTTTTATATATAAAAAGATATATATCCAAAAATACAAAGCCTAAACTTTAACAAGGGTTAAACAATCACTGTAACAGACACAATCACACACACACACACACACACACACGTCAAATCACTTACATTTTAGATGCAATATTGACTTTTTTTCTGTTTCAGCAGCGAAAATAGTTCGACAAAGATCACAGCAGAACCATCGAGCATCTCACAGCAACGCGTTCTCATTACTGAATGATTCAGCATTTTGAACAAATCGGTTGACTCAAAGATTCAACGACCAATCCATAATCTGTCTCATTCATGAATGACTCAGCCGTTCGAACGAATCGTTTGAACGAATGAATCAATGACTCGCTCATTAAGACGGTCGCCTGGCGACACCTAATGACGGTTTAGTGATATGTTTAAAAGTATCATTCTTTCCAACGATTGTTAATTAACTCATATTTGAAACATAAGCTATATATATATATATATATATATATATAATATATATATATATATACACACATATATATACACAAAAATAAAATAAACACATTTGAAGCGTGTTTGCTTACTAAATTGTGAGCTGAACGAAAGTTGCAGCAAATATCAGCAACAGGAGTCAAATTTCATTAATCACGAGAGTGAAGAGCTGACTGAAAAGATGATGACGGAATAGGCTATTTTATGTAAAAGCGCCTATTTAAGCGAATCTATCATTATACTCTTTTGTTGTTGTGTTTTCCGTGAAAAATAATAGACTATTGAACTCACAATTCAAGCACGCGCTCTGCACGCGCCACCATTATCAATGTCCGTGTGGACGTCCGCGATCGAACAGTGGAAACATTGGCTACTCCGTCATTTTATTCAAGAAGATCATTCAAACTGCAAAGTGTTTACTAATTTTTGGATACTCGCAATCAAACACAACATTGTGATTTTGTAAAATACATTCAAGAAATCCGCCCCCGAAATGGGGCTTCTTTTAAAATGAAACGAAAATGCTCACAGCTGCACGTCTTGTGGAGACGTCCGTTACTTTCGCTTTCAAGTTAGCGATTTTAAAGCCCCCAGCGGAGTCACGGTGGGAAAATATTCCCATAGTAGCATCAATTGGCCTACCTGATTTTGAACACAAGAGGGCAGTAAAGCACTATGAATGATTTTAATTTTTTTAATTTTTTTGGCTAAACAACCATTCTGGCTGTTTTTAAACTTAAACATAAATCTTAAATTGAAAAAAAGGAAGACAATGGGTTTACTTCTAATATTAGTATAATTTTATAGAAAAATAAATGGTGTATAATTACATTTTAGAAAGATATGAGACATTTCCTGATTCTTTTTTTGACATAATCCCTCGCCATAGCAAAACCGTTTGAGATATTCAATATCCGTTCACAATTTAGCATCTTTAAAGTATTTTCATCAAGTTGAAAAAGTTTTGTAACTGTAGATGAAACTAACCCCCCCCACACACACACTTTTGTCACAAAAGGTGGCGCTACTGAGCCCCTGCACCACGCCCGTTTCTGAAACTTTGCACATGTCTACTGGCTAATAAATGTGATCTGTCTGTCAAGTTTCATGCAATTTTAAGCAATTTCAGGCATGCTAAGAGTCTCAAAAGCATCCAAAAAGAATATTAAAGTTTGATGCGTTGTCACGGCAACAGTATCTAAGATATCAATAATCCTTTCACAGGTCTACATCTGGCGTGTGTCTACATTATACACATAAAGTTTGAAGCAAATCGGGTAAAAATAAGAGGGTGATTTAAAAGCATTTTGAAAGTTACACACTTCCTGCTGCCAGTTGGTGGCGCTATAACTTTGACTCACAATAGTCACATCCATGTGATCGGCCTCTTACAGCGAACACACTGCTAAAGTTTCATCAAGATCAGTTACTGTATGCTGAAGTTATAACACACTTCCTGTTTCACGTTTCTCGCCATAAATTCGTTTCCTCGCCACGGCCAAACCGTTCGAGATATCAAAAATCCCCTGGCAATTTTTCATGCTCAATGTCTTGACTTCATGCTGACCGAGTTTCGTGGCGATTGGTTGAATTCTCTAGGAGGAGTATATCGAATTCCAGGGGCATACGCTTCCAAACAAACCATAATAGCCGACTTCCTGTTGGGCTGGGGTAAAAAGTAAAAGTACAAAGGATATATGAATCGATGAGATCTATATGTGTACCGAGTTTCATATTATTACATTCAAGCGTGTTTGATTTATGGACCAAGTTTTCGGACCCCGTTCCAGGGGGCACTGTCGAGCCCCCCTGCCACGCCCGGGTACCAGCTTCAGCCCGGCCCTGATGGCCACGGGTTCTGACCCGTGTGCAAAGTTTCAAGAGTTTTTGAGCACGTTAAGGGCCCCCAAAGTGCGCTGAGAGTCTCAAAAGTATCCAAAAAGAATATTAAAGTTTGATGCGTTGTCACGGCAACAGCATCTAAGATATCAACAATCCTTTCACAGGTCTAAATCTGGCGTGTGTCTACATTATACACATCAAGTTTGAAGCAAATCGGGTAAAGCCTGTTTGATTTATGGACCAAGTTTTCGGACCCCATTCCAGGGGGCGCTGTCGAGCCCCCCTGCCACGCCCGGGTACCAGCTTCAGCCCGGCCCTGATGGCCGCGGTTTCTGACCCGTGTGCAAAGTTTCAAGAGTTTTTGAGCATGTTAAGGGCCCCAAAAGTGCGCTAAGAATCTCAAAAGTATCCAAAAAGAATATTAAAGTTTGATGCGTTGTCACGGCAACAGCATCTAAGATATCAACAATCCTTTCACAGGTCTACATCTGGCTTGTGTCTACATTATACACATCAAGTTTGAAGCAAATAGGGTAAAGCGTGTTGGATATATGGACCAAATTGTCTGACCCGTTCAAGGGGGCGCTGTCGAGCCCCCCTGCCACGCCCGGGTACCAGCTTCAGCCTGGCCCTGATGGCCGCGGGTTTTGTCCCGTGTGCAAAGTTTCAAGAGTTTTCGAGCACGTTAAGAACCCCAAAAGTGCCCGAAAGCATAAAAAAGCATGAAAAAGCTTAAAAAAAGGAATATTAATGTTTGATGCATTGCCATGGCAACAGTATCTAAGATATCAATAATCCTTTCACAGGTCTACATCTGGCGTGTGTCTACATTATGCACATGAAGTTTGAAGCAAATCGGGTAAAAATAAGAGGGTGATTTAAAAGCATTTTGAAAGTGACACACTTCCTGCTTCCAGTTGGTGGCGCTATAACTTTGACTCACAATAGTCACATCCATGTGATCGGGCTCTTACAACGAACACACTGCTGAAGTTTCATCGAGATTAGTTAATGTATGCAGTAGTTATAACACACTTCCTGTTTCACGTTTCTCGCCATAATTTCGTTTACTCGCCACGGCCAAACCGTTCGAGATATCAAAAATCCCCTGGCAATTTTTCATCCTCAGTGTCTTGACTTCATGCTGACCGAGTTTCGTGCCGTGTGTTTGAATTCTCTAGGAGGAGTATTTCACATTCCATTGCATGTGTTTTCCAAACAACCCTTAATAGCCGACTTCCTGTTGGGCTGGGGTAAAAAGTAAGAGCATGAAGTATATATGAACCGATGAGATCTATATGTGTACTGAGTTTCATATTATTACATGCAAGCGTGTTTGATTTATGGACCAAGTGTTCAAACCCCCTTCCAGGGGGCGCTGTCGAGCCCCCCTGCCACGCCCGGGTACCAGCTTCAGCCCGGCCCTGATGGCCACGGGTTCTGAGATGTGTGCAAAGTTTCAAGAGTTTTCGAGCACGTTAAGGCCCCCAAAAGTGCCCAAAAGGTAGTAAAATAATAATAATAATAATAATAATAAATAAATATAGCTGCGAGCAGCGATTACGGGCCCAAGCCGGTGGCACCGCAACCCCGGTGCCTTTAGTTACCTAAAGGCACCGGAGTGGCGGTGCCGCCGGCTTTGGCCCTTCATCGCTGCTCGCAGCTATATTCATATATATATATATATATATATATATATATATATATATATATATATATATAAACAAGCCGGTGGCACCGCCACCCCGGTGCCTTTATATATATATATATATATATGTCTACATTGTTCAATCACGCCTCACACACACACACACACTTTTGCAGAGCCCACACCAATGCAAGCTCTATAGCACACATCTTCTCAAAGGTCAAAGCGGAGTTACGATATTGCCCGTCATGCACAGTAACCGTAAAGGCACCGGGGTGGCGGTGCCACCGGCTTGTTTATATATATATATATATCGTATTATTCTAACTTGTAAAAAACTATTAACTTTTGTTAATATTCAACCATTTCACAACTAACTTTTTTCCATAGATCAAACACAACATAATTATATGGTGGACTGAAACAAAAATTATTAATTAAATAAAATTATTGTTTTCCTCTGAAATAGCAAAAGCATCACACACTAGCTGTACCTGCTCTAAATAAAAAAGAGTAATTCAATAAAAATACAAAATCGAACTAAATAAAATAAATTATTACAAAAACAAAATCAAACCAAAGAAAATATATCTTCGAAAAAAAAAGCGAGTGTCATGAGGAAAGGCGCCTCAGGAATCGTCAGGATTAACTCCATGTGTAAGGAATTTTGATTGATTTTATTTGTCACTTGAAAATTATTGTTAAATGTGTGCCTGCATAACTTTAATAAGATTTATTTTCTTTGATTTGATTTTGTTTTATATAATTTATTTATTTCGATTTTGTATTTTTATTTAAATACTATTATTTATTTAGAGCAGGTACAGCTAAGTGTGCGATGCTTTTGCTATTTCAGAGGGAAAAAAACACATTTTATTTCAAAAAGGCTTTTCAATTAAATAAAATGTTCAAGCTTTGTTTTCGTTTTATTATTTTGTTTGTTTTAAGCTTTGTTTAATTTATATTGTTAATCATCTGACACAAAACAAATGCATAAAGTATCATTTTAACTTTTAAAAAACTATTAACATTTGTTAATAGTACATTGCCTGTCTTTTGTTAATAGGACAAAACATAGTTATTATATTTTATAATATTTTATAAATATATAAAATAAACATTTGTAATGAAATCGTTCAAAAAAATGATATTAGCATTGTTTTAAACTTTGAAACAGAAGTAGCGCAATGCCTGGCCACTCCCGCGCCGCCTCCTTTTCACAATCCGAGGGAACCATCTCCGGAATATTAACCTCACTCCTAGAAGTCCAATTCTCATTATTCATGCCTCTTACCTGGGATTGATTGCACACACACACACACACACACACACACACGCACGCACGCACTCACACGCACACACACACACACACACACACACACGTGTCAAGTCACTTACATTTTAGATGCAATATTGACTGTTCTTCTGTTTCAGCAGCGAAAATAGTTAAACAAAGATCACAGCAGAACCATTGCATCTCACAGCAACGTGTTTTCTCATTACTGAATGATTCAGCATTTTGAACAAATTGGTTGACTCAAAGATTCAATGACCAATCCATAAACATCTGTCTCATTCATGAATGACTCAGTCGTTCAAACGAATCGTTTGAACGAATGAATCAATGACCCGCTCATTAAGACGGTCGCCTGGCGACACCTAGTGACGGTTTAGTGTTATTTGATTATACACTCAAAATATTCCACAACAAATCCTTTAAATTTAATGATATTCAGAACAGAACACAAATAAAAAAATAACTATAATAAAGCCAAAACGAAATAATTTAAAACAAAAGTAAAAGTAAGTGGTGTTAGGCTCACGTAAATCTCTCTTTAGAATCTAAATGTTGCAACATTTGCGATGTATTTGGATGCTAAACTATTCTTTATTACAGGTTTTGTACTTCACTCACGTTCCAATATCGACGGAAAAAATCATCCTCTTCACTTGTGCAAAAATGTGCTTGGAAAAATCACAGTGGAGCGGTGCTTACTGTGAATGATACAAATTGTACTACTGACTATTTCAACATAGCAGTGTAATTTGTATATGTTAGGTTGAATGTTTTATTATTGTGTGTGTGTGTGTGTGTGTGTGTGTTGTGTGTGTGTGTGTGTGTGTGTGTGTGTGTGTGTGTGTGTGTGTGTGTGTGTCAGTGTGTGTGTGGGGGTCTGGGTGGCTCAGCGCGATTGAACAGTGAAACATACTCCGTCATTTTCTTCATACAGGACATCATTCAAACGTCAAAGTGTTTACTTATATTTGTGTACACTCGCAATTAAACACAACATTGTGTTTTTGTTAAATAAATTAAAGTAATACGTCCCCCGAAATGGCGCTAATTTTAAAATGAAACTAAAATGCTCACGGCTGCACGGGCATTCATAACTCTGCGCGCCCACGGTGAGGGACGAGCAGAACAGAGCGAACGTTGTTTAGTTCATTCCTACTTCCATAGGAATTAATTGAAAAAGCTCACTCTACTCTGCACCATTATTAATGAATTGTGCAGACGTCCTTATTTTACTTTCGCTTTTTACCTGATTTTGAACACAAGAGGGCAGTATAACACTATGTATGATTTGGAAAAAAAATTTTTTTGACTAAACAACCATTCTGGCTGTTTTTAAACTTAAACATTATTCTCTAATTGCTCTCACCATGCCCGTTTCTGAAACTCTGCACATGTCTACTGTCTAATAAATGTGATGTGTCTGTCGGGTTTCATGCAATTTCAAGTATGTTAAGAGTCTCAAAAGCATCAACAAAGAATAATAAAGTTTGATGCGTTGCCACGGCAACAGTATCTAAGATATCAATAATCCTTTCTCAGGTCTACATCTGCCGTGTGTCTACATTATACACATAAAGTTTGAAGCAAATTGGGTAAAAATAAGAGGGTGATTTCAAAGCCTTTAGGAAGTGACACACTTCCTGCTGCCAGTTGGTGGCGCTATAACTTTGACTCACAATAGTCACATCCATGTGATCGGACTCTTACAGCGAACACACTGCTGAAGTTTCATCAAGATCAGTTAATGTATGCAGAAGTTATAACACACTTCCTGTTTCCTTTATTCGCCATAAATTCGTTTCCTCGCCACAGCCAAACCGTTCGAGATATCAAAAATCCCCTGGCAACTTTTCATCCTCAATGTCTTGACTTCATGCTGACCGAGTTTCGTGGCGATTGGTTGAATTCTCTAGGAGGAGTATATCGAATTCCAGGGGCATACGCTTCCAAACAAACCATAATAGCCGACTTCCTGTTGGGCTGGGGTAAAAAGTAAAAGTACAAAGGATATATGAATCGATGAGATCTATATGTGTACCGAGTTTCATATTATTACATTCAAGCGTGTTTGATTTATGGACCAAGTTTTCGGACCCCGTTCCAGGGGGCACTGTCGAGCCCCCCTGCCACGCCCGGGTACCAGCTTCAGCCCGGCCCTGATGGCCACGGGTTCTGACCCGTGTGCAAAGTTTCAAGAGTTTTTGAGCACGTTAAGGGCCCCCAAAGTGCGCTGAGAGTCTCAAAAGTATCCAAAAAGAATATTAAAGTTTGATGCGTTGTCACGGCAACAGCATCTAAGATATCAACAATCCTTTCACAGGTCTAAATCTGGCGTGTGTCTACATTATACACATCAAGTTTGAAGCAAATCGGGTAAAGCCTGTTTGATTTATGGACCAAGTTTTCGGACCCCATTCCAGGGGGCGCTGTCGAGCCCCCCTGCCACGCCCGGGTACCAGCTTCAGCCCGGCCCTGATGGCCGCGGTTTCTGACCCGTGTGCAAAGTTTCAAGAGTTTTTGAGCACGTTAAGGGCCCCAAAAGTGCGCTAAGAATCTCAAAAGTATCCAAAAAGAATATTAAAGTTTGATGCGTTGTCACGGCAACAGCATCTAAGATATCAACAATCCTTTCACAGGTCTACATCTGGCTTGTGTCTACATTATACACATCAAGTTTGAAGCAAATAGGGTAAAGCGTGTTGGATATATGGACCAAATTGTCTGACCCGTTCAAGGGGGCGCTGTCGAGCCCCCCTGCCACGCCCGGGTACCAGCTTCAGCCTGGCCCTGATGGCCGCGGGTTTTGTCCCGTGTGCAAAGTTTCAAGAGTTTTCGAGCACGTTAAGAACCCCAAAAGTGCCCGAAAGCATAAAAAAGCATGAAAAAGCTTAAAAAAAGGAATATTAATGTTTGATGCATTGCCATGGCAACAGTATCTAAGATATCAATAATCCTTTCACAGGTCTACATCTGGCGTGTGTCTACATTATGCACATGAAGTTTGAAGCAAATCGGGTAAAAATAAGAGGGTGATTTAAAAGCATTTTGAAAGTGACACACTTCCTGCTTCCAGTTGGTGGCGCTATAACTTTGACTCACAATAGTCACATCCATGTGATCGGGCTCTTACAACGAACACACTGCTGAAGTTTCATCAAGATTAGTTAATGTATGCAGTAGTTATAACACACTTCCTGTTTCACGTTTCTCGCCATAATTTCGTTTACTCGCCACGGCCAAACCGTTCGAGATATCAAAAATCCCCTGGCAATTTTTCATCCTCAGTGTCTTGACTTCATGCTGACCGAGTTTCGTGCCGTGTGTTTGAATTCTCTAGGAGGAGTATTTCACATTCCATTGCATGTGTTTTCCAAACAACCCTTAATAGCCGACTTCCTGTTGGGCTGGGGTAAAAAGTAAGAGCATGAAGTATATATGAACCGATGAGATCTATATGTGTACTGAGTTTCATATTATTACATGCAAGCGTGTTTGATTTATGGACCAAGTGTTCAAACCCCGTTCCAGGGGGCGCTGTCGAGCCCCCCTGCCACGCCCGGGTACCAGCTTCAGCCCGGCCCTGATGGCCGCGGGTTCTGAGATGTGTGCAAAGTTTCAAGAGTTTTCGAGCACGTTAAGGCCCCCAAAAGTGCCCAAAAGGTAGTAAAATAATAATAATAATAATAAATAATAATCCTAAGGAAAACAATAGGGCCTTCGCCTTTTCAAGGCTTGGGCCCTAATAATAATCCTTAGGAAAACAATAGGGCCTTCGCCTTTTCAAGGCTTGGGCCCTAATAAATAATAATCCTAAGGAAAACAATAGGGCCTTCGCCTTTTCAAGGCTTGGGCCCTAATAATAAATAATAATCCTTAGGAAAACAATAGGGCCTTCGCCTTTTCAAGGCTTGGGCCCTAATAATAATAATAAATAATAATCCTTAGGAAAACAATAGGGCCTTCGCCTTTTCAAGGCTTGGGCCCTAATAATAATAATAAATAAATATAGCTGCGAGCAGCGATTGCGGGCCCAAGCCGGTGGCACCGCAACCCCGGTGCCGGAGTGGCGGTTCCGCCGGCTTTGGCCCTTCATCGCTGCTCGCAGCTATATTTATATATATATATATATATATATATATAAACAAGCCGGTGGCACTGCCACCCCGGTGCCTTAAGGGTTACTGTGCACGACGTGCAAAAACGTAACCCCGCTTTCACTGTCGCCCTACGGTCCCATGGATTTAACGGACACATGAAATAAGTACACAAGACCGAAAATTGATATGAACTGTACCATTTTGGACAGGGACTATGATCGTGAATCACAATAGCCACATATATGAGATCATTTAAATTTAGAATCATTTTTAATGTCATAGGACATACATGGGCAATATACGGCCCGGGGGCCGGGGCCGGATCCGGCCCGCATAGCGCTTCAATCCGGCCCCCGCGATGCGATCGCAATTTGGATGAAACACACGCCGAAATAAACATGCGTGACACAAAACAATCTTTAACTTAGGTGGCAAATATGTTTTAGTAATTCTGTGAATTACACTGCGCAAACCAAAATTAATACTACCCACCGGATGAAGGGTTGTCTCTGTCTCCACATAACATAAAATATTCATTTTATTTTATTTTTCGTGTTCGCATTTATGAGGAAAAACAATGTTACAGACGTGTTCTCCGTTACGGACGTGAGCGCTCTGAAAGCGGCACTAAAAGATGCTTTAAAACTTTCACAAAGACATCAAACAGAAAGCACAAAACAAAGCACAAAACCTTTCTTTGAAGTGAATTTCGTTTTGTATTAATTGTATCTTAATTTTAATCAATGTTTCATCAACCAATTGCCTGTATTTAATCAATAAGAAGTAAATATAGCAGACAATATAGAGATAATCACGAAACATTAATAATGAGATAATCACGCCGGCGCGTGAACTGGAGCTCGTCTCATAAATGAACCGAAACTCAGCATATAAAGTAGCCTACTTGCCTCACATGTCTACTTTTAAACTGAACAATTCAAAACGAAAGAAAACAGACTACAGACTGCTCTCTGCTTATGTAATCCTTATGAAATGTGCATTTCTCTCTGGCGCGTTCACTAGGCTACTGAAGATCGCGAGTCAGCATCGTCAACTTCATCTTAGCCGACAATGACAAAGAAAACACTTATTTATTAATAAACAATTAAAATATCTCCTTGCTATATTTTACATATTCATAATCATTACTTTTGCTGGTTTTGCCAGTCATGTATTCTGCAACGAAATATGTTTTGAAAGTATCCTTCCCAACACTGGAAGTCTGTATGTTAATTAGGGATGGGCATTTTTCAAAAATATTGCATTTGAATATTCGGGCTCATAAAAATCAAATATTCGTTTATTTAAATGACATTTAACGAAAAAGATGTTATTTTTTAAGTTTTTTTTTTTTTTACGTTTTTGTCACCATTTCTTTTAGTTGAAAACATTAAACATTAGGCCTATGTGTAAACAAAAAATATAAAAAATAAAAGCATTAATAAAAGAATGCTCAAGCAGCGCGAACGGGAAAAAAACGCCTAATAAAGCGGTTGCGCCAGATATCGTACAGAACGTACACACACTCGAGTCAGCATATGATTATCGTGTTTATATTGTTTCATGTTTATATAGAGAAAAACAATATCCACATGCAGGGGCGCCTGCATGTGGATGAAAAAAAAAATATGATTTACAATTACTGCTTTGGTTGCATTCTGGTGGAATTATTAATAGTACATTAGATATGACAAAATACCTTCATAGCGGTAAACAGAGTATCTTCAATTGGTACCGAGTGGCATAAGACTTGATAAACGCGCGTTCAAAATGATCACGATAAAACAGGTGCTCGCGCACATTCGGCCTGGGGACTGGTTTATAGTAGCCTGTATTCGTGTTCGAAGGTGTCATCTCCTCATACGTTCACGAAAAGTACGAAGTACGAACGCAGTGCTTTCCATCTTGAGATTCAGTGGGGGGCGCACTCTGGACAGCTATATAGTGTCTTATTATTCTAAATAATTGAATATATTGATCAAATTTACAAATTGAAAATGAAAGATGAAGCATACATTTAATAAGACTAGACTAGGGGTGCCTTGCATTACAATATGCAGATTTAAATATACCACCGTCAATTTGATGTGTGTGTGTATAATAAAATCATTTAGTCACTTCAATTATAACTTGAACGTGTTTGCTTACTAAATTGTGAGCAAAACGAAAGTTGCAGCAAAGATCAGCAACAGGAGTCAAAATTCATTAATCACGAGAGTGAAGAGCTGACTGAAAAAAATGATGACGGAATATTTTGTGTAAAAGTGCCTATTTAAGCGAATCTGTCATTTACTCTTTTGTTGTTGTGTTTTCCCTGAAAACCGGAAGCAATCGCCCCCGATATGGCGCTAATTTTAAAGTGACACTAAAAAGTATGCGGCTGCACTGACATTCATAATGGTGCGCGTCCATGGCGACGAGCAAGCAAAACAGAGCGAACGTTTTTTCATTTCTACTTCCATAGAAATTCATTCGAATTTCATTAATCACGAGTCGAGAGTGAGCGTCTCTCTCTGCTGTGTTATGCTGCATCACACGGGCATTCATAACGCTGCGCGTCCACGACGATGAGCGAGCAGAACAGAGTGAACGTTTTTTAGTTCATTCCTACTTCCATATAGGAATTCCCTCGAGCGCTCTGCACGCGCCACCATTATCAATGTCCGTGTGGACGTCCGCGATCGAACAGTGGAAACATTGGCTACTCCGTCATTTTATTCAAGAAGATCATTCAAACTGCAAAGTGTTTACTTATTTTTGGATACTCGCAATCAAACACAACATTGTGATTTTGTAAAATACATTCAAGAAATCCGCCCCCGAAATGGGGCTTCTTTTAAAATGAAACGAAAATGCTTACAGCTGCACGTCTTGTGGAGACGTCCGTTACTTTCGCTTTCAAGTTAGCGATTTTAAAGCCCCCAGCGGAGTCACGGTGGGAAAATATTCCCATAGTAGCATCAATTGGCCTACCTGATTTTGAACACAAGAGGGCAGTAAAGCACTATGAATGATTTGTATTTTTTTATTTTTTTGGCTAAACAACCATTCTGGCTGTTTTTAAACTTAAACATAAATCTTAAATTGAAAAAAAGGAATACAATGGGTTTAGTTCTAATATTAGTATAATTTTATAGAAAAATAAATGGTGTATAATTACATTTTAGAAAGATATGAGACATTTCCTGATTCTTTTTTTGACATAATCCCTCGCCATAGAAAAAACGTTTGAGATATTCAATATCCGTTCACAATTTAGCATCTTTAATGTATTTTCATCAAGTTGAAAAAGTTTTGTAACTGTAGATGAAACTAACCCCCCCCCCCCCACACACACACACACACTTTTGTCACAAAAGGTGGCGCTACTGAGCCCCTGCACTACGCCCGTTTCTGAAACTTTGCACATGTCTACTGGCTAATAAATGTGATCTGTCTGTCAAGTTTCATGCAATTTTAAGCAATTTCAGGCATGCTAAGAGTCTCAAAAGCATCCAAAAAGAATATTAAAGTTTGATGCGTTGCCATGGCAACAGTATCTAAGATATCAATAATCCTTTCACAGGTCTACATCTGCCGTGTATTTACATTATACACATCAAGTTTGAAGCAAATCGGGTAAAAATAAGAGGGTGATTTCAAAGTATTTTGAAAGTGACACACTTCCTGCTGCCAGTTGGTGGCGCTATAACTTTGACTCACAATAGTCACATCCATGTGATCGGCCTCTTACAGCGAACACACTGTTGAAGTTTCATCAAGATCAGTTAATGTATGCAGAAGTTATAACACACTTCCTGTTTCCATTATTCGCCATAAATTCGTTTCCTCGTCACGGCCAAACCGTTCGAGATATCAGAAATCCCCTGGCAATTTTTCATCCTCAATGTCTTGACATCATGCTGACCGAGTTTCGTTGCGATTGGTTGAATTCTCTAGGAGGAGTATATCGAATTCCAGGGGCATACGCTTTCAAACAAACCATAATAGCCGACTTCCTGTTGGGCTGGGGTAAAAAGTAAAAGTACAAAGGATATATGAATCGATGAGATCTATATGTGTACCGAGTTTCATATTATTACATTCAAGCGTGTTTGATTTATGGACCAAGTTTTCGGACCCCGTTCCAGGGGGCACTGTCGAGCCCCCCTGCCACGCCCGGGTACCAGCTTCAGCCCGGCCCTGATGGCCACGGGTTCTGACCCGTGTGCAAAGTTTCAAGAGTTTTTGAGCACGTTAAGGGCCCCCAAAGTGCGCTGAGAGTCTCAAAAGTATCCAAAAAGAATATTAAAGTTTGATGCGTTGTCACGGCAACAGCATCTAAGATATCAACAATCCTTTCACAAGTCTAAATCTGGCGTGTGTCTACATTATACACATCAAGTTTGAAGCAAATCGGGTAAAGCCTGTTTGATTTATGGACCAAGTTTTCGGACCCCATTCCAGGGGGCGCTGTCGAGCCCCCCTGCCACGCCCGGGTACCAGCTTCAGCCCGGCCCTGATGGCCGCGGTTTCTGACCCGTGTGCAAAGTTTCAAGAGTTTTTGAGCACGTTAAGGGCCCCAAAAGTGCGCTAAGAATCTCAAAAGTATCCAAAAAGAATATTAAAGTTTGATGCGTTGTCACGGCAACAGCATCTAAGATATCAACAATCCTTTCACAGGTCTACATCTGGCTTGTGTCTACATTATACACATCAAGTTTGAAGCAAATAGGGTAAAGCGTGTTGGATATATGGACCAAATTGTCTGACCCGTTCAAGGGGGCGCTGTCGAGCCCCCCTGCCACGCCCGGGTACCAGCTTCAGCCTGGCCCTGATGGCCGCGGGTTTTGTCCCGTGTGCAAAGTTTCAAGAGTTTTCGAGCACGTTAAGAACCCCAAAAGTGCCCGAAAGCATAAAAAAGCATGAAAAAGCTTAAAAAAAGGAATATTAATGTTTGATGCATTGCCATGGCAACAGTATCTAAGATATCAATAATCCTTTCACAGGTCTACATCTGGCGTGTGTCTACATTATGCACATGAAGTTTGAAGCAAATCGGGTAAAAATAAGAGGGTGATTTAAAAGCATTTTGAAAGTGACACACTTCCTGCTTCCAGTTGGTGGCGCTATAACTTTGACTCACAATAGTCACATCCATGTGATCGGGCTCTTACAACGAACACACTGCTGAAGTTTCATCAAGATTAGTTAATGTATGCAGTAGTTATAACACACTTCCTGTTTCACGTTTCTCGCCATAATTTCGTTTACTCGCCACGGCCAAACCGTTCGAGATATCAAAAATCCCCTGGCAATTTTTCATCCTCAGTGTCTTGACTTCATGCTGACCGAGTTTCGTGCCGTGTGTTTGAATTCTCTAGGAGGAGTATTTCACATTCCATTGCATGTGTTTTCCAAACAACCCTTAATAGCCGACTTCCTGTTGGGCTGGGGTAAAAAGTAAGAGCATGAAGTATATATGAACCGATGAGATCTATATGTGTACTGAGTTTCATATTATTACATGCAAGCGTGTTTGATTTATGGACCAAGTGTTCAAACCCCGTTCCAGGGGGCGCTGTCGAGCCCCCCTGCCACGCCCGGGTACCAGCTTCAGCCCGGCCCTGATGGCCGCGGGTTCTGAGATGTGTGCAAAGTTTCAAGAGTTTTCGAGCACGTTAAGGCCCCCAAAAGTGCCCAAAAGGTAGTAAAATAATAATAATAATAATAATAATAATAATAATAATAATAATAATAATAAATAATAATCCTTAGGAAAACAATAGGGCCTTCGCCTTTTCAAGGCTTGGGCCCTAATAATCCTTAGGAAAACAATAGGGCCTTCGCCTTTTCAAGGCTTGGGCCCTAATAATAATAAATAATAATCCTTAGGAAAACAATAGGGCCTTCGCCTTTTCAAGGCTTGGGCCCTAATAATCCTAAGGAAAACAATAGGGCCTTCGCCTTTTCAAGGCTTGGGCCCTAATAATAAATAATAATCCTAAGGAAAACAATAGGGCCTTCGCCTTTTCAAGGCTTGGGCCCTAATAATAATCCTTAGGAAAACAATAGGGCCTTCGCCTTTTCAAGGCTTGGGCCCTAAAAACAGTCTTGCTAATTATAAACATAAACAATTTATAAACTGACTAAATTGACATTCATCAAAAAAAACCAAAAGATCTTCAGCGTCAGAGACGCCCTAAATAAACTGCTCTTACTGCAAAACGAAAAAATACAAAAGATGGCACGTGTCGCTAAACTAGTGTTCTATACACAATTGATCCCTCAGTGTAGCACATGTATATCACGTGATATCTCACCTGTTCTTTTCTCTTCCCCGTTAAATAACAAGTTTCACAACCAGACCAACGGCAAACTACTCAAGAGAAAAGACGACCCAAATGGCCTTCTAAGTTCTCAAAGAACGCAGTTTCTCAAACACTAAATTGGTACAGGGCAAATATGCGTCTCAAACAATTCAAAGTGGAATCTCCCGCTTCTCAAACAGGTGCGCTCTTTATAGGCGCATAGTGCGCCCTCATTGGTGGAGCCGCGTTGCATCATCCCCGAGCATTTCGATGACTGGCAGATGGATGGACCAATCAGGTAGCTACTTCGTCCTGCTAAGAGTGAAAGTAAAGAGGGGAAAGAAAAGGAGAAGGAAACAGACAACACCACCAAACAAATAATAACATAGGACGTAACAACTGTGTTGATACTTTCAAGTGCAAACTAAAGACTCATCTATTTGTTCAGGTTTCAAATGAGCTACTTTGGGTTGATATGATCGTGTATTATGGCCTTTTATATTATGTTTATATTTTGATGTATATTTTCTGTTGTGAAGCACTTTGTGGCCTTCTGTCTGTGAAAGGTGCTATAGAAATAAAGCTTACTTACTTACTTTCAATTTCGGGAAATCAACTTCCTTATTGGAAAAGTGTAATAGAATGACACGTACACTTGGAAACCTATACAAAAATTCACAACTCAGGACATCATTGTGCAGTGTTTCTGTACCCAGGGAGATGCTCCAGAGGTAATTAAAAAACACATCAAGCTAACAAAACGCATCAATGAGTCAAAGCTCCGAAATTATGTGATAAAATGTTAGCAAACGTGTGCAGAGACAGGGGTGATCATCTGTGTTGATAATTGTACACCTATAAAACATCACATCACATTGTTTATCCACCGCAAATTGGTTTCCAGGTGACTGTGTTGACAGCCAAACACCTACTAATCTAACAGGAGCATTGCCATTTTGTTGGGTTTTTGTATCGTCTACCAAAAATCTGGCCTTTATGGTTTTAACTTTAGATATTTAGAAAATATCAAACATGGAATATCCTACATCCGAATTTGAATGGAACGCAGCATTATTCTCACAACAGCTGTATTTTTCTAAATTCTACATGTGCCTTGATAAGCGTAGTATCTCTTCGCAGCATTGTCCTCTATCGTCCTTTAACATGATTGGCTAGTTTTGCTTCATATATTTATTGCCTTGATTTACCTGAGCTGTTATTTTGTTTACATGCAGATATCCGACCACAAGATTAACAGTACCCAGTACACAATAGATCACACAGCATTATCCATGTTGCTCCTGGGTCATGACAGTGAATTATGGGAGTTGTTTCTATATCATGAATTGTTTAATATTAAGCATAAAGTCACCTACTATATGGCCAACACAGCACTGCTTGCGCGCTTATTGTCTTAGACTTTCTCATGCCTGCGGGATCACGTTGGCTTGCTTTGATTGACAGCTACATAATAGCTTTGTTGTGGCTAATGGAGGATGTGTCACTTTCTCTCTGCTCAGCCGTTTTGCTCGCTGCACCTACAACTGCAGATGTCAGAGAACCCGTACCTCTCAGGCTCCATCTCCACCAAGAGCTCGGCGCCGGGAGTCATCGTGGCTACAGGTAAATGGGAAAACCTGAACGACATGTGTGGGACTGTCATGTTCGGTTGCTGTTGTGTGTGTGTCGGCGTGTTTGTGAGAAACTAAAATGTTGCTTGTTACTTCAGGCTGGTCACTAAGAATGCTTTCACACCCATAGCTTTTGCTGTTCTC
The DNA here is from genome assembly GCA_030578255.1 of Tiaroga cobitis. Classification (NCBI taxonomy): domain Eukaryota; kingdom Metazoa; phylum Chordata; class Actinopteri; order Cypriniformes; family Leuciscidae; genus Tiaroga; species Tiaroga cobitis. The sequence continues at coordinate 49,043,714 of CM060591.1, forward strand.
AGTCAGAGATGTGTCCTGTTAGTTGGTGTGAAAGTGGTTTTTGGCATCAATTGAAAATGTGATTTGCTCATTGCAAAGCTGAGAGGAGTCATATGCCAGTCATATGCCAGTTCACCCTAAATTACAAAAACGAACCACAAGAGAAAATTTCTGTCATTTACTCAACATTATGTCATTCCAAACTCACGTCTTCAGTGGAACATAAAACTTTGTCTTCCGTGGAACATAGAATACAATATTTTGAGAAATGTCCATACAGTGGAAGTCAGTCAGTCTCCAAAATATCATCTGTGTTCTGCAGAAGAAAGTCATACAGGTTTAGAACAACAATTTGAATATCCAATCTCATAGTGAGCAGCTTGTATAGTCTTTGAATGGTTAATTCGCTAACTAGCATCTCAGTTGTGCAGGTTTTGTTATACTTCCCTAATGCAGTTCAATGCAGTTAGCAATGTACAGTAATGCACATTATTCTTTTATATGAATGTCTTCATATATATTTTTGGGCTTATGCAATGGCTTTGATGCATGTTCGGGGCCATACAAAGTTTTGTAATGTGTAAAACCATTACAATTATCCGGTTTTCCACAGAAATATCCATCTGTACAACAGTTTTCAACATTGATAGTAATCCAGTGTCATAACTCTTTACTCTAATGAGTGGCCAGGTGTTAAATATTTGTCATGAAATCACCTCAAGTGCAATCATTTATTAAATATACAGGATTTCTCTAAACATAAACATCTCTCTCATTTCACATCTCCAGCGGGTTTGCTGTTAAAGTTTTCACTCGAAGGAAATAAACTAATTTCTCACAGGCAACTCAAGGACGTACAATCTCTTCCTCTCAGTTCATTCTGACAGTCTTAGAAGACGGGGCAACAGCAGCAGAGGCGACTGCAGGCGGTTATACGCTAGTCATTATGTGTGTGTGCGTAGGCGTAAAACAACATCGACACAACAAAACTACACAAGAGTATCAGTTAATTTGTGAAGATGCAGCACTCTTTCCTTATCTTTCTCGTTCGCTCTACTGTAATTCAGAGTCGTTGCCAGAGGGACATGTTGTTGCTCAGAACTTTCCCTTTTAGAGCTTCTGAACATTGACTCCTAAAATTCACAAAAATTAGACAATTATTTTCATACAGTAAGAGTTTACAGACATAAAATGAGTGTGGATAATATACAGTAGCTCAGACCAGTTGCTCTTGGATGATGAATTTGATTAGAAGTGTTTGAGTTCATATTGAAATAGTTTAATAGCCTACTTTTATTCTGCAAGGATGCATTATATTGATCAAGAGAGACCTTAAAGACATTTATAATGTTACAAAGATTCTGATTTCAAATAAATGCTGTTCTTTTGAACTTTCTATTCATCAAAGAATCCTGAAAATAAAGTATCATGGTTTCTACAGAAATATTAAGCCGCACAACTGTTTTCAACATTGATAATAATAAATGTTTCTTGAGTAGCAAATCAGCATATTAGAATATCTCTGAAGGATCACTTGACACTGAAGACTGGAGTAATGATGCTAAAAAAATTCAGCTTTGCATTACACGATTAAATTTCATTTGAAAATATATTAAAATAGTTTACAATTATTTTAAATTGTAATAATATTTCACAATGTTACTGTTTTTACTGTATTTTCATCAAATAATTGCAGCCTGGGTGAGCAATAGAGACTCAAAAACATAAAAAAAAAATATTTTTTTGGCAGTGCATATCATTTTTTTTTTTTGTCAGGATGTGAGGGAACATTGCAGTCAGAGCTGAGTGTGTTTGTGTATCTGTGTGTATGCATGTTGTGTATATATTGAGCTTGTATGAGCATGAATTGAGCAAATATTGAACCATACTGCCTTACCTCAATTACAAAGGCTGAATAAATACATATTTGTTGGTTTATGGATTTTAAATGTGGCATGCTGGTTTTTACATTGTTTCATTATTTAACAGAAATGTTTTTTTTATGGTTTATTTCCTAGGAAATATTGGCTCCGAACTGTCTTACAATAATGTGGCTATGTTCATTTCATCAGACGCAGGCAATAACTGGAGACAGGTATGGCTGCTTCACACCTCTGTGCTAAAATATCTGTACTAATTTAACAATGTTAAATTATCAAAATTCGTATGTATGAATCTTGATAATTATATATATATATATATATATATATATATATATATATATATATATATATATATATATATATATTAGGGGTGTAACGGTACACAAAAATCACGGTTCGGTACGTACCTCGGTTTTAAAGTCACGGTTCGGTACGTTTTCGATACAGCAAAAAGAAAAAATGCCAGAGAAATGTCCTATTTGTTAAAAGAAAAAATATTTGTAAATAACTGAGTTTTCCTACATCTTGAAACTTTCAGGTTTATAAATGGGGGTCATCTTTGAAGGATGAACAAATAATGTTTTGGTCATCACATTAAAAATAACATTTAAATATATAAATTTATTTATATATTATATGAGTTTTGAAGTGCTGGAAAAAGATGTGTGAAGTACTTGAAAGCATTTCACTATTCCAGCCAAACTGGTTACAGTTAGTGTTACTATATTAAATCCATGGTGAATGTTGCTGGTCTGTGGACGTAAAGTATTAGTTCATTCACGGCACAAAGTTTCTCCTGGTTTCCACGTCAGCGCTGTTTGATCTAATAGGGATCTACGGTTAATAACGGAGAAATGTGAATGCGTCTCACTAGATCTCGCAGCAATGTTATTACTTTAGTGGCGAATTCAAATGTTTTCTTTACTGGATCGCTTAGCGCTGTGTTGTAACAGTGTCGCTTGATCGAGATCGGCTCGCGCTGCACAGATGTTGCTGGCCCGAACTGATAAACGATCCGTGAAGCACATAATGAGTAGCGCAGTTTCGTTCCGCTTTCATTACGCTTGCCATTTGATGTTGCGCAACGTTGTGGTGGTCGCGCCAGCGCGAATTTTGTCGGCAGGAAAAATGGTCCAAGGAATCGTTCGGGTTGTATGCGTACCGAACCGGCAGCCTCGAACCGAAACGGTTCAATACGAATACATGTACCGTTACACCCCTAATATATATATATATATATATATATATATTAGGGGTGTAACAATACATCGATATGGATCGATGCCACACATAAAATATCGATATACGGTACCTTTATTTTGACACTCTCCACATCCTCACCTAACGTCCACGCATTTCCACCAAAGCACGCATTTGCGTTTACTCACCATACTGTCTGCCCGTGTGTCTTTATAATTCCTGACAAGATTGACTGAACCCTAAACACGTTTTGTCACAAGAGCCGCTTTTGTCCACTGTCAAGGCATTGCGAGTTCATTTTTTACAGCAGAAACGATACTCGGTTACTAACGTAACCTCGGTTCTCTCTAGAGAGGTTCTCTCGTATTGCGTAAGTTTAGCTTACTCTACGCTACGGGAAAGATTCATCTTCTCGAGATATTGAAGCCAAAAAATTATCCTTAATTTTGTATTCATTGTCAACGCAGTGCAGCAGCTAGCAGACCTAGAGCAGACAGCCTTGCGTGCTCATTGGCTGCCCTGCGGGCATCTGCTGCAGCCTACCACTGAGCCCCGCGTGACGTCACGCCCAATGAAGGGCGCCCGCGCCTTCATAGCGTCACAGCCCGCCAGAATGGGCGTGGCTTAGCGTATAAAAGTAGGGGCTGTAGGCTGACTTCCCTGGTTTTCCGTCGACTGAAGCTAAGTCGCTCTTGGCGCGAACACGGCCGGTTACGCAATACTTGTTCCCTCTCTAGAGAGAACCGAGGTTACGTTAGTAACCGAGTATCGTTCTCTTACGAGAGGTTCTCTCGTATTGCGTAAGTTTAGCTTACGCTACGGGAACACTTTGTCAACGCCGTGCGCGCCAAGCATCCACCATGAGACCCCGAACTTTCGGGGGAACCCCATAAGTGGAAAAAATAAGGTGGCCAGCCACGCGCGCCATCACTTGTACATAAGCACACATAGGGAATACAGAGCAGCGCGCCGGTCTGTATAGGCACATGGCACATACCCTACTAGTGCAGCTCAACCAGGAGAGCTGAGTCACGTGAGAGTGATCTGAGCAGGAAGATCTGGGCAGAATACACATCTCCTTCAAACGGACAAAAGTTTAGCTTGCAAGGCAGGAACTTCTAGGTTATAAAACCTGACAAAGGTAGACGGGGAGCCCCAGCCCACCGCTACACATATGTCATGGATAGAAATCCCACTGGACCACGCCTACGACGAGGCCACGCCTCTCGTGGAATGAGCCCTGATGCCCAGAGGGCATTGCAGACCTTTTGACGCGTAAGCAGCTGCTATAGCGTCCACTATCCATCTGGACAGGCTCTGTTTCCAGTGGCGAGACCCTTGGTGCGCCCACCAAACGAAACAAAAAGCTGTTCTGAACGCCTGAAGGAGGCGGAGCGCGTAATGTAAAATCTCAGCGCCCTGACAGGGCAGAGGAGATTTACATCACTTTCGCTGTCAGATGCTGGCAGAGCTGACAGCGAAATAACTTGCGCTCTGAATGGAGTTCTCATCACTTTAGGAACATAGCCATGTCTAGGTCTGAGGATGACTTTAGAGTCATTCAGCCTGAACTCAAGACACGACGCGCTGACAGACAGCGCGTGCAGGTCCCCCCACGTTTTACTGACGACAGTGCAGTCAGAAAGACGGTTTTCAGTGATAGATATTTCAACCCCACGGAGTCTAGTGGTTCAAATGGAAAGGCTTTCAGGGCCTCGAGGACCAATGAAAGATCCCACATAGGAAACGACGGGGGGCGCGGCGGGTTCATCCTTCTAGCTCTTCTAAGGAAGCGGATGACCAACTCATGTCTTCCCAGTGACTGGCCATGCGTCGATTCTGCGAACGCTGCCACGGCTGCCACGTATACTTTGAGCGTGGATGGGGACCTCCCCTTATCCAACAGCTCTTGTAGCAAGGTGAGCAGATGCGCCACCCCGCATGTCCGTGGGTCCAGACCTCTGTCGGTGCACCATCCGGAGAACAACGACTATTTAGACGCATAGAGCCTTCTCGTGGAAGGAGCTCTAGACTGCGTGATCGTGTTCATCACTCCTTCATGCACTTCATAAATGTACGGGGTGCTAAGGACAGGCCGAACGGCAGGACGGTGTATTGATGTACCTGACCGTCGAAGGCGAATCTCAAAAATGGCCTGTGACGGGGTATTATCTGAATCTGAAAATAGGCATCCTTTAGATCTAGAGAAATAAACCAGTCCCTCGGGCGAACGTGCGCGAGGATTTTCCTGGTCGTAAGCATTTTGAACGGTCTTTTCGCAAGCACTTTGTTCAAATGTCTCAGATCTAGCATAGGTCTGAGGGCCCCGTCCTTCTTGGGTACGAGAAAATATCGGCTGTAAAAGCCTGACTCGCTCAGAGAAGGCGGTACCTTTTCTATAGGCCCTTTGCACAGCAGTTTTGCTATTTCTGCGTGAAGTAGGTGTGCTACTTCCGCATTCACTATCTTCGCGGTCCGGGCTCGAAAGCGCGGGGGACGGCGAATGAATTGAAGTGTATAGCCCTGCTATAGCCCAGCACCAATTCTGAAATCCCTGGGATAGTTTCACACGCAGCTATGTGAGCCGCTAGGGGGAAGAAGAGCTCGCTGAAGAGACGAAAAATCAGGGAAGTCAGCCTACAGCCCCTACTTTTATACGCTAAGCCACGCCCATTCTGGCAGGCTGTGACGCTATGAAGGCGCGGGCGCCCTTCATTGGGCGTGACGTCACGCGGGGCTCAGTGGTAGGCTGCAGATGCCCGCAGGGCAGCCAATGAGCACGCGAGACTGCCTGCTCTAGGTCTGTTAGCTGCTGCACTGCGTTGACAATTAATACAAAATTAAGGATAATTTTTTGGCTTCAATATCTCGAGAAGATGAATCTTTCCCGTAGCGTAGCGTATGCTAAACTTACGCAATACGAGAGAACCTCTCTTAAGAGAACCGACAAGCACCCTTGTTGTTTGTGAACACAACCCGATAAGTCAGCGCGCAGTAGTTAGGTGACAAGGCTGCTTGTCATTTTGAAAAGACGTGCTAGCTGAGAGGAGTTTCGTGATCGATAAAGTGAGTGAGATAAAGATAAAGTGATCGAAACGAACTTGATGAACCCGTGATATCTTCTGTGTGTAAAAGGAAAATAAAAGCTGAAACTTTTTCACGGAACCTAGCTAAAGCAGCGCGGTAGTGGTGAGGGAAAAGCTCTCTATATTGCCTCTAATCACAACAACAAAGTTTGTTAGGCGTCTAACGTTATGCCAGCTGAGGAGATTAACGTTACAAAGATTAACCGAGTGTTTCATTATGTATCATAGCAATTATTTGGTTTTGTTTAACTCTGAAACATGAAATGTTGAGTTATCTGCTTTTGCTAAAAAACAAACTTGTAATATATTGTCATGAAACTGCTCCGAGACTTGGAGGTGAAGATCCAAATGCAGCTTTATTTGAGGGCAATCCAGAGGCGTAATCCAATGTACAGGCAAGGGTCATACACAGACAGGCAGTCCAAAACAGATAAACAAAGAAACAAACAAAACAGGCAGGGACCAGAGGCAAGAGAGTAATCCAGGGAACAGGGCAAGATATCCAAAACCAAGAGACAAGAAAACCATAGAATGCTCAGAAATGCAGTGTAACACTTAAACAAGACTTCGCGGTGAGTGAATGAATGAACATGGTATAAATGGACAGACCAACAGGATGAGACACAAGTGAATGAGGTACAGGTGAATGTGATCAGTGATAAGTGATGGTGAGTCCGGGCAGTGAGTTATGGGAAATGTAGTTTGTGAGTGATAATAGTCTTATCTGGAGTGCCCTCTGGTGGCTCTCAAGGGCACTCCAGCTGGTGACCGTTACATAGCCCCCCCTTTAAGGAGCGGATTCCAGACGCTCCTCAAATTTTCCAGGAGGGAGGTGGAGCGGAGGCGGACCTGGGGGAGGGATGGAGGGCCAGACCCGTGGAGCGGAAGAGGACCTGGAGACTGCGGTGGAGCAGGCTGTGCAGGCGAACAGGGCGGAGCAGGCTGTGCAGGCGGCCAGGGCGGAGCAGGCTGTGCAGGCGGCCAGGGCGGAGCAGGCTGTGCAGGCGGCCAGGGCGGAGCAGGCTGTGCAGACGGCCAGGGCGGAGCAGGCTGTGCAGGCGGCCAGGGCGGAGCAGGCTGTGCAGGCGGCCAGGGCGGAGCAGGCTGTGCACGGGACCAGGACGACCCCTCGGACGGTCAGGGCGGAGACGACCCCTCGGGTGACCAGGGCGGTGAAGACCCTTCGGGCGACCACGGCGGTGAAGACCCCTCGGGCGGCCACGGCGGTGAAGACTCTTCGGGCGGCCACGGTGGTGAAGACCCTTCGGGCGGCCACGGCGGTGAAGACCCTTCGGGCGGCCACGGCTCAGGAGCAGCAGACACCGGCTCAGGAACAGACAACACACACATTGGCTCGGGAACAGGAACAGACTCGGGAACAGGAACAGACTCGGGCTCGGGGGCTGCCATCTTGTCCGTAGACACTGGCTCGGAGGCAGCCATCTTGTCCGTAGACACTGGCTCGGAGGCGGCCATCTTGTCCGTAGACACTGGTTCGGAGGCGGCCATCTTGTCCGTAGACACTGGCTCGTAGGCGGCCATCTTGTCCGTAGACACTGGCTCGGAGGCGGCCATCTTGTCCGTAGACACTGGCTCGGAGGCGGCCATCTTGTCCGTAGACACTGGCTCGGAGGCGGCCATCTTGTCCGTAGACACCGGCTCGGAGGCGGCCATCTTGTCCGTAGACACCGGCTCGGAGGCGGCCATCTTGTCCGTAGACACCGGCTCGGAGGCGGCCATCTTGTCCGTAGACACCGGCTCGGAGGCGGCCATCTTGTCCGTAGACACTGGCTCGGAGGCGGCCATCTTGTCCGTAGACACCGGCTCGGAGGCGGCCATCTTGTCCGTAGACACTGGCTCGGAGGCGGCCATCTTGTCCGTAGACACTGGCTCGGAGGCGGCCATCTTGTCCGTAGACACTGGCTCGGAGGCGGCCATCTTGTCCGTAGACACTGGCTCGGAGGCGGCCATCTTGTCCGTAGACACTGGCTCGGAGGCGGCCATCTTGTCCATAGACGCTGGCTCGGACGAAGTGACGTGAACAGTTTCTGGATCAGCAGAAGTGATGTGAACAGTCTCTTGTTCGGCCATCTTGTCCATAGACACTGGCTCGGAGGAAGTGATATGAACAGTCTCTGGTTCGGCCATCGGCTCGGCAGAAGTGACGTGAAGCGTCTCTGGCTCGGCAGAATTGACGTGAAGCGTCTTTGGCTCGGCAGAAGTGGCGTGAAGCGTCTCTGGCTCGGCAGAAGTGACGTGAAGCGTCTCTGGCTCGGCAGAAATGGCGTGAAGCGTCTCTGGCTCGGCAGAAGTGACGTGAAGCATCTCTGGCTCGGCAGAAGTGACGTGAAGCGTCTCTGGCTCGGCAGAAGTGACGTGAAGCGTCTCTGGCTCGGCAGAAGTGACGTGAAGCGTCTCTGGCTCGGCAGAAGTGACGTGAAGCGTCTCTGGCTCGGCAGGAGTGACGTGAAGCGTCTCTGGCTCGGCAGAAGTGACGTGAAGCGTCTCTGGATCGGCAGAAGTGACGTGAAGCTCAGTCTCTGGATCGGCAGAAGTGACGTGAAGCTCAGCCTCTTGCTCGGCAGGCGTGACGTGAACAGCAGCCTCTTGCTCGGCAGGCGTGACGTGAACAGCAGCCTCTTGCTCGGCAGGCGTGACGTGAACAGCAGCCTCTTGCCCGGCAGGCGTGACGAGAACAGCAGCCTCTTGCTCGGCAGGCGTGACGTGAACAGCAGCCTCTTGCTTGGCAGGCGTGACGTGAACAGCAGCCTCTTGCTCGGCCGTCTCTGGCTGGACGGTCTCTGGCTGGACGTGGAGATCAGGTGATGACCTGGCGTACCGCGGAAGGAAGCTCTCCAGACATCGGCCGAGTGCCTCTCTCCAATTCAGACCCGAGAGATGGGGGAGCTCCCTCGGATCGACCTCCTTAGCCCCTAGCCGGAAACACAGCTTAATCCCCTCATCACCGAGAGAGCAGGAGGCAGCGAGAGGGGCAAACCCCCAGGTATACTGGAACAGGTCGCGGCTATCCAGGGCCAAGGCCGCGATCTGACCGGCGAACTCCCGGCTCATGCTGGTAAGATCAGGTGAGATCTGTGCTGCTGGATCTGGGTGTGGCGAAGTCTTCTGTCATGAAACTGCTCCGAGACTTGGAGGTGAAGATCCAAATGCAGCTTTATTTGAGGGCAATCCAGAGGCGTAATCCAATGTACAGGCAAGGGTCATACACAGACAGGCAGTCCAAAACAGATAAACAAAGAAACAAACAAAACAGGCAGGGACCAGAGGCAAGAGAGTAATCCAGGGAACAGGGCAAGATATCCAAAACCAAGAGACAAGAAAACCATAGAATGCTCAGAAATGCAGTGTAACACTTAAACAAGACTTCGCGGTGAGTGAATGAATGAACATGGTATAAATGGACAGACCAACAGGATGAGACACAAGTGAATGAGGTACAGGTGAATGTGATCAGTGATAAGTGATGGTGAGTCCGGGCAGTGAGTTATGGGAAATGTAGTTTGTGAGTGATAATAGTCTTATCTGGAGTGCCCTCTGGTGGCTCTCAAGGGCACTCCAGCTGGTGACCGTTACATATATATAAAAAAACATACTTTCAATGAACTTTAATTTTTAAGTTACCTGTATTTTTTTTGTATCTGTATTTTTATTATTACTTAATCAAAACAACCCAGCTGCAGTTTGATTGATATTACTTGGAATGAACTATAAAAAAAAAAACATGATTTATGAAAATGAGTTATCTATTTTTGCAAATGAACTGTAAATGTCCCAATTGGGAGAGGGTGTGCAATTTTCAAAGAGTTTAATTAAACTTTCATGTTATATATTTTGGTTGCATTTGTGAGTTAATAAAATGTTAACTGGTTGTGTAATCTTGGCACATAATATCTAAATAAATCGATCGATATAGCCAGCGCCCGCCGATTAAAAAAAAAAAGAACCAGCACCCGCCATTTAAAAAAAAAGTTGTGTAATCACATAGATTAACGTTATAGTCTATATATTTACTCCACAAACTACTAACATGGAAAACTGATAGATGGACCTCTCAACCTTTACGCTAAGGAGAAAATCCAACGCAACTTTGAGGGGACCAAGCGAACATGATTATGTATTTCTGCTCAGCTAGCAACACTGGACATCAACCACACGGCAAACGCCAAAACCTTTTCATTACTGTCTACTTTCTATGTATAACAGTTCTATCTCTAATAACGTATTAGACAGTACTGTTAGACAGATGGTAAACTAATGAACACGGAGAATGCGAGCACTGTGTGGCTCAGGCTGGTTTTCTCAGCGCCGTCAAAATAAAGGTCCTCCACGCCGTCCAAATAAAAGTCACAACAACAAGCACGACTTATTTCACTTCAGAGTTCCTACTGACTGTGCGAATGGAATGTGGAAAATGTTCCTAAGAAAACCATTAGTTCTCGGGGGAACCACCCTGGTGGCTAGTTCCAAGAACTACCCGGTACCCGGTAGCGAAAGCCCCTTGTGTTCCGATTTGTTCAATAAGATGAAAATAACTCCATGTTGTTCTTCCCATGATGCAGATTTTTGAAGAAGAGCACAACGTGTGGTTTTTGGACAAAGGTGGAGCTTTGATTGCTGTGAAGCAGCCCACTGTGCCCACTAGACATCTTTGGTAAGTGAAAATAAGTTTTATTCTGCCAGGTTTATTCATGCTGGTTTGGTGAAATTCCTGCTTCACTTGCTTCGGTCGGCACTCTGACTCTCTGACAGGGTCAGTTCTGTGTTATTAAGATCGTTGAAGGAAAAAAAAACACCTTTGGTGTGAGTCGAACATGCTCCCTACAAGAACAAAAATGAAACAGCAGGACACAAAGGTTGCCAAATAGCAGATTGGAATCAGTTTTTAAGTGACGAACCATGGGAAGTGTTCCATATTAAAGCCTCCCACTTATCCCCCCGAGTTCACACATTGGTTCCTCCTTCAAATTGGCCCTCCCTGGTTTTGCTTCAGTGATGTTTAATCCTCCAGAGTCTTAAACCTTTTCTCTCTTATCACTCAAAGTGTTTGGCTTTAGTTTTAGGCCCACTGAAGTGTGGCAGCTTCATTTTTTAGTTCTCTTAAACAACTCAAGCGAGACAGTAAGTGGAGTCACAACTGTGGAGGGCGGTTGTGTCATTTCCTGCAAGTATGACTTCAAATAACAGCCCTGACTGTATGTTCTCTTAATGGATACATGTCAACACTGCCTCAGACTGTTGCTTTTAGCCGAGTGAAGACAACATGGAGGCAACTTTGCCATCACGCTTCAGTCCTTTCGTTGCGACCTTGTCACACACGATCCTATACCGTTTACACCTGTGAAATGATGTTGATAAGCTGTCAGAAAGTATCATGATCAAACTTTCAGGAAGAAAGTTCTCCAGCTCTTACTTGCTTGTACTCCCTCCTACCTAAGATGTTAAAAACTTTTTTTCTCGAAGCATTTTTTTTTCATGTTGTTTCTGGTTTTCTTAGACCTCTGCCTTTCTTTTTACCTTTTCTTCATCTTTTTTTTGTACTGGGTGTCATGTATTGTATCTCTAGCTTTTAGTTGCTTTGTATTCCCTCTCAAAACTAAGATAAATTATTCAAGGTATACAGTAGTTTAATAAATTAAATTAAAATAAATTAAAATTCTGTCATAATTTACAATTAATCATGTTGTTCCAAACTAGTGTTAAGGTGATGATACACAGGGCAACTTTTTGGGCAATGTTGCCGTCAATGGGCAACCAGATGAGACACAGGGCCCACAACCGATCTAAATTATCCAGATAGAAATGTATTGCCCATTTTCAAAAGTGCCTAAGCAACAATCGCTCGGCAAGATTGCCCAGCAACATTGCTCAAAAGGTTGCCCTGTGTATCACCAGCTTAAAATGGTTAGTTCACCCAAAAATTATAAATTACCCCATAATTTTCTCAGCCTTAAGCCATCGTGTATTTGACTTTCTTCTTTTAGCCAAACATAATTGGAGTTACATTAAAAAATATCATTATAATATCATTGGCTCCTCCAAGCTTATAATGGGAGTGAATGGTACCGTTTTTTCCCCAAAAAGTCCTAAAAAGCTCATCCATCCATCATAAAAGTAATTCATACGTCTCCAGGGGGTTAATAAAGGCCTCCTGAAGCGAAGGGATGCGTTTTGTAAGAAAAATATCCATATTTATAACTTTAGAAACTATAATCACTGGCTTCCGATAACAGCTGTAAGCGAGTCTAGTTCTGGCGGAAGAATGACCTCTGACGCGACGCATGACGTACTGACAAACATGGAAGCGCAGAGGATAGCGAGAATTTTTACAGAGAAATGTAGGAGGAGCTTGAGTTTTTTTCATAGCCCTGTTTGTTTGAACCCCAAATCTCGTCTCTTCTCACCTAAGCTTACGCTACTCCTACATCCTACCTCATGGTCAGAGGTCTCTCTTCTGCCAGAACTAAACTCACGTACGGACATTACCAGAAGCTGGTGATTAAGCTAGATATAAAGTTATAAACGTGGATATTTCCTTTTAAAAAAACGCATCGCTTCTCTTCAGAAGGCCTTTATTAACCCCCTGGAGTCGTATGGATTACTTTTATGATGGATGGATGTGCTTTTTGGGGCTTAATTATTTTTTTTTTTTACCATTCACTCCCATTATAAAGCTTGGAAGAGCCAGGATATTTTTTTATATAACTCCGATTGTGTTTGGATGAAAGTCATATACACCCAGGATGGCTTGAGGGTGAGTCATGTATGGTATAATTTAAATTTTTGGGTGAACTATCCCTTTAATTCTGTGAATGAAAACTGTGACGAAAAATGTTTGTTGATGACCTTTTTCCATTGAGACAACGACAAGACGACACAGACATCATTAAAAACTAAGGGCCGTTTAAGCAAAACTTGTTTATCCATTCCGCTGCACTAGTTTTCCATTATATTTCAATGTAAACGTACACCAGACGGGCATCTTTAACTGTTAAGCTCGCGTCTTTTGCAACGTTTCGCACATGACACAGCATTCTAAAAACACAGAGCTCAAGTTAGAAGTTCAACTTTTTTAAAAACACGTCTTTAGACTTTGCACTTTTTTCCCTTTTTTAATAGCAAAAATGCATTCTGTGTGAACTGGCCCTCTCTGGCCACTGGAACAAAAAAAGTGCAAGATCCAGAGACTTGATCCAGACCCGTTTTTTTAAAAGTTGAATACTTTTGGGTGCCGCGTTTTTAGAAAGCCAAGCCGGCATGCGAGAGAGAGACAGAGAGGCTGCCAAAGAGTGCAACGGTTAAATACATCCATCTAGCATATAATATGTATATGTATAATTATGTATAATATTGTGCTATCCCCTGGCTCACCTGTTATCAAGCCGATTTTTTTTTTTAGTAGGCAGAATTTTTCTATTCGTTTTAAAGCCATTATCCGTGCATCTCCAAATCAAGTATTTGGCTCTGGGCACATCCCTAATTCCCAGACTTTTATACAACTTTTAAAACAAAACACTTTTGACTTATAAAAACACTTTTAAACAAAAACAGGATAGCTTGACTAAATAGAGTAAAACGAACATTTGACACAGTAAGGCTAAATTAAAACATATCTGACAAACTTAACACTATTCCAAACCCTCATGACATCCGTTCTTCTATTTGAAGTTTTGTCATCCACTGACATTTGAACATCTCGATGTCTGCTGCAGGATCAGCTTCGATGAAGGTCGTCAGTGGACTCGTCACAGTTTCTCAGCCATGCCGCTGTTCGTGGATGGTGTTTTGGTGGAGGCAGGTGCAGAAAATCACATCATGACGTAAGTATATAGAGGTTTGTTTCTGATCGCCATCTCACACAGCCTGTGCATCCTCATTATGTCCTATTTTTCGAATAGATTCCTTGAGCTCTGCTCGTTCAAGAGATACACTCATGTGGAAAGGTTAATTAATCAGACTCCTAAGCTAATGTTGTTAGTCTCCGTGAACCAACAGCATTTCTCATTATGTGTCAGTGCTGGTACTGTATCTAGTTTAACACACATTAAACAATCCTTGCAGTATTGGATAAGATAGGATGGAAATTATCAGGTTTATTGTTAAATATAAACTATAGCTAACACTGGAATCCTGCATACAGATCTGCAGAGCTGTTGGTGCTACATAGTCTCAGCCTCAAACGTCACGACTACATACTAAAAAAACAAAACATTTTTAGTGGGCGGACCTTGGCCAGATACAGTGGTTATAGAGCCCATGTTTTATGTCTGGTATATGTATTTATTCTGGTGTTTATGAATATACTGTGTCTGGCTGTCTCAAGTTCGCTATAACTTATAACTTTGTAACTGTCGATATTAACATTGTCTGTTTCATAAATCTTTGTTCTGTTTGTTTGCCATGCTTAAAATGTCATGATTAAAAAATAAGAGAATTAAAGGTATTGTAGGTAGGAATTGTATATAAAAAAAAACCTTTTTCCAAATTTGTTTAAACTTTCTGTATATATCAATGCATAATTAAAATGTAAGTACTCTGAAAAAGAAAGTATAAAAATCGAGTGTCTGTAGACCTCTCACGACTGTTTTAAAGACAGCTCATTATTTCCATTCACTCCACCCCCTCCCTTCTGGGCTCCTTCCAAAGCCACGCCCCCAAAACACATGAGCGCGCGACTCCGACCGCTGAGCTGAAGACGCATTATTTACCTGAGACGAGCGGAGAGGAAGGAGCGCAGTGCAGTGACATCATGTCAGAATCACATGTAATAAAAAAAATCTAACTTTATCATTATGAAGATAAACAAATAAGATGTATTTTAGTACTCACTATCAAGTAGCATATTGATATTGGTAAAGATTAAAATATATATTTATTGATTCGCTAACGAGCTAGTTATCTATAAGGCAAAGCTAAAAACAGGTTGCATGATACACGTTTTTCCATTGCCATCATTTACACTGTGATGAAGATGAATTTCGTGTAACATTCATAACATATATGGTGTTCTGCATGTAAGAGTTTATAATGAAAGCATTGTTGACTCTGATGAGGACTACACTCCAGAGACAAGTACCGCATCGTCAGCTCGAGGACAGATCCGGGGTCGAGGGATTTTTTTGTTTAAAAACAAAACAAAGGCGAAAAAACCGTGCAGGTAAACTTCCAGGTGAACATGGTAAAAGAGTTAGACAGAGGGTAAATATAATTCTAAGAAAAGTTCCTGGATGCGGATCGGCCTATTATCTGTTAAACATGTATTTAGTTATCTAAAGCAAAATTATGCACAATTCAACACTATAGCTATCATCTTGAGCTAGGCATATATATTATTTATCATTTCTAGTACGGCTCGCTAAGTAATGTTATGTTAGCTATATTAGGCAGCTACGTGTGCTAATGACACATGCTTCATGAAAACATAAAGAAAAAAATATGTATGCTCAAAATACAAAAAGAAAGATTTACCTGTCCAGCAGAAATATAGCCATCCAGGCGTCACTTTTCAGCCCCTTGAGGTCTCTCAGTTCTCGCCATCGCTGGAAAGCTACGCCGATATTGGCATGCGTTTTATTTTGTTGTTTATCCAAAGACTTTTTGTTCATTACCTTTTCTAGTAACGTTACTGTCTTCCTTTTTTTGCCTGGTTTGCCTTCGCGAACTGCATATGTGAATTTTGATTGGTCTTTCTCTGCCATTGTTTTGCTATTCCTAGGTTCCGTGCCTCTTGAATTCCTCAAATCAAACGGATGCGCGCGCAAGTGGGCAGGTCCTGTGTGGCAAAAGGGTGGTTGCCATGGTTGCGAGAGAGTGACAGTCGCCTAAGCCAATCCCTTGTTTCGTCCCGAATGTAAATAATGAGCTGTGTTTAGTGCAGATTAAACGGTCTAGAGTCACTCGATTTTTATACTCTTTTTATCAGAGTACTTACATTTTAATTATGCATTGATATATACAGAAAGTTTAAACAAATTTGGAAAAAAGTTTTTATAAAATTCCTACCTACAATACCTTTAAAGAACTGTCAATAAGAAGAAACAAATATGAACAATTGCATATTTATTTATTTATTGCATTATCCAAGTTAGTCAGGACAGTACAAGAGTACTGAGGTGATCACTACAAGAGTGAACGATATGGGCCATTAAATTGCTCACCTTGAATTCAGATAATACTATTAAGCCTATATCGTGCACTTTATAGGATATAGGGAGCAATTTTAGACATAGCTAATGAAGGAACCTAGGATTGCCCGGCCTCTGGAGATGTATCTTTTTGCAAAGTTTAATTCCAATGCATACATTACACGCCTGAACTAGCTAATGAAGGTCTCCTGGTTCACTTGAAAATGAGTGAGTAGTTTGAGAGTTAAACTTTCTTTTTCTATTGGCAGGTTTTTCGGACACTTCAGCCACCGGTCTGAATGGCAGCTTATCAAAATTGACTACAAGTCCATATTTACCAGAAGGTGCACAGAGGGAGACTACCAAACCTGGCACCTGCATAACCAGGTGATTTTTTTTTTTTTTTCAAGGGAGGGGAGATGGCAATAAATCGCGATATTGATTGTAGCTGACTTTAATATTTTCTTAGGGTGAGCCATGCATAATGGGTCAAAAGCAGATCTACATGAAGCGTCGTCCTGGAAACTACTGCATGGTGGGATGGGACAACTCCAGGATCCTTTCTGCAGAACCCTGCATCTGCAGAGCACATGACTTTGAGTGGTGAGTGAACAGCACACCTCACCAACTTAACCAGCTTAAGCTTATTAGATCCACCCAGTGATTTAACAGCTGAATCTGTCACGCTTTAGTTTAGGGTCCAGGTCTCACTATTACCTAACTTAAACTATGACTTTTGCCTCAATAAACTCCTAATCACTGCTTATTAATAGCTAGTTAGATAAAAGGTTACGTTTAGGTATTGGGTAGGATTGAAGAGTGTAGAATATGGTCATGCAGAATAAGGGCATTAATATGTGCTTTATAAGTTCTAATAAACATCCAATGCGCTAGTAATATGCATGCTAATAAGCAACTAGTCAATAGTGAGAATTGGACCCTCAACTGAAGTGGTACCGCTGAATCTAGTAGAATGGGCAATGATTCCTTGCGTACATGTATATCTCTTCCTCTGCTTCTGAAGAAACTGTCTTAAAAACTTTCATTTACTTTAGATTTGCTCTGTTATTAATTTGATCTGACCCCAATTAAAAGAAGGTCTCAAATGTAGACTGATTGTAATTATATGCTGATTTTACACAGTTTTAGATGTTATTTTAATTTAGACATTTAATTATTATTATAGGTATGCTTATACTCATTCATTCACATTGCTGGTCACATTCTCACTAACTCACTAGTCTGAATATAATCAAAGTGTAAAAATGTGCAAAGTGTAAAACCCTTTTTTTCAAACATTGATAATAATAACAAATGTTACTTGAATAGCACATCTGCATATTAGAATGATTTCTGAAGGAACATGTGACACTGAAGACTGGAGTGATGATGCTGAAAATTCAGCTTTGACATCACAGGAGTAAATAGTATTTTGAAATATTAAAATATAAATTTATAATAATATTTCACAATATTAAAGTTTATACTTTATTTTTATTAAATAAATGCAGCTATACTAGAGTGAACTATTTCAAAAGCAAAAATAGTTTAAACAGAGCAAGACCTGAAACTCTTTGAAACATAAAGTCTGGTTTATATTCTTGTTCAGTGCAGCTTTGTTGTTTTATATCCTAGTCTGCTCTTTAGGTGGGCTCGCAGGTATTTATAAAACCTTCATGTTTTGTTCACTGGGATCCAGGAGCTGTTTTCAAAGATCTCAGAATAAACATAGTGCTTCTACAGCAGTGGGCTGGTTAACCCCTTCTGTAGGGTCAGTGTAGATGGGATCAAGATGCATGACACAGACAGTCTCTGGACTTTAAAGCTTTTGAAGTCCACAGGGCTAAAAGAAGATGAGAAGATTGAGGTTCTTTATCATCATAGTCTTTTGTTGTCTGTCTGGAGCTCCTTTTAAAGTATATATGAATACTTTGAGATCTACATCATTTATCACGTTCGCAGACCAAGTGTTCCATCTTCTTCCAACAACGCATCGTGTATCCTTACTTTCTCTTTAGTACATTCTCATGTCCCGTGCGGTCTCGTTTTCGGTTAAAACCCTTGGAAACCCAGTGGAGGGATCTAAACATGCTTTCAGAGATGTGTTGTTGATTCATCTTCTCTAAATGCAAGTAGTCCCCAGGATGCCTCTTTAATTTGCCCAGTACTTTGATTCTAATAATGAAATTTTTCATTAAACAATTCTTCATTCAAAATATGAAACGGAAGGACCCCCTAAAATGATGATTTATTTGCGAGGACCTTCGCAAAATATGAACATTTTTGAAAAGTCAGCTTGTTAATGTTAATGCAGCTTACAACTGAAATCGTCTGAAAATCGACGTCTGGGAAAGACATCTTAACTTGTTTCTACATTGACTTGCTTTTATCCTTTGAAGTTTGCACTTACATATTCCTCCCAGACTCTGTATATGTTTACACCATTACCTCTGCCATCACAGTAATCTTCTCTTGATAACTGTGATAAATATATAATTCAACTTCCTTCTTAAAAGTAAATTCCAAGTCATTTCTATAAAAGCTCCGCAGCCCATAATTTAGAAGGAAACATTGATTCCCTTTTCTGTCAAGGGAAATGATTATAGAAACATTTTATCTTTGCTGCATTTGTTTTTTGACAGAGGGCAGTCGAGAAAGGAAAGGAACTTAGGAATTACTAAACGAGGCCATTTTGCAAGACTCAAACCTGCATGTTGAAATGAGCACTAGCCATTAAGGATTATTAGCCTTAACTAAGTGATTTAAACGATACAGTTCAAGATGTTGTCTTACAAGCAGGGCCTTAGCTATAGGGCAGGGGTCTCAAACTCAACTTAACTGGGGGCCGCTTGAGGTGGAGTCTGGGTCAGCCTGGGCCGCATCAAGTATTCCACCAAAAAATAGTATTCAAGTATTCCAAAAAAGGAGCACAACTGATCCAATCTTCTCAGTCTTTATTATTAACGTTTCTTCTGAACTGTTCCTCTGAATTTGAACATTCCTTTCTGTACATGATTGGTTCTTCATGAGCTGTCCTTCTGACAGTTGAAGTTCATTTTACAAACTTTCTTTGTCTTTTCCTTATTACACATCTTTGTGATACTTATATTTGCTCATGTCCTTTTTATTTTCAATATGATATTGAATGTTTTTTTTGGAAGGCACATTTCCTTTTATTATACTTGGAAAAACAATTATTGCTTTTGAAATACAAATATTTGCAGTCATGTCTGCCCTTCTTATTGAATTCTTTCTACACATGTATAGTGTCTCAGGCAAATTACTGACTTTGCACACATCAAAGCAAACCTTCTTATCAACCTGTTGGGACACATATTACAAGCTCAAAATTAGTATTCTCACATTGTTTTAGAGCAGGGGTCTCCAACATGTCGCTCGCGAGCTACCAGTAGCTCGTGGCCTGATTGGTGGTAGCTCGCCAAGGGCCTGTTCACATATTGCGCTCACATATTTTGCGCGCCTCAAGTTCGTTATTTCAAATGTAGACGTGCTCATAATTGAAGCGACGCGCTAATTTTTTCCAGGCGCAGTATGTTTGTACTTCGCGGTTGTCTATGACAACTATTGACTACAAACCCACTGTAAGCTGTCACGAGACTATCTGTGGTAGCCCATAAGGGATAAAAACAACAACAACAACAAAAAAACACAGCACACGCAACGACGGGCCGCACTAACATTAAACTTTAATGTCAAGTAGGGGGCCACAAAATATCACCCCGCGGGCCTCAAATGGCGAGTTTGAGACCACTGCTATAGGGTGTCCGGGGTGCAGATTGTTGCTGTGGGCCGCCCTCGGTTGAAATCACGTTCTGGGTGAAGTTGTGGCGGTGGCGATTTTAGGACTCCGATATTAGGGGAGCTCAGGCCCCAAAGAGGGAATGAATAAAACAAAATATATGTAATATATATTTTGTCTACCAGGGTATGTAGGAACATTACAGTAGGTTCTACTACCTATTAAGTCAATCCCTGAATGTTGATTTCATATCAAATCATTTTAACTAACCAGCTATAGTATTCATATTCATTAAAGGGTTAGTTCACCCCAAAATGAAAATTCTGTCAGTAATTACTCACCCTCATGTTGTTCCAATCCCGTAAGACTTTCGTTCATCTTCGGAACACAAATTGAGATATTTTTGATGAAATCTGAGAGCTGTCTCACTCCTTCATAGGCTGCAAGGTAATTGCATCTGCCGGCCCAGAAAAGTTAGTAAAGACATCGTTAAAATAGTCCAAGTGACTACAGTGGCTCAACCTTAAGTTTATCAAGCGACGAGAATACTTTTTGTGTGCAAAAAATCCTCAAAAATAACGATTTTATTCAACTATTCATTTTCTTCTGTGTGAGCCTCTGTGAGCCTCTGACGTGAGTTCACGAGAGCGCCACGACGCATGCGCGAGAACTGAGAAGCTGACGCAGATGGGTCTCGATGTAGTGTTTAAAATGGTTCTAAAGTGTGCATTTCCTGGATGTCTGAATCGTGAGAAACTAACAAGAAAACGTAAAAGCGTCTTACCAATGCCACAAAATGATTGGCTTACCCTTTTCACTTTACCATCAAATGATCGTGAGCGTCATCTTCTCAGCTCTCGCGCATGCGTCGTGGCGCTCTCGTGAACTCACGTCAGAGGCCCACACAGAAGAAAATGATGTAAACTGAATTAATGATGACAAAGAACTGCACAGATGTAGGTATCATAATAACCTATCAATAAATGCACACACCTTGCCCTCTGCTGCTGACGTTGGCACTGCTCTGCTACAGATTAAACACACTGAATAACACAGACTTAAAGATGGGGAGGAGCCGAAGCCTGCTGCTGTTTTCATATGAGTTTTAAAGGGGACTGAGGTGATCACGAATATGTGTACAGATTACGCCTCGGTTGAAACAGCGGGGAAGAAACGTCAACTCCTTTATTGATTAAAGTTTGAATGAAGTTAGGATTTGTTTTCCTGGAACACAAGTGAATGATTATATGCTTCTTCTGTTTTTTTCAGTGTAGATAAATCAAAGAACCATAATGCACAGTGTCATTGCATTTGCATTTTTCTGTTTTGTTTGTTTGTTTTTTATAATGGATTTATATGTGATTTGTACATGCAATAGTTTGGATGATACAGATATGACAAACTACTAAACAGATTTAATTTGCATGTTAATTAATTAGCAAATTTTACCCATTTCTGCCTTTTTATCTTAAATTAACTAAATACAGCCAATCTGTGGTCATTCCCCCCCATTGAGCCTCATTTGTTTCTGACCGAAGTCAAACTCTAATTTAAGTCCATTAGCCGCTGTGATATTTTGTTTCAATATATTCATTGATCAGATGAATTTGACCCACCTTTACATATTTCATCCTGCATGTTTGTGATAGGAAAATGCTTGAAAAGAAAGTTTTGCTGTGAAACCACAGAGAACTTTTAATTTGTTTTGAAGGGCCAAAAAGGAACTGGTGACATGATATGCAGAGTAATTATTCTGTGGAATATCATACATTGTCTCTTTCTATTAACTCTGCAACAGAGAGCTCAACTAATAAGTTAAATTGGTTTAGGTTGTGGCGTAAGAATTAAAAACACATCTTCTAGCTGCAGATATAAGATATGCGATGGTGACAGAATCACTGAGGACTGGGCAGAAGGAAATAACATTTGTAATGCATTTGTTTTTTGGACATGTAATTAAGAATTCTTAATTTCTTGACCTGTATTAGATAATTGTATTGTGTGTAGATAGTTAAAGCTAGAGTAGGCCATTTCGTAAAGGCTAGCAAGCTAGATTTGAAAGTATAATATCCCACCTTTCTATCCAGAGCGCTCTCTCCAAAGCCACGCTTCAAAACTCATGAACGCACACAAGCAGCGTCACGAGAGACGGCGTTAAATCAATTCTCAAAGCACATAACATTACAATAATAATGAACGTAAACAACTTGCAGTGCTCTTACTTGTACCACCTGACTGCTGCAGATTCATTTTGCCGTTGATAGTGTTAGAGAAACGCATAAATCTGAGGACATGAACAGCTCAGAGTAAAATGTCACAGGTTGCCATCTCTTAATTGTGGTAATAACGACATGAATGCAGCATAAGCTGGTCGTTTTGGTTCAGGAATTGTAAAAGTTGGCTGCTGCTTGTTTGCGATGCTTATACTGCGTTCCAATTCGCCTACTTACTGTTTTTCTAAAGAAAACGTACATACTTTTGAGGGTGTAGCAGAAGAGTAGGCAATCTTTGGCATATAATACTGTCATAATTGCGTCTTTAACGGACCACTTTGTCGCTAAAGGCCCTGGTTTACTTAATGAGAGCGTGCAAAGATGCAAAGTCTCTGCCAGAACTCTCCTCGTGTGTTTGCATAATGAAAGTTTTATAAAAATTTGCAATGCTGTTGCAGATGAAATGTGTGGATAACGTTGAATAAATAACCAAATACCCTGGTTGAATCCTCATCCAATACGCAATGGGTTTTGAGCAATATTAGCCGTTAGAGTGTGCATGGATCTGCACTAATGGATTCTAATTCTAAAACATACTATGATTTGGGACACACTCATTTCGAATACTATTTAGGATGAATTGTAAGCGAATTTGGACGCAGCATGAAATTGTGATATTAATTACAGCGTTATAAAAAAAATAGAAGTACAATGTAAAAACATGTATCTACACAACGTGCATTATATCAAATGATTAATTAAAATGTTAGTACATACAGTAATAGTTAAAGACACC
Organism: Tiaroga cobitis; assembly: GCA_030578255.1. Lineage (NCBI taxonomy): Eukaryota > Metazoa > Chordata > Actinopteri > Cypriniformes > Leuciscidae > Tiaroga > Tiaroga cobitis. The sequence continues at coordinate 49,066,773 of CM060591.1, forward strand.
TAATATACAGTGTGGCCGAATTAATTTAGCTATTTACGTGTACAATACGTTTACACATTACATATTAAGCATTTTAGCACTATTGAGTTCATATTTGATTATGCTGTAAATGAGAGTGACCGAGAAGCTCATCTCTGCTGGAAGTTATATTAAAGTTCAGAAGTTCTATAATAATATTAAAGTTCTATAATTTGAGACTTTCACATTACGATCTAAGAGTAGCTTTAGGTGTCATTAATAAACCAGTCAGCATTTGCAAATTATAATTCAGAAACTATCCATTTCTTCTTACTGATATCAAAGGAAATTGAATGTTAACTTGTATTCACAAGTCCAAGTCCAAAAAGTAAGAAATGTCATGACCCTCATACATCATTACTACCACTGAATATCAAATATCCACACCATCACACATTATACAAAAATCCACTTCAAAGTCGATAAACGTTTTATTCCATTAATGTTTTAACATTAAGGATGTTTCAGTTTTCAAGATCAAGTCATCAAAAGTGTCACTAATTAAATAATTCCTCATACATACTCTTTCTAAACAAGACAAACGGCCCATTTCACTGTGTAGACAAAGACATGTTGCGTCTTTTGAAATGTTATGATCTTTTGAGCATGTTAAGATATGAAACACAGCTAAATGGTGTGAACACTTTATTTTTTTATAGGAATAATCTGAGCGCTAGCACACAAATCTTTTAAAGCTTGAATCGTATCTGAGTGCTGGATTGGAACTGCTCATAATTAAAAACCCAAATGCCTGATGCCAAGAGGGACCATGTGGTCTGCTGGGTTTTGTTGTGGATCAGTAATTAATTGATAAATCAAAGTCACCGGTGATATATGAACAGACATTCACTTCAGCAGGTTCCAAGGCTTCTGGGAGGAGAGAGAATTGAAAGACGTTGAGGACATACGTTGAAGCCTGCAGCTCTCAGAGCCGAAAAGACATTTATCATTCCAGAATTAATACATCTCAATGGCTGCAATTGTCTCAAGGGCATAAAAGAGGGACACGCTTGAATACAAGATGTGCTGCTGTGCACGAATGAAAGGATGTACAAGTTGTTAAGAGAATGTTTTACAGGATAAGAAATGATGGAGAAGAGGAGGGAACGGCACGTGGAAATGTCGCAAACCAGATTTGAACTTGTGTTGACCTTGTGTGAAACTAGTCAATCACACTTGGATTGAATTTATGTTTTTAAGAATGGACTGATATATCAAACAACACTGAAAATAAATGGAGCACAGAAATAAGTCTTTGAATTCAGTATATGAGAATTGTTTCGTCTTTTGTAGTGATTATGGGTTTGAGAGAAGAGGAGATGGAAACTGTCTGCCAGCATTTTGGTTCAATCCTTCCATGGTGTCTCGAAGCTGCAGCCAAGGGCAAAACTACCTCAACAGCACAGGGTAAGAGGCATTCACATACACATCTTATTCTATCATACTGGGATTTTACTTTCTTGGTGGGACATTTGGTCACTGATGGCTAAATCGGACCCCCAAACACAGTTGTTCGGGTGGCTTAAATAGCCATACTTCTATAATTTTCACATAAAGCTAATTATAATGACTAGACTAACATCATGTCTCTACTTAATAGCATTATTCTGTTCACAAATAAAATTTAAAAGTAGAAAAATAACGTGTGTGTGTGTGTGTGTGTGTGTGTGTGTGTGTGTGCGTGTTTGTGTGTGTGTGCGTGTTTGTGTGTGTGTGCGCTTGTGTGCGTGTGCGTGTGTGTGAGTGTGTGTATATATATATTTATTTATTTTTTCTATTTTTGTTTTGACTGTATTTAAAGCTTTAGTAATGTAGTTGTAATTTGTTGCCATTTGTATGTCTATATATGTATATACTGTATATATATAGACATACAAATGGCAACAAATTACAACTACATTACTATGTCTATATATATATATATATATATATATATATATATATATATATATATATATATATATATATATATATATATATATATATATATATAGGAAGTACTGAGTAATTAAAGCGATTTTACAGTGTAACGTTCAGTAATTATAGTGTACCTATAACGTACTTACAATATAAGTATAAGGGAACAATATTTTAAGTTTGGGGAATTAAGGTGTAACAACCAGGAAAATTTTACAATTATTTATACTGTAAGTATTAAAGAACTAAAGGGTGCTTATTCTACTATTATGATATAACAATATTACATTTGGGAGCAATTTAGCAAGAACATACCTTTTTGAAATAATGGTGAACCAGTACATACTGTATAGGCTTTTTAAAAATTACAGGGTACATATCTATGCATTTATAAAGTAATCTTTTTAACAAAAGTGCGCTGAAAACGAAAACTATTGCAACTTTTGCTTAAATATTGGGGAAAGATACTCTTGTTTCATGTAGTGGTGCTTGTTACCCTCTTGTTCTCTTACGAGAGGTTCTCTCGTATTGCGTAAGTTTAGCTTACGCTACGGGAAAGATTCATCTTCTCGAGATATTGAAGCCAAAAAATTATCCTTAATTTTGTATTCATTGTCAACGCAGTGCAGCAGCTAGCAGACCTAGAGCAGGCCATCTCGCGTGCTTATTGGCTGCCCTGCTGGCATCTGCTGCAGCCTACCAGTGAGCCCCGCGTGACGTCACGCCCAATGAAGGGCGCTCGCGCCTTCATAGCGTCACAGCCCGCCAGAATGGGCGTGGCTTAGCGTATAAAAGAAGGGGCTGTAGGCTGACTTCCCTGATTTTTCGACTCTTCAGCGAGCTCTCCGCATCGCTGGATCAGAGAGAAGCCACCGCCGCCGTCGAACAGCGGACAGCCAGCTTAGGACAGCGCTGAGGAAGCCGGCCGCCTTCGCCACCTTCAGCCATCCGTGCGAGCTACGCTATCCGGCGACGTATCCTTTTTACACTGTTGTATTCTCTTCTAGCTTACTCCTAAAAGAGCGCGAGTGTCTTTTTAAAGATGCCTCGCATTTCCTGCGGCTCGTTTAGGGCCCCGGAGACAGCCGGAACCTGTGGCCACTGCGACGCGCTCGCCGGAGAATCTCCCTCGAGCCTCGCTCTCGCCTTCCCCGCCTCTCTTCACCGACGCGCAGCTGCCGCTCACGAGCCTCACTGCCGTCGCGTCTGAGGATGAGGTTGAGGGACACGCCACAAGGGACTGCTGTTCTAACTGCGGCTAGCTTCCTTTACGTTACAAGGAAGCTACCGCGCCCACCATAGAAGCAGTCACTCCGCCCTTTGTGGGACCGCGCAGTGATAAGCGCCATTCCCAAAGGCAGCCGGAGCCTGTAGCCACAGCGACGCGCTCGCCGGAAAGCCTCCCTCGAGCCTCGTTTTTCACCTTCCCCGCCTCCCTTCACCGACGCGCAGCTGCCGCTCACGAGCCTCACTCCCGTCGCGTCTGAGGATGAGGTCGAGGGACACGCTATGGACTGCTGTTCTAACCGCGGCTAGCTTCCTTTACGTTACAAGGAAGCTGCCGCGCGCGCTCTTATCTGCTCGCGCTACTTAAGCTTTCGTAGTTTCCCCCATGGCTCAGTGGCTAAACTCAAAGCATTCGCGCCAGAGACCCGTGTTCGATCCCGGCTCTCGCAGCAGAAAAAATTTATGCAGCTCTCCTCTATGAGCTCGCGACCAGCTTACTTACGAACAGAAAGCGAGCGAGCGCGCGCCCCCGAGCGCATGCGTCACCGGCGAAGGAAGGAGAGAGTGGGTTTTTTGTCCCGCCGAGGCCTGACAAACCCCCTCTTTTTCTCAAACATTTTCCAGCTCCTCCTAGTTCGAGCGGCTGGTAATGTCTATACTGCAGTAGAGAGCCTGTTATAACACGCACGCCTGCAGACAATGCCGACACGCACACGAAAACTGTGATGACGCTCTCTCTCTTATCTGCTCGCGCCAACTAAAGCTTACTAGGTTTCCCCTGTGGCTCACTGGTTAAACCCTAAGCTTTCGCGCCAGAGACCCGTGTTCGATTCCCGGCTCTCGCAGCAAAAAAAAAAAAAAAAAAAAAATTTTGCAGCTCCCCTCTCTGTGCTCGCGACCAGCTTTCTTACGTACAGAGAGCGAGCGCGCGCCCCCGAGCGCATGCGTCACCGGCGAAAGAAGGAGAGAGTGTGGTTTTTTGTCCCGCCGAGGCCTGACAAACCCCCTCTTTTTTCTCAAACATTTTCCAGCTCCTCCTACTTCGAGCGGCTGGTAATGTCTATACTGCAGTAGAGAGCCTGTTATAACACGCACGCCTGCAGACAATGCCGACACGCACACGAAAACTGTGATGACGCTCTCTCTTTTATCTGATCGCGCCAACTAAAGCTTATGTTGTTTCCCCTGTGGCTCAGGGGCTAAACCTTAAGCTTTTGCCCCGGAGACCCGTGTTCGATTCCGGCTCCCGCAGCAGATAAAATTTACGCGGCTCTCCTCAGCGAGCCGCCGTATTCAAGTTTATTTCCCTGTCAGTCCCCTTCAATCAGGCTACTGCAGTGGTCCATTTAGCAGCCAACGAGCCGGCTCATTTGCCCTCTCGCCTGCACACATATACGCCGTCTTCACGGCGACCCAGAGAAAATCTCAAAAGAGTATAATGTCTGGTCCGGCTCACGCCGTTGGTGTTTTAAGTGTAGTGAAAGTGCCCACGCCCCAGTGTTCACTCCTACACACAAGCACATCAAATCTCGTGTCACTCACAGAGCACACTCTTAGAAAGCGCAGAAAGGCTGCTCGAGTGTTGAATATAAGGAGTGTGTCCACAGGTCTGTGCCCACTATCTGCCCGCTCTGTTACACGGTCAATAAAACCGGTTATGAATGTAAGTCTCGTGCCCGCCGGAGAGCGTTCACGCTTACTGACACACACCTCCCCCCGGGCGCCGCCCGCGCGTTTAAATGTTATCACAAAACGCAGGGCATTGATAAGACGCTCCCCATCCGTTATGATCGGGGCGTCAAATACACTTGTAAGTCTCGTGCCCGCGCACACGCGCTCACGCTTACAGAAAGCTTTTCCACCCGAAGCGCTGCTGGCGCGTCAAAAAGTGAGAATAAAATGCTCCCCATCCCTTATGATTGGGACACCTCACATAAATCAGACGGTCTCGGCTTTCAGCGAGAAGCCATTGCCCAGAACCGAGAGCGCGCGCGCCGCGCTTTCGGCTCCGGCTCAGTTTCACAAGCCCGCAAATGGCGGCGATCTGAACCCGGAGGCCATTCGCCCCCTAGCGGCTCACATAGCTGCGTGGGAAACTATCCCAGGGATTTCAGAATGGGTTCTGAGCACAATAAGCAGGGCTATACACTTCAATTCATTTGCCGTCCCCAGCGCTTTCGAGCCCGGACCGCGACGATAGTGAATGCGGAAGTAGCACACCTACTTCACGCAGAAATAGCAAAGCTGCTGTGCAAAGGGGCTATAGAAAAGGTGCAGCCTTCTCTGAGCGAGTCAGGCTTTTACAGCCGTTATTTTCTCGTACCCAAGAAGGACGGAGCCTTCAGACCTATCCCAGATCTGAGACATTTGAACAAAGCGCTTGTGAAAAGACTGTTCAAAATGCTTACGACCAGGAAAAACCTCGCGCACGTTACGTTAGAGAACCGAGGTTACGTTAGTAACCGAGTATCGTTCCATGTAGTTACTGGGTAAGTGTGACATTGCGGGCTGTACATTAAAGTGGTGCTTGTTACCCTCTTGTTCCATGTAGTTACAGGGTAAGTACAATAAAAATGCATCCACTCAATCTTATATCACTGACTCGAAAACCTTTATTTGTTATACAAGCACCACTTACCCTGTAACCACATGAAACCGGATTTATTTCCCAGTATATTTGAAAAAAATTGCAATAGTCTTAGCTTTTCTTGCCTTGAAACATGTTAGCCCAAACTTAAACATCTGCACGTTTGCTATCAAAAAAAATATATATATATATATATTTTTTTTTTTTTATATAAATGCATAGATATGTACCCTGTCATTTTTAAAAAGCCTATACAGTATGTATTGCCTTGGTACACAATTATTACAAAAAGGTATGCAGTGTATGTTCTCGCTAAATTGTTCCCAAATGTAAGATTGTTGTATCATAATAGTAGAATAAGTACCCCTTAGTTCTATAATACTTACAGTATAAATATTTTTTTATTTCTCCTGGTTGTTACCCCTTTATTCCCCAAACTTTACATATTGTTCCCTTATACTTACATGTAAGTACTTTATAGGTACACAATAATTACAGAAAGTTACACTGTAAATTCCTCTTAATTACACAGTGCTTTCCGGGCTGTAATCTAAAGCGTTACCTTTATTTTAAGTAACGGAAATTAAAATTGAATTCATTTTAGCATTTTATAAAAAACAGATTTTTATAATAGTATCTATGCAATATTTTATATTGTATATATTCTATATGTGTAAAGCCTTTAATAATATTTATTTGTATTAATAATAATGAAAATACAAAATATGTATAAAATAAAATGGTAATTTGAATAAATATTATAGGAAAATGAAATATATATTTATTCTTATTTTTATATTTTTTATTTATTTCATATATTTTAAATAATAATACATAAAGAAAAAAATTACTAATTTAGATCCCACATCCTAATAATCATTTAATTTTTCCTGTGTTCATTGGGATAAAGTAGAGAGCATTTTGTGAAACAATTCAATCAGACTTGCACTAATCTTGTTTTAGGAAAGTGGTTATTTTTAATTAAGTGTACCATGATTTAAACTTACTGTGCTGATGAGCAGGCGCAAGCTATATTGATGTGAGCAGGTTTTAAACTTCCTGGAGATTGTGGCGTCCGTCTTTACGACAACTTTCTAGACAGACAATCCATACAAAGAGACCTAGCCGGACAGATAACACTGTGTAATGGAAAGACTTCATTTAAACCTAATTTGAAAACCAACATCAGTAAGAAAGCATGTCCATTCAGAGCAAAGAGTGCAAGATTACAGAGAAGGGAAGAGAAAGAGAAATAACACGATTATCATTCCCAGAGATTGTGTCAGAGCTGGCTCACAAATTGTGGCCAAAACCGATTCATTCTGAAAAAACTAAAAAACAAAACCAGAGCTGCTTAGAATGGATCTATCAGGCTTGCATAAACAGTGTTATATCCAAATGGATGAATACAGTGACCTCCAAGTATTCAGACACTAAAGTCACACTTAAAAATACACGAATGCGGTTTACTCAGATAATATCAAACGGTCAAATCTTTTATTTCAAAAGAAAGACACATTTTAAAGCTAGTTTTGTGTGTGTGTTCCAGGTATCGTAAAGTGGTAGCGAATAACTGCACAAAAGGAGTGAAGGAGATGTACTCGGCCAGGAAACAGCAGTGTCCGAACCGCCCCCCACGGGGTTTAGTCCTGACAACCCGTGACGACAAGCTCACAGCCAACTTGGGCAGCAATGTGACCTTCCTTCTGCGACTGGAGGAGGTGAGATCTGAATCTCAGAAACTCACACCTGACGCTAATGGAGAATATCAGATTCATTGATCTGATCATTTAAAGTGCAGCATGGCCAGAAGATATAATTATGGGCCTGGTATTGAGTCAAGACCTAAATTATGCAGTAGTAATTATTAAATTGATGTGCTAACTCCGTATGAAAAGGTGATCAGATAGAAGGACATCCATGCGGAAATTATTATTTCTGTTAACTCAAACAGTTTGTTCTCAACTGGCTTTACTTCAGGATTGAGATTTCAAGTGGTGACACAGTATATATGTTTTTTTACTTTTGTTCTTAAAAAGGTCCTTCAAATTACAATGTGTCACAATTTTACAACATAACAGTGTTAAATTCTCATATACTTTGCATATTATAGGCCCAGCAGTGTGCAAAATATTACTTTTAAATTATTAAATATACAAATATTAGTATCAGTCAGGTCACCGATTTGGACATAATTGGACACAGACTTTGGCATTAACGCTAAAAAGAAATGGGAAGCGTTTTTTCCATTTTATAAGTTGATAACCGTGTTTATTTTCCTGTCCTACTAAAGCAATGATTATATTTTTAGATGCATTTTTTTTCATTTGTATTTAACATGCTGACAACCCTATCAGAACAGAAATGCAACCCATTTTTAGGTCACAATCCACTATTTGAGAAGCACTGATATAGACAGTATTTATTGGATTTTATTATAATGTTCTATTTGCAGACATTAGATAACTACATTCACTCCGTACAAGCCGGATACATATAACAAGCCTACTGGGGAATAGCTTTTCATTGATGCGCAATGCACACATGGTCACACATACTCTCTCTTGGTTTCTTTCTCTCTCTCACACACACACATGAACTAACAATGAAAAATACTTTAGTAAGGTAGAGATTTTATTCGGGGGTGTTTTTGTGTTGTTGAAATTGGTTGATGAGAATTATGAAATTTCAATGGTATCAAAGATTTTGATCTAACTTCATTCAAAGCAAAAATAACTATTGTGATGTATATCGTTATTGTGAAATAAGATTACTCATAGCGTAAAATAAAGCCTAAATTCGCATACAAAAGTCATTTTAAAGTTAAGATCGGATATAAATACCACCTAAAGCAGAAAAACAAAACAAAAAACAACAACAGTGGGTTTTGCAGCCAATTATGGGCCAACACTGTTGAGCTATTATTTGAATATGATTTTACTGTGCCGTTTGTTATTAAGGTCTTAGCTATTTTATATTAACCCTCCACCAAATGACACAATCACAAAATGAACTATGAGTGGTCACTTTACTTGACGGTCTTCCGAGACTTCCAGACCAGTGTGGCTAAGTGAGACTATCATCAAGCTCTGTATGTGAGCGTTTACACACACGGGTCATTTTGACATTCTAGAGTCTTTCCCTAATTCTGTGTCCTCCGCTCCGAGCTGTGCTGGAGCTCTGTGGCAGATGAAAAGCCTTCACTCCGTACAGATGGGATAGTGCAAGCCGGATACATATTACAAGCCTACTGGGGAATAGCTTTTCATTGATGTGCAATGCACACATGGTCACACATACTCTCTCTTGGTTTCTTTCTCTCTCTCTCACACACACATGCTCATTCCAGGTAAAGTGTTTCTCCCCAGGCGTCTCACCACAGCAGAGTTGTCACATTACAGTATGATGAGATGAGGAAATGAGGGCTTATTCCTTTCATTAAGAGAGCTAGTAAAAGAGAGAGAGAGAAAGAGAGAGAAGAGAGCAAGAGATAGTGAGATGGGCTAAGAATTCCACCTATTTATATTCATGAGGGTCAGAGCCGAGGCTGTTTCTTAGGCAAATCAAATGGACCTTAATATTTAATGCCTTTAAGGTGCAACACAGGGTTTTTTTTTTTGTTTTTTTTCATATAACCTTTGCTTCACAGAATATTAAAAAATGAACAGTTTGTAAAATAATACAGAAAATACAGGAAAAAGGTAATGCAGTGGTATTGTGAAATATTGTTCTTTACTGAATAGAAAGTTAAAAATAGCAGCATATATTTGAAATTATAATTTTTATGGCTTTACTGTCACTTTTGATCAATTTAATGCATCCATGCTGAATAAATGTACTATAATTTCTTCCAGAAACAAAATCGTACTAACACCTAACTTTAAAGTTTTACCATATCACACTATTTTGCTTAATAAATATTTGTCATATGTTGATATTTTTGTACTTGACATCCTGATAAAAATGTAAATTAAGGAAATGATTGATTCATTCATTCATTGGTGCTGTGAATCAGTTGGAAATAGCTGCCGAGTGCGTTTCCCTTAAAAATGACTTCGTCTGGACATGATCTCAGCACAAACTGTCCTTATCATCATTACTTACACGAGCTGTTCCTCCTCTCAGTCATGTTTTCCTTTCTCCTCCCACAGTGTAGTTTTGATTTTCTGCACAAAGTGGCGTGGAATGTCTTAAAAGCGACCCGGTGCGCATGCTTGCGCAGAAACGCACAGAGGCGGGCCACTTCTCAAAGTCAGCAGTCAGTGCCTAAGAGCTAAACAGACAGGAATAAAGCAGCCAGCTTTGGATTTGTCATTATGCAGGGCATAAACACCCTCTTTCCTTCATGTGCTGCTAATGCAGTGTTACAAATTAATATCCCAATAGCATTAGCGTACAATGTGGTAATGGCGGAAAGAGAGAAAGGAGAGGGATTTGGGGAAGCGTAAGCACGGATTTGGGAATATTGCACGCACATGCGTGCCTTTAAGCGTTCCTTTTCTCATGGCACGGGACACCCATAATCTGGAATGGTTCAAGGCATGGGCTCATCTCAACTTCATGCTCCTCTTCTTTCTTTTCTAGGTGTTTAATGTTTTTAACTGGCTGGTTAAGCAGTTTCATAAGCATAACTAGTGATTTTGGTGCAGATGTTTCAGGAAATGCACCAGAGGCCTTTCAAGTGTCAGAGGAAACGCAAGGCTTATAAGATCCGTGGATTGATAGATGGCCTTTTATTCAGTCAGGGATATGAATTTTCCATAGTTAAAAAGGTTTTCCATTTTTTTCGACCTGAATCGTGACTCTTGAGTTGCGTAAATCTGAGGGGTGAAAAGAAATTACTGTATTTTCGAATATTATTAAATAATCATTTTACAGTACAATAGTATTATAATAATAAGTGTTAAGTATATAAGAATAATAAGTATTATAAACAATACTAATATACAGTTTATTTTTCAGAGAATAAAAACAAAATTTGTAACACTTTAGTTGAGGGTCCAATTCTAACTATTTACTAGTTTCTTATTAGCATGCATATTAGGACATTGGCTGTGTATTAGTAATTATAAAGCACATATTAATGTCTTTCTCTGCATGACCATATTCTACATCCCTTAATCCAACCCAATAACTAAACTTAACAACTACCTTACTACTAATAAGCAGTAATTAGTAGTTTGAGGCAATAGTTGTAATTAGTAGTTAGTTAATAGTGAGAATTGGACCCTAAAATTAAGTGTGACCAAATATTTAATTTATAAAATATGTTATGATTACATTTTATATTATTTAAATAATAAGATACAAAATATGTTATACTAATTAATGAATGAACGGGGACAAAAAAAAAATGTGCCTTCTTTTTTGTACTTGGCTGATCACATGCCTGAAAATAGACTTACAAATATATAATGACATTTTACATCTGTTCATATTCATTTAATTCATATTTTAATATGAATGAATAGTTCAGCCATGAAACTCTATTCGTGTTCTGATTGGTTTGTTCAATGTAATGTTCCCACCCAATCGATTCCACGTATCACGATTTCCCAATATAACCACAACACATGCAAACGAATGCACGCTATGCAAATTCTCATTCTATCCCTCCACCTCCCCAGAACCACCTGCCTAGATCTGCTACGGGGGGTCTCATCGCAGCAACCATAGCCAAGACTAAACCTACATTCTATTTACAATAATTAAATGTTTTACAAACTATCCAAGAGTTGTCATGACTGAACTAGCTAAAAGTTCTGCTAACCTTAAAGGGATAGTTTCCCCAAAAATAAAAAATCTGTCATCATTTACTTACACTCAAGTTGATCCAAACCTGTATGAATTTCTTTCTTCTGCTGAACACAGAAGAGGATATTTTGAAGAATATGCGTACTCAAACAGTTGATGGACCCCATTGACTTGAAAATAATACAATGGAAGTCAATGGGCCCCATGAACTGTTTGATTATCCATAAATGTACATTTTCATTTTTGGGTGAACTATCCCTTTAATATCGGACTCAAACATGCTCAGTCAGAGTCAGACATATTGTATTTTTAACTCTTTGTGTAACACTGGTGTTAGAAAAATGAAAAACACTTGTCGCTTTTGACTTTCAGTAGTCTGATGTGCTAGATGCAGGAAAACTGTCACCATTAAGCCAACAAATGGGTTTTATTTTACCATAACGTTAAACAGTCTCTGCTTTGTAGCAGAATAAAGTATGATATGATAATTTTGTATCAATCTTATTGTATTATTTAGTTAAAAGTGTACATATGGCAGAGTCCTGTTTGGATTGGAATAAATAGTAGGAAATCGGTTTGATTGAGGATTCACGTCGTTTTCCTACTTGACAGCAGACTCACTCACAGCCGTACGAGTCACATTTACGCTTCTGTTCCCTGTGCAATATCCTATCTCATAAACAGTAATTATGATTGCGGTGGATTGCATTTGACCCGTTAGGATATCTGAGATTTCACTGTATGCAAAACAAACACAATATAAAGTATCAAATATATATTACATATCAAAAGTAATATGACTGCTTCCCACAGGAAGTTGAAATGCATACTGAGAGGTAATTCATTTGATATAATGACTGTTTTCTCTATAAGTAAGCGGCTCCTGTCTCTGATTTCATATACTTCGTTTCATATATGAAGCAGAGTTATAGCAGGAATGAACTCAGGGGCTGAAAACAATGCTTTGTGTCTGAAAACAGATGGGACAGTGTCTGTGTAAGCAGAATGGTGACGTTACCCGCAGCTGTTTTTGGTCGCAGCTGCCAGACACCGTCATTAAGGAAAGTGTGCTAAAGAGTTGTTGTTGTTGTTGTTGTAATAATTCGACTTGGCTCTGTGTGTTGTTTTAGGGCGACTCCGTGAGGACAAACATTCAGCTGGACTTTGGGGACGGGACGGCGGTGTCCTACTCTAACCTGAGCTGGACGCAGGAGGGCATCAGGCACGTGTACCGCAGTGCTGGGATCTTCAGAGTAACAGCGCTGGCAGAGAACAGCCTCGGGTCCGACACCTCATCCCTCTACCTGCATGTGACGTGTAGGTTTCACACATACACACAAGCGAGTGCCTACTTCAGGGTTTATTTTTATTTTGCAGGATGATGGGATGTCATTTCAATCGCATTATATTATATTACCTTCTCCATTTTGCAGAGGTAGCAAAAGTTAACATTTTATGAGGGAACGTTATATAATATAATTATAAAAACATTTTTGCCTTTCTAAATGTAATTGAATAAAATGTTAAAAAAAAATTTCAAAAAAAGTGAAATAGTAAGACTCGTTTGTCAGAGAACTGATTTTTAATTTGGGTTTATTTTTCCTACCTCATTGGCAAAGTCACTAAACTTCAGTAAATTTAGCTAGATACACCCTTGTGGAAAAAAAGTACACTTTAACATGCTTTTAAAAAAGTACTTATGTATAATGTATTAAAAATGAATATACTTTAGTGTGAACTGAATGTAGTTTTCTGACACACAATTGTATGTTAATTGCAATTAAATGAAAATTTTGTATAGATAAAATTTATATTAAAGGTGCAGTGTGTGATTTTTAGCGGGATCTAGCGGTTCAGATTCGATTCGGTTTGGTTGCGAGTTGCACTAAGGGCTCAGCCCACTGCTCACCCCTCCCTTTCGAAGAAGCTACGGTGGCTAAAACGGGACAAACATATCATCGTCTGAGACAGCAGAGAATAGCCAGAGTAAGCAAGAGTGTGTAACATTGTCACTGTTTCTGTACCACAGTCCATTATAAACCACATCATGGATAAAGTTTACAAAGCCATAGTCAGGTGAGGATCAAGGGTCTTAATATATAATATAATAATAGTAATCAGCTGATTGTCTCACAAACGTAACCAGCACATTTCTCCCCACATAGCAAACCCATAATACAGCGATGGAGAAGAACCACATGAAACTATGCAACTACATATTTTTTTTTCTAACAGGGTAGTAAAAGTTTAGCTGGCTAAATATGAGCTGTTACTGTGGCTGAGCTGGTTAAAGTGTAAAGCCTTGTTTAAACTCGACGCGTCCGCATGAGCGCAAAGGTGCGTGCGGCAAAAATGACATGATTGTAACAGCGCGTGCGCCTCCGCATCCCCTAGACACCATTTACTACACACAATAGGCTTTTGTTCTCTGATTTTGAGCATTCTTTGCGATCCACTTAAAATGCTTCCAAGATCGACTTGTCGACCGCGATCGACGGGTTGGTGATTGCTGTAACGTTACTGTTTTACGGTCAATGACAAGAGCACTAATCAGCTGTCTCACGAACGTAACCAGCTCATTTATCCCCACATAGCAAAGCCATAACACAGCGAGGAGAATAACTAAGTTACATGAAACAATCCAACTACATATTTTACACCACTGACAAAGGAAAAGTCACTACTCACGGTGTCTATGGCTTCTAGCTTTCTCCTGCTTCTCTTTCAAGGTAGTGACGAAACGCGCTCTGTAGCGCTGTTTTTTCGCGTTCGGCTACGGTAGAAACATGACGTCACAATATGTCGACCTTCATAGAAGGGGGTGCCCGTGGTTATGTAGATATAAATGTCTCATTCTAAGGTAATAAAAACATTACGGTTTATTAAGTTCTTTATACACCACTGAAAACATAGTTATGGATGTCATATTGCAATAGATACTCACAATTATTACACATTGCACCTTTAAATGCATTTAGCTGAATTGTTAAGTGTTTTTATCTTCATATGTAATTTTATAATTAATTCTATTTTCTTTGAAATATGATACTGTGGAATATACTGACAAGCGTCTATGGTAAACTAAAATAGACTTAATTTAATTTCCACTTGTATGTCATGTATATAAATATATATTTGTAATTACACATTTTTAATGATGAAGTTGCAATTTAGTATGTTTTAAATTGTTATCTTCAAATGCTACATCTAATAACAATTTAATTTGACTATCAAAAAACACTTTTTAAAATGTACTAAAGAAACATATGCATTAAAATTGAGTACACTTAATTGGCATTTTATTTCATTAATATAATATTATATTATATGTAAGACCGTTTGTTATATAAAATGTATACTTTTAAGATTTGAAGTACACATTCAATGGATTTAAGCACACTTCTTTCTCACAAGGGTATGCTTAAAACGCGAAAAGACAAAACTAATTCTGAAAACAAACTAATTCAGGGTAAGAAAAACTAATTTATGATATGTTCTCTATCTATCTCCATTATTGCTTCATGTTTTAAGGATGTTTCGATTTTTTTAAATAGATTTAGACTTAGAGATTGATTTAGCCAATCTCTGATAAAAAATTTTTAATAAAAAGCTTTATCAATCTAATTTACCCATTTATTAACTGTTCTACCCTTTTTAGCTAGCAAAAAATACTTAAAGACTATCTTGTCTATTCTGTTAAATAATAAAGCACATTTATACAGAAAAAATTGGTAGCGCCACAGGCAATAAAGTGGCAGAACACTGGTATGCAAACTTTGAATAAACATATCTTAAAGGGATAGCTAACCCAAAAAGGAAAATGTTCAATTTGTTCAAATCCTGTATGAATTTCTTTCTTCTGCTGAACACAAACGAAGATATTTTGAAGAATATGGTTAACCAAACAGTTGATAGACCCCATTGAGTTCCATAGTAGGAAAAAAATACAACTGTCTGGTTACCAATATTCTTCAAAATATCTTCTTTTGTGTGTTCAACAGAAGAAAGAAACTCATACAGGTTTGAACCAACTTGAGGGTGAACAATCCCTTTAAACAAAAAATGTGTACAATACACTTGGTAGGTTGTCTTTCATACAGTTGCTCTGCCAAAATCTGCATGTGTCCTCCAACTCTGCAGGTGTAGTCGACTGCGGTGCTTAATTACAGCTTTTATCTGCACTTTTCACAAACAAATAGGAGGTGCCACTTGTGATCAGATGAGAGCAATTAGGTCCAACTTTTATTTCCTGATGTGTACAGAATATTTAATAGCAAAAAAACACATCAAACTTTTTTAAACAAGCAAAAATATGCACATGGGGAAGGCTAAACAATACAGATATATTTGAGATGAGGGAGTAAAGGATGACGAAAATCAAAGTAAGGATTTTTGTTTCATGTTTTATGATCATTTGGCTGTTTCTTCATGACTGCGAAATAACAAGGTATGGGTCGAAAAGGACGATTACTTGTCCATATAGCCTTTTTTGTCATTTTTTAGGACTTTTGCTTCATTTAGCGTTCTGTGCTTTAGGTGTTAGACAGTTATCCCAATAAAACTCATCCTGCTTAAAACGCCTCCGCTACAGACATCCGCATGCTGACTAACTCCTTGGCGCTGTTTATTTATTTAATTTTTTTCGAGCGTCCCACTGCGAGTGTTGCGTTTCTAAAATGCTGTGCCAAGTTAAAAATACTTGATACTAAAACTTTTAAAAGCAGGTCTAGAGACCCCTGCGTTCTGTTTCTGTTTCTTTGCACTCCGTCTAGCTCTGTTTGAACAGCGTCCAATTGGGGTCAGGTGAAGCCGAAAGCAGTCTAATTATACAAGACCAAATAGTCGACTAGTTATTCAAGCCACCGGCGAGGTGATTTCCAAAATATGTTTGCTGTTCTTGTATTGAGTGTGTGTGTGTGTGTGTGTGTGTGTGTGTGTGTGTGTGTGTGCGTGTGTGTGTGTGTTTCAGGCCCTGTGGAACATATTCAGCTGTTGGCTCCATATGTGGTCATTAAGAATAAGGAGGTGAACCTGACGGCAGTGGTCTGGCCTTCTCATTTCAGAACGCTCACCTATTTCTGGTGGCTGGGGAACAACACTGAGGTACAACCAGCTCCTAATTACAGATTTTCTGCCTCGCTTTGTTGGGCGAAGGCCTCCGAGACATTTTACTTTGGAAGATAAACAGAACAGGAGCAATGAACCGTTAATAATGTGGTTCTTGTTCCTGTCGTTTTTTGTGGTATTTAGATTCTTTAGTTTATGCTCGTTCGCCCTGAAACATCAATAAAGCTGTTGGCACTATTTGTTTTAAAAGGGTTTGCTTTTTAAGGAAGTCATAGAGCATACATATATAAAAAAAATGTGATTTCTTGTCTACCGTTGTATTGAGTATTGATTGTTTTTGTTTTGTTTACACTACATTTGTGTCGCTAGCCAATAATTACGTTGGACAGCAGTATTTCCCACACGTTCAGCAGCGAGGGCATGATCACCGTGACGGTTCAGGTCTCGTCAGCGGACTCGATACTGCAGGACACCAGAACCATCGCCATACAAGGTAGGTGTTCACGTTCAGACAGGTATAGGAACACTGCTTTGTTTCTCTCTTTTATATATGACACTGTCTTGTAAACTTTTCACTATGCCTTTCATCATTTATTTGCTACTTTTCAGATGCCTTTTTGTGTTTATTTATTTTAGTGTTTTACTTCAATCTCAAATCCAGACTTTCAGTCTTAAAGTCCCTGTAAAGGCAATTCTAAAAAAAAATTCTAAACCCATTATAAATGTTAGAAATGTATTGCTAAAACATATTACAAAGACTGTGAACTGTGAAGTACTGAATTGTGGAGTTAGACCGTTAAACAGTTTTTCAGCATTGCTATTTTCTGGATTTTTTGGGCGGGGCTAAAACAGGTCACGATGAAGCACTGGAGCCCCTGAGCTCCTGGACACGCCCCTACCTGATGACGCACTGGAGACCCTGAGGCTGGCTGCTCCCCTAACAATATAAATAGAGCACATTCGCATCAGTTTGGCGCTCAATCGCGAGTTACCGTCAGTACTATTATTTACTACAGCCTACAGTTTGCTAGCTAGCTATGCCTTCGACACGGAAATGCGTAGGCTACTTCCTGGATGCGATCATGTACAAAACAGATCGGTGTCTTTATTTAAATTTCCTAAAAACTATCATATCAAGAAGAGGTGGATTAATTTTGTGAAGAGCCAAACTTGATGGAGAGCTGAGGATCACCGCCAACACCCGCCTCTGTAGTGATCATTTTACACAGGATAGTTTTATAAACTTTGGTCGGAGACAACTGGGATTCACTGATAATCCGCTGTTACTGGTGAAAGGGGCCGAAACGACTATCTCCTGCCTCGGCCTTCATCTCCCTGTCCCGAAAGCAGTATCAGCTAATATCACCGTCGGCAGGACAGCTTTCCCGCGAGTGGGCGTGGTTTCAGCACAGCCAGCGGACACGCCCCCAGCGTTTGAGAGCAGAGAATACTGCTCATTTTTTCAAGATTTTGATAGCTTATTTTATGTACTTGCCGGCTGCCGGCTTTTTTATGATTCAAATTTGGCTGGATGGCTAATAACTCATTTTTCTGTGGTGTGACAACCTCAGAACACATACTTAATTTTGACTTTACAGGGACTTTGTTTTTTCTGTGAAAATATTTTTTTCATGCCTTTAAATAGTTAGGGATTGATTAAAACATGTTTGTGGCGTCAGAAACACCAGAGATTTCAAACCGCTGTTTTGAGACTGTCTTTGGTTCACTGCAGTTTTAAGGAGGAAATACTCAGCAATGGTGTTGACTGATGAATTTGCACATGGTGTTGACTTAAAGCATATTGAAAACACCATGTAGACATAAACAACCTAAAAAACTTGATTTTCACCACAGGGGTTCTTAATTATTATTTTTTTCTATGGTAACAGTAATTATACAGTATATATGATAGTTTTTAGTGCTGTCAAATCTATTAATCGCATCTAACATAAAAGTTTGTTTATATAATATGTGTGTATGTATGTGTGTAATGTATACATATAAATATATATATATGTGTGTATATATGTGTGTGTGTAGTGTATAATATATTAAATAAACACTAACTTTTATGTTAGAAGAGATTAAAATATATATATGTTACATGTGATTAACCGATTTGACAACCCTAGATTAAATGTATTATCAGTGGTTTCTGAGTGTTCAGAATTACAGGAAATTGTCTCTTGACACTGCAGGCTAGTCATAAACCTCCCTTCTGGCAACTGCCAAATAGACTGTAATCATTTTTGTGATCAGCGCTAACCTTTCCATACCTGTCAGTAATGATAACTCTGCTACAGCTCGACTAAATCATCTGGAACAAATCACAGCAGATAGAAGGTGTTGGGCATCTTATGAGAGAAAGAATTAAGGGTCTGTCTGCCTCTGCTTCTCTCTCCCTCTGTGACAGAATTCTTCAAATCGCTTCTTTTATCTTTCTCTCCTAATCTGGACGAGGCCAACCCCGACATCCCAGAGTGGAGACAGGATGTGGGCCGGGTCATTAAGAAGTCTGTTCTTCAGGTGAGTGGGAATTTATTGTCTCCATCTTGTCTCTCGCTGTCTTTTCTTTGCTCATCTCTGTAGCTCCCAGAGATCCTGGTCAAATGGTTCCTGTTGTCTTTGTCTGATCCTTTGTCCTTCTCACTTTACTTGCTCTTCTGTGTTCTCCTTCACTGAAAAACACATATATTTGTGTTTTAGGGCACAATAAGTAAACATCCTTAGAAAGGATAATGCAATGTCAGATGGTCAGAATCACAAAATAAATCTAGACAGGGTAATAAGTACATGGATGTGAAATATTGATTTGAGTTAAGTTATTTAATTCTTTATAATTTAATACACACACACACACACACACACACATATATATATATATATATATATATATATATATATATATATATATATACAGTATATATTAAATAATAAAGAAATAATAAATTAAATATATTATTAAATAATATATTAAATAATAAAGAGTTAAATAATTGAACTCAAATCAATATTTCACATCCATGTACTTATATATTCAATATTTTATTATATTATTGAGATTAAAGCCTCTCTTACATCCATTACAGAGAAATCAATCTGCCTAGCAACAAGACAAAT
>CM060591.1:49091462-49316857 GCA_030578255.1 Tiaroga cobitis
TGGAAAAGCAAATAGTAAATTAATATGGAACAACATAAATAAACTAATAAAGAAAGACAACAAGCAAAATCAGAGAAATAGATATGAGCTGAAGATTAATGGAATTTTAAATAATGATTTGAGTGAAATAGCTTCTGTATTTAATACTTATTTTACCGCATCAGTGCAGAATTTATCTGACACTTTTGGTGCAAGAATTAAAAATATTGTGACACCAGATTATAATAAGACCGTTTTTAAGATAACTGAAGTTCCTGAAAATAAAATTTGTAAGACATTAAGCACTTTAAAGTTCTCAAAGGCAAAAGATACATTTAAGTGGGATTCAACATTTCTGAAGAACAATATTCATTCCCTCCGCACTCCCATTACACACCTAGTTAATTTATCGGTAAAGCAATCAATTTTTCCAACTTCCTGGAAAGATGCAGTGTTAGTTCCGATCTTCAAGGCAGGGGAACCTACTGATGTTGCTAATTATAGACCCATCAGCATTTTGCCAGTGACATCAAAAATTGCAGAAAAGGTGGTAACTGAGCAGTTAACCGACTTTTTGAACAAATACTTCATCCAATGCAATTTGGTTTTAGAAAAATTATTCAACTGAAATGGCTACTTGCTATTTTGTTGAAAACATTTAATTAAAACTAGACAGTGGGAGTGCTGTAGGAGCGTTTTTTTATTTATTTTAAAAAAAGCTTTCGATACAGTAAATCATAATGTTCTTCTGTCTAAATTGTCAAATTTAAAATTTTCTGATGCTGCTATAAAATGGATGGAGTCCTGTCTTACCATGAGAAGACAAAGTACCAGGGTTGGGGATAAAATGTCATCTTTTAGTAACTGTACTGTTGGCGTCCCACAAGGCTCAGTTTTAGGCCCTTTGTTATTTAGTCTATATGTTAACAACTTGCCATTAGTATGTCCACAAGTTGATACTCAAATGTATGCAGATGACAGTCATTCTGGCACATGGAAGAGACAGATACAAAGTGGCAACCAAATTAACAGTAGCAATGGCTAAAATTGCCACATGGCTTTCTGAGTCTTGCATGACGCTAAACGTCAGTAAAACCGTGTGTATGTATTTTTATATAAGGAAAAATGAAAATCAGCCAGATGTCGTTGTAAATGGGGAAAAAATCTGGGTTGTGTCACTCTGTAAATATCTGGGAGTTACTCTTGATTCACAGTTGTCTTTTAAGAAACATATAAAGCAGGTTTGTAATACTGTTCAATTTAATTTAAGAAATTTTAGACACATTCGTAATCAGTTACCTCTAGATGCTGCCAAATTGTATATGTATTCAATGATTGTCTCACATTTTACATATTGCATTACAAGTGGGTCACAAACCGGAAAAACAATACTTGCTCCATTACAAACGCTATATAAACAAACTCTTAAAGTATTGGATAAAAAGCCATCAGATTATCACTACTGCAATATCATTCAAAAACATAAACTTTTGACTTTTGAAAATTTTATGTGTTTTGTTAATGTTTGTTTAGTGTACAGAATATTTAATAATTTGGCTGCGCCCCCATGAGAGGAGTTTATAATATTGCTCTCAGATAGCCGGAGAACAACTAGGGCGTCCAGTAGAGGTCACTGTGCCGTACAGCGCAGACGTACTGAGTTTGCCAGATCAGCCTTCTCTATCAGAGCCTCTACGCACTGGAATTTAGTCCCAAAAGAGATTAGAGAAATTAGTACATTCACTTGTTTTAAATGTAAAGTAAAATTATGGTTAAAATCTATACAATCATGTACCCATTAATCATGTGAAACTTGTTGTCTGAGAGGCGATTTGTGTGATGATGTTTTATGGTATATATATATATATGTGTTTGTTGTATTGTCAATTGTATGTACGTTTTCCTGCCTAGGGTTCCAAGAAGCTTGTTTGATGATGTTTTATGGTATATTTATGTGTTTGTTGGATTGTTAATTGCATGTTTTCCTTTCCTGCCCAGGGACTAGAGATGAAATTTAGCTTGTAGCTAATTCTGGTATGGCTGAATGCCATACACTGTCCCTGTTAAATAAATAAATAAATATCTACTAGGGGTGTTACGGTTCACAAAATTCACGGTTCGGTTCGATACGATACACTTGTGTCACAGTTCGGTACGTTTTCGATACAGCAAAAAGAAAGAAATGCCAGATGTCCTTGATTACATTTTTTTAATTATATTTTTATTAAAACTAACATCATAAAGTATTATATTTTTTTAACTTTGAGCAATGATGGAGCTATACTTGACTTTTCTTAGGAGCATATAAAACAAAAAAGCTCCTTGGACAAAATGAAATGTAATATTGTAGTAGTTATAAACAAAGGTTTATTTTAGTTCAGATTAACATTTGAGGGCAGCAATTGTATTCATAATGTCAAAATAAAACCGTGGTAATGTTATTTGAAAGCATTATAGCCTACTATTCCAGCCAAACTCCCATGGTTACAGTTAGTGTTACTACAGTAAATCCATGGTGAATGTTGCTGATCTGTGGACACTGGATAGTTCATTCATTGCACAATGTTTCTTCCTGGTTTCAACGTCAGCGCTGTTTGATCCGTTAATAACGGAGAAATGCGAATGTTTCTCACTAGATCTCGCAGTGATGTTATTACTTCACTGGCGAATTCAAATTTTTCTTTACTGGATTTCGCTGTGTAGTAACAGCTGATGATTAAGATCGGCTCGCGCTGTATTGGTCCAAACTGATAAACGGTCCGTCAACCACACAATAACGAGTAGCTCAGTTTCGTTCCGCTTACATTACATTTGCTATTTGATGTAATGTTGTGGTCAAGCCAGCGTCTCTTACATTATGACCGCGCTTGCAACGCGCCTACATTTGAAATAACGAATATTTGGTCGGCAGGAAAAATGGTCCAACCATGGTTCGCTTTAAAAATGCGTACCGAAAACCGAACTGAAAGCCTCGTACTGAACGGTTCAATACGTGTATCGTTACACCCTACTATCTACGTAACAAAATTGTGTTTCTCTTCTAAACTAGATTTCTTTGTGCTTTCAATTAATGTAATTCTCTCAAATGTGCAATCGACTAAATTCAATTATTTAGGGTGAATGTGAACCAATCAAGCACTTGAAAATCATTTTTGCTGAAACTGTAATTCCCAGCATGCTTTGATTGGCTCTTAATGAGGAAAGTCAAAATGTTGAAATTAAGTGTTATTTTATGTGTTTTTGAGCTAGACGAGAAAAGGGGGAGACTTGATAGTGTTTAACAGTGTTTAATGTTCAATTATGTAGAAATTATTAGGACTGTTTTAATCTCCATTGTGGGGAAGAGTGGAGCATTTGCTTAGGCTGTGGACTGATACAGTGCATGTTATTTCTGCTTTGCTCAGAGTAATGCTTAGCACGTGGCATGGTAATATGTGTTATATTGCTAACTAATATTTTAATATTTTAAATTTAGATTAATTAATTATGTCAGGGAACCTATACAATCACTTTGATATTACTTATTTGGCTCTCTTAAAAATGACTTAATTCCGTAATGTGGAAATTACGTGAACAAATTATGTTTGTTTAACTTATCTGATTCATGTGGGACCGATTTACATGATTTAAATCTTTTTTTTTTTTTTTTTGTAACGGCTTCCACGAAAATATTAAACAGCCCAATTGTTTTTGGAGCAATGATGCTGAAAATTCAGCTTTGCCATCACAGGAATAAATTACATTTTTAAAATATATTCAAATTTCTAACTTCTTTAATTTGTAATAATGTTTCACAATATTACTGTTTTTACTGTATTTTTGATCAAATAAACTTTTAAAAAGTCTACCCCCAAACTTTTGAACGGTAGTTTATGTATATGTACATATGATATTTGGTAAATATACCTGTATGTGGTGCAAATGTAAATGTAGTTTCTCCAATAACAGGAAGACACTTTCCTCTTCAAACTCCAGCCTATAGAGGTGAACGTGGAGGAACTGCATTTCCATTTGCACAACATTTACCTATTATAAACTCCTAGCATGTCCAGAGTGCACGTCTGCACATTCTTCAGCAAAAAATCCAGCTCATGCTGTGCTTATTTGTCCATTTATAATAATTCTCAGTAAATTGTTCATCTGTGAATCTTGTGCTCTAAAAAAGGACTTTCACATTGATGGTTTTACGTCCAAGGAAGCATTTACACAGTGGATGGTCTCTGTTATAAAGATGACAACAATGCTTTTTTTTTTTAATAGCACTATACATCTGAATGAAAAATTCTGGAACAAGTTGTAAACAAACTGAAGTGTTGTTTAAATTTGCCTGTAAAACTTTATTTGCAATCTGGTGGAGAGTCAACTTAAATGGGGAAAGATGGACTACAATGACAGAAACACAACAGATGTCTAAACAACCCTCTTTAATAACAACTTTGTCCTCTACTAGAATGGATTATTGCGTCTGTGCCTTTTAATGTTATTCCACAGTTCTTCGGTCTGGGAAGAGAATGTTTTGACATTAAGAGATTTAATTACAACAATGACTCTTAAGCTATTATAGGGTGTAATTAAGAGCCCTACAACGTTATGTCTCTCTTTTGCTGTCTAATTGCCTTTCTAGGCCTTAATTCGCCAACAGAAGGTGTGTGTGTGTGTGTGTGTTGAATCTAGCGTGTTGAGAAAGAAATAAAGGCTGGAGTTTGGAGATGAGCATTAATCATTAGGAATATCAGTTGCAGTTGCACATAGACTGAATCCTTCAATGAGCCCCAGGGCTTTTTTTTTCTCCAATATTGCAGCGGTGAGTCCAAACTTAGACTCGGAGTATTGATTCGTAAGACTCCTTCAGCTCTGGCCGCATTGCTCATTGTAAATTATACTCAGGCTGTCTATTCTTGAGCTATTGTTTTATAACCGGTTGAGCCCTGCGTGGTAGTGGCAGATAAAACAAAGATTATTTACCTGAGGTGGGATAATTTCCTCTTTATGAGGGAAATGGCCTTTAGTGAGAATCTCTAAGAGAGTACATGGTGGGCTTCCCTGTATCGACTTTGCGGCAGCCCATAACGTCTCTAGACCTTTGAGTTTTTGTAGTGGCTCTATGACAAAGATATTGATTGAGGTTTTTAGGAATTCAATGTGTGTATAACCGCTTGCGTCTAATAATTTCTTGGCCGGGATTCATTCTGTATACATCAAATCTGATTTACTGGAAGCCATCAGCCTTGTTTAAAATGAATGTAACCCTCATAAATGCAGGAGACGGTAACATATAAATCATTGAGGCTTATGTAATTAGTGTTGTTTTGTCCAGGTCGCTGACGTTCCAGAAGAACAGCTGCTGGTGGCCGTGTTTCCTGGCATTCCGACTGCTGCGGAACTCTTCCTGCTTCCTCCTGGGAACCAATCGGATGGCAGGAAACGGACAGAGGAGGATCTGGAGCAGGTTAGATGTGATCTGATGTAAATTGTACGGTTTCACATTAATGGTCGAGGTTGAAATGCGCTTGAGAATGATCAGAATAAAAGAGCAGCTTCTACCTGGGGCTACAATGAAAGTAATTGTCACCGCATAAAGGAGACGATGTGTCAAAAATATCCCCTAAGGGGATTGTATGACATTTTTACCTATTTTCTTTCACCTTAAATGCAAAATTATCTCTGTGATAATAGCAGCAATACTAGTGTCTAATTAGGCTTACATGACAAGGACATTTACAGTAGGGACTTTTGAGGGTCAAATGTTTATTAGTAGTGATTTTTAAAGCATTATAACTATAGTTATAGTATCAGATCATTTAATTTTACAACAGTAAATAACACAAGCATAACAATTTCTGCAGTAACATTTATATTTGTTTTATATAATATTTCCTCAAATAATTTAAAATAAATTAAACAGTATAGTAATTTAATTTAAATAAATTAAACAAATAATTGAAAATAAATTATTTAATCATTTTAATAATTATGTAATAATACATTGATCATTTTATCAAAAAATCTTGGCAACTTCCTTATTTTGTAATCCTATTATGCATTTTCAGGTCATTTTAAAATGCAATGAATTTTTTAAATCATGAACAAAAAGAAAGTAAACCAGCCAACTGTGCTCTCAATAATCTGGTAAGTCAGTGCACACTGGGATACAGATATTCTCAAATAAAGACCAGGCAATGCTAATTTTACATACAGTGCACACAGTGAATATGACATGACAGAAACTGGATATAGCGCACCATAGTCTGAAGTTGCTTGCTTGTGGATGAGTGTCACACTGCAGTTTATCAAAATCTGATATTAGACATTACATTGGGCATCATCTCCACTGCAATGTCTAAGTATGATCTGTATTTGATACAAACAAGAGTGCAGAATCCTGTTTATAGATGTATATATGCTATTACCTACTACCAAACATGCAGCACGGATTTTTTTTTTTAATCTACCGTAGAACACCTTGCAAAAACCACATAGCAATCTGGTAAGCGCCACTCACATTTTCTGAAGTCTGTATATAACTGTTCTGAATGCTGTTTTCTTTCCCTAGATATCAGCAATCCTGGTCAATGCATTGAGTCAGATCTCGCTGGAGTTCGAGTTGAAACCTGGCTCCCGGGTCATCGTTTACATCACGCAATTAACTTTAGGTAACAAACTGTTGAAAACATATTGTTTGTAGCTATTTCAGCATGATTTAGTTGATGACTGAAGTGTGCGACTGCTTTTATTTGATTACGTTAGTGGTATTTCAGTTGATCTCCCACTCTAGCTTTTGTTGGGTGCCATATACTGTTCCCTAGAGTAATTTAGTTGATTGCTTACTTGAGACCAGAAGCTTGTCAGCACTATAAATTGCTGAAAGATTGGGCTTTTATGCTCCACTAGTGATGCTGAAAGCCTTATGGAAGATAATTGGATAATTGCTCTCCAGCAATCATGGCATGCAAGATCTTCTCACTTTCAAAGTAGAAAAAAAGTCTCCCCTGAATAGAAGTAGGTTTTCTGGTCTTTTGTTTTATTTGGCCAGCTTTTCAATAAGATTTTGAAAAAAAAATGATTGGACTTGTTGCAAAACACTATAACTAAATTTTCTTTTGTGCAATTTGATTCAAAATCACTCATGAAGAATCTCAATCTTGATATTCAGTTCAGCTCATTGAATCACTCACTCACTGAACTGTGAGTCAGTATGATTGTCATTAGTGACTCATTGTTCATAGCATGATAATTTAGGCACAAAGTATTCATATTCAGAACTTGGTATTTAATTTAATAGTGTTGTTTTTTTGTTTTTAGTGTTGTTTATTGACTAAGGGATATTTCAGGTAACAAATTAACTGAAATCGCTTCCTATAGCTAAACTAGAAGAATATGAAGGCCCTGTGATTTTTTTGGTATGTAGAAATCATGGATGGAATTGTGGATTCCATTCATTAAAACGGATATACTGTATAAGAATGCCACCAAATTGGATTTATAAATCAAAAGTTAGGCTTGTACAATTAATCAAATTCAAATTGTAATATGGAGGCCATCTGTGATTTATTAAACTGCTGTTTAAATATAAAGTCTGCATGTTCTGCACGTCTTAGAATGAATGAGTGAACTTGAAATTATGACAGAAATATATTACCTCGGTTATAGCGGTAGAAACAGTCATGTGTTTGATTCCTACGAAACGCACATAAAAATGCTGTAATAATTTTTGGATAAAACATGGACCAAATGAAGAAATAATTTGAATTGGAACCAGAATCCCAAATAAAAAGATGTCTGGTATGCTTTTACTGTATTCGTTCTAATTTAGCCTATCATCCATCTTGTACTCCGCCATGTCACATATACCTTTACTGTTCTGTGCCACAACTAGGCCAGCCATGTGATAATGGTTACTAATTTCTTGTAGCGATAATAGCGTAATATTGAGTAGTAGAGAGTAAACGCTCTCTTACTGTGACTCGTGGTCTGTGCTATTAACCATTTTTACAGCAAAACATTGGCCGCCTCCTTTGCCCATTTCTTTTCTCGTTTTCATAGCCAAAGTTCTGGAAAGCATTCAAGATTCTTTCGGAAAGGTCAGAGGATTCATGGAGCTATCTTTCAACAGCATAGTCACGGGGGAAATAAACAGTCAGTGGGTGTAAAGCACCCATGAACAATTTTGAAGGGATGCCAACAATTGGCAGAAGTCCCTCTGGGAGAGTGGAAGAAGTTTTGTAGAGATTGTCACAGGAGATGCGATTCAAGTTCAGTTCTTTAGTGCACTTGAAATAAAAGGTCTTAGATCTGCATAAATTTCCATTTTTAGACTGGTACATTTTGTTCTGAAACGGATTTTGTTCAGACGATATTGTTACTCGACAAAATTAGCAGTGAATCCTCTTGCAAATATTGTGCTGTTGAAATTATATTAAAGGTAAGGCCAAAATAAATTAGTATCTTACTTCATCTGCCTTGGATAAGTGCTCTGACTTTCATAGGTTATCATTAATATGATTCAAGTGTCATATCCTCAGAGAAAATAGATACTGAATCTGTTTTAGAAGTATGTCTTTTAAAAGCTGAAGTGTGTAGTTTCTATGCCACATCACCAGGAGGTTTTGTTTTCAAGGTCATTTCTCGAACAATTCCCATCCGCCACTGGTCAACCATTGGATAGTCCAGTCCCAAACTCACACTATTGATCGAGACAATGTTGATGGGTTGGGATGCTAAAACACAGCAATGTTTTGAAAGCAAATTATTCTCTGAATATTAAGCTGGAATAGAAGAAAGCATTTTAATATTTACACAAAAATGACATACTTCAGATTTAAAGTGATGATATATATGATATATATATAGACACAGTAATAGAGTAAATTATATATAATAAGTTGTATTAAAAGAGTTAGAAAATATACACTATCGTTAAAATTTTGGGGGTTAGTAAGATTTATCTTAGAAGTCTATTATGCTCACCATGGCTGTATTTATTTGATCAAAAATATTGTAAAAACAGTAATATTGTGAAATATTACAATTTGAAAGAACTGGTTTCTATTTTAATGTACATTAAAATGTAATTTATTCCTGTGATGTCAAAGCTGAATTTTCAGCATCATTACTCCAGTCTCACATGATCACATGATCCTTCAGAAATCATTCTAATGTGCTGATTTTCTGCTCTAAGAAACATTTCTTATTATTATCAATGTTGAAAACAGTCGTGGTGTTTTAATATTTTTGTGGAAACCATGATAGGTTTTTTTTTTTTTTTCTTTAGAAAAGAACAGCATTTATTTGAAAAAATAAATAAAAATAACAATGTAAAAGTTGAAGACCCAACAATTGAATTGTACATATAAAGCAAGATCTGAAAGATATATGACTTTTTTTTTTCTTTTTCTTTTTTTAAGAGACGGTGGTGTGCGTTAACTCTTGTGGTGGTGTGCGTTAACTCTTGTGGTGGTGTGCGTTAACTCTTGTTTTTGTCTTTGTTGCAGCTCCTCTGGTTGACTCCATCCCAAGACACAGCAGTTCTGCAATGCTGATGCTTCTGTCGGTGGTGTTTTTGGGCTTAGCTGTATTTCTCATCTACAAATTTAAGAGGTATATCCTTCCAAACAGTTTTTATATCACACGTTCCTTTTACCAGGACTCCAGCAATTGAACTTTATTTCTTTTCATGCACACCATAGTTCTCGTTTCTGTTTATATATAAAGATAAAGTAAGATTTGATGGGACGGTATCAGGAGTGGCTTTCCTTTGCATCAAGCAGTGCTATTTTTACTCATGATAGTTGTGAGATCTAGTTATTAGTTTGCATATGGTAGAAACATTTGGGGAGAAAAAAAACTTCCTGTGAAAGTGCAGGAAAATATAAATGGATTGTTTAATATGCAGCCGTGGTTTCACTACTGCAAAACTGTTTTGTAATGCTTTGAATAATTTATTTGGTCTCAAAATAATTCAAATGGAAAAGACTCAGGGAAATGTTGAAACAATCATTAATAATGGATATAATTTTTCACCCCCCAAGTAATTTAAAAAGGAAGCATATTTATGGAAATGTTACATTTGGAAAAACAAAGCAATTAGCTTACAAAATTAATAGTAATTTGAAGAGGAAAAAATGGGGTGGGGGGGAAACATTTCTAATTCATAAAAATGAAAAGTGAGCTCAGAAAATGGCAAACGCATTACAGTCTGGTTTGTGTGTTGGAAAAGTACACCATGAAATTTGGGGGAATTACTAATACATTGCTGTAATTCTTTCCGGGTTGTCACAGCGTTATCAAGACGATGTATTTTGCTTCTCTCTACCTCTGATTGCCTGTGCAACTTCTCCCCCCGAAGTTATTAAATATACTCCGCAATCATTATTTCAGGAATACAATGAAGGATTGCACTTGCACTCACATGGTATTTAACAACTTGTTATATTGCAGATTAACAAGTTTGCATGTCCACAGCCCTTACCTTGTGTTGTCATGCGTGTTATGCCAATTTGCTTCTGAAATGGGCGCAAAAGCAAACATATTTCTTCATGTTTGTCTGTTTTGGTCATTTGATTTGAGATGATTTTGATTTCTGAATATCTGCTCAAACAGAACAAATTGCAATTCCATTTGGTGCCAAGGTCATTTCTCGAACAATTCCCATCCGCCACTGGTCAAACCATTGGATAGTCCAGTCCCAAACTCACACTATTGGTCGAGACAATGTTGATGGGTTGGGATGCTAAAACACAGCAATGTTTTGAAAGCAAATTATTCTCTGAATATTAAGCTGGAATAGAAGAAAGCATTTTAATATTTACACAAAAATGACATACTTCAGATTTAAAGTGATGATATATATGATATATATATAGACACAGTAATAGAGTAAATTATATATAATAAGTTGTATTAAAAGAGTTAGAAAATATACACTATCGTTAAAATTTTGGGGGTTAGTAAGATTTATCTTAGAAGTCTATTATGCTCACCATGGCTGTATTTATTTGATCAAAAATATTGTAAAAACAGTAATATTGTGAAATATTACAATTTGAAAGAACTGGTTTCTATTTTAATGTACATTAAAATGTAATTTATTCCTGTGATGTCAAAGCTGAATTTTCAGCATCATTACTCCAGTCTCACAGTGGTGCACAGAAATACACCTTTTAAACACGATGTTGTTTTTTTCCTAACAAAAACTTGTGCAGAAAAATCCCCTGGATTAACATCTATGCGGAGGTAAACCATGAGAAAGAGCAGGAGATGATCAATACGGTGGGCCAGAATGACGCCACACCCAAAATCACCCTGAGTGAGTTGATGGAGAAAGAGCTGGAGGCCCGTGCCAAACGTGAGTGAAATGCTTCGAAAATCAATCAATTATTGAAAAAATTTTCTTACTGCATTGTCAAATAGCTTTGTCTTCTTCTTGTTTTAAGCATAAACCTGACATTTTTATAATAAAAAGTATACATACAAATTAGGGGTGTAACGGTTCACAAAATTCACGGTTCGGTTCGATACGATACACTTGTGTCACGGTTCGGTACGTTTCCGATACAGCAAAAGGAAAGAAATGCCAGAGGAATTTCCTTGATTTAATTTTCTTAATTATATTTTTATTAAAACTAACATCATAAAGTATGATATTTTTTAACTTTGAGCAATGATGGAGCTATACTTGACTTTTCTTAGTAGCATATAAAACAAAACAGCTCCTTGGACAAAATGAAATGTAATATTGTAGTAGTTATAAACAAAGGTTTATTTTAGTTCAGATTAACATTTGAGGGCAGCAATTGTATTCATAATGTCAAAATAAAACCGTGGTAATGTTATTTGAAAGCATTATAGCCTACTATTCCAGCCAAACTCCCATGGTTACAGTTAGTGTTACTACAGTAAATCCATGGTGAATGTTGCTGATCTGTGGACACTGGATAGTTCATTCATGGCACAATGTTTCTTCCTGGTTTCCACGTCAGCGCTGTTTGATCCGTTAATAACGGAGAAATGCGAATGTTTCTCACTAGATCTCGCAGTGATGTTATTACTTCACTGGCGAATTCAAATGCTTTCTTTACTGGATTTCGCTGGGTAGTAACAGCTGATGATTAAGATCGGCTCGCGCTGCATTGGTCCAAACTGATAAACGGTCCGTCAACCACACAATAACGAGTGGTTACGTTCCGCTTACATTACATTTGCCATTTGATGTTGGGCAATGTTGTGGTCACGCCAGCGTCTCTTACATTATGAGCGCGCTTGCCACGCGCGCTTGCCACTCGTTATTTCGCCTACATTTGAAATAACTAAATTTTGGTCGGCAGGAAAAATGGTCCGACGAACCGTTCGGTTAAAAAATGCGTGCCGAAAACCGAACCGAAAGCCTCGTACCGAACGGTTCAATACAAATACGTGTATCGTTACACCCCTAATACAAATAAATAATAAAAATTGGCAACTGTATGTAGTAGAAAACAATTATCGAATTAGGATTGCCCCTAATAGACGACGAGAAAAGGCTTAGTCGATCAAATTTTAACGAGTCGGTTAGTCACAAAAAAAAAGATGGCTGGACCATGTTGTCAGGATTATGTTCTGTTAAGTGTGTTTGTTTCTGTCATTCTAAGTTTGACCTATGCTGTGTTCAAAATCGTCCCGTATGCCCTCATTCACTATTCCCTACATTACTCCACTAATATAGTCCACTTGAAGGAGTGAATGAAAACGAGTGAGTGAATTCAGACACTGAGTGAGCCGGAAGGGCTTTTGCAGGGTTAATACTCATCTGAAACTTAGCAAACTGGCAGCTCCAGTTGTAATGACAAGATTTATCTTGAACTCTGCCATGGAACTAGCATGTATAAACCTTGATTACATTTTTTTGTAATTAATCAAAAAGGAATTTATACCTGTATGATATTACGCTGTACCCACATTGGACCAGCAGTTTGGAAAATTGGGTATTCTCGTCTAGCCGTTGAGAGTACATAATGCACCGCAATAACGAGTGTACAGTGGGACTGAATGAGTTCACTCGATAATGTCCAGTTGGCTTTCAGAGACCACTACAAATTGGTGTCCCCTCAAACAGTGGCCTATTTAGGGTATAGGGATTATTTTGGACACAGCCTTAGTTTCCCCGTTGTGTTTGATTAATGATCCCATTCACCTGTTGACAATTGCCATTGTTGACAATTGCCACCTTTTTAAAGAGCTTAGTGAACAATACCAACACTGTAAAAAAAAATTAGTTCAATTGCTGCCTTAATTTTTTAAGTGTAATTAAATTAGCTGATAACTTGGGATTTCAACTTAAATTAAACTGACTTAAAGGGTTAGTTCACCGAAAAAGGAAAATTCTGTCAGTAATTACTCACCCTCATGTTGTTCCAAACCCGTAAGACTTTCGTTCATCTTCGGAACACAAATTAAGATATTTTTGATTAAATCTGAGAGCTGGATCACTCCTCCATAGGCTTCTTAAGGGATCGAAACTGGCCGGCCCAAAAGTTATGAAAGACATCGTTAAAATAGCCCGAGTGACTACAGTGGCTCAAGCTTAAGTTTATCAAGCGACGAGAATACTTTGTGCTCAAAAAAACAACAAAAATAACGAATTTATTCAACTATTCATTTCCTTCTCTATGGGCCTCGAATGAGTTCACGTAGTCAAACTACGCAAAGCTTCTGTGTTGCACGTCACACATAGGCTCACTATTGGCCGACGCTGGTCATGTGTGTGATGCGTGTGACGTACAATCTAAAAGCTTTGCGCAATATCACTACGTGAAATCTCGAGGCCCACAGAGAAGGAAATGAATAGTTGAATAAAGTCGTTATTTTTGTTTGTTTTTTGCGCACAAAAAGTATTCTCGTCGCTTGATAAACTTAAGGTTGAGCCACTGTAGTCACTCGGACAATTTTAACGATGTCTTTCATAACTTTTGGGCCGGCCAGTTTCGATCCCTTAAGAAGCCTATGGAGGAGTGATCCAGCTCTCAGATTTAATCAAAAATATCTTAATTTTTGTTCCGAAGATGAACGAAAGTCTTACGGAGTTGGAACAACATGAGGGTAATTAATTACTGACAGAATTGTCATTTTTGGGTGAACTAACCCTTTAAAAACATATAGTTGAATCTTGTATAACTTGAAATTGCTTCAACTATTTTAATGAGTTAAAGTAATGTAAAAATATGTGTTGCCGTGACAAGGAAACATGAATACTTGTCTTTTTCTAGCACTCTTAGTCTTAGTAGTTCTTACGAATACGAAAAAATGATTTTCCGCGTCGCTCCGTTTTCCACTAAAAATATGATTCGGTCAGCTTTCAGAATTACACTGTGAAAACTATCAGAACAAAAACACCCTTTGGAATCAGGAGAGTTTATAATCTGACACGCAATGCATGCTAATGAGAACTATCTACATTGGGCCCAAGTGTCCTTATTTCCCCAGTGGATGCTTCTGTGATCATGTAATTGCTTAATAACTGCAAATTAATATTTAATTGGCGCTGTTAAGCAGTGATTATAAAAGAGCACTGATTAAACTATAAAAGGGGTCACATTGGGGTCAGTGTGATAACAACAACTGTGATGAATAAACATGCAACATTCGGTGCCATGCAGAAAATAAATCCCAACACTGTTTCTGTGGGTGTTTAATAGGGAGGGGGGAGGGGGGAGGGGGGGGGGGGGGCATTTGTATTTTTGGCTTGATTTCTTACTTAATGGTTCAGTTTCCAGCCTGCTTTACATTCATTTGCTTCCCTTCACCAGGATACATTTTTAATGAGTCTAATACTAGAAAACTTTAAGTCTGTTCATTTATTGATGAGTAATACATAGTTGGGTGTATAATCAAGCATTTAGAGATAACGTGAAATGGCATTTGCTATGCATGTACCAAACCATATATTCAACTTGAAGTCATATTGAGACTTGATTGAGGTTTGATTGAATTGTGAAAAGTAGGTCTGGGTTAAATCGAAGAAAAGTTGTTTCAGAGGTGGAGAAAGTTATTCAATTTAGGATTTTTTTTTTCCTGAATAACATGTATAATCAACCACTTTTGTTAAAGCTGCATTCCGTAACTTTTTTGGGTTAAAAAAAGCAAGTACATAACCAGCCAGTGTTCAAAACTCTCTGCTTGCCTTAGCTTGATTCAAAACGGTAAGCTTGTAATAATGTTTTTAATTCCAGTGGTACTGGTGGATTTCCGCAGGAGATTCGAGCATGTCTTTGCGTCATTACGTCACATCTGTACACATAAAGAAGAGTCTCGGCTAGTAGGCTATATTGAGTCATTACGTCACATCTGTACACATAAAGAAGAGTCTCGGCTAGTAGGCTATATTGAGTCATTACGTCACATCTGTACACATAAAGAAGAGTCTCGGCTAGTAGGCTATATTGAGTCATTACGTCACATCTGTACACATAAAGAAGAGTCTCGGCTAGTAGGCTATATTGAGTCATTACGTCACATCTGTACACATAAAGAAGAGTCTCGGCTATAGGCTATATTGAGTCATTACGTCACATCTGTACACATAAAGAAGAGTCTCGGCTATAGGCTATATTGAGTCATTACGTCACATCTGTACACATAAAGAAGAGTCTCGGCTATAGGCTATATTGAGTCATTACGTCACATCTGTACACATAAAGAAGAGTCTCGGCTATAGGCTATATTGAGTCATTACGTCACATCTGTACACATAAAGAAGAGTCTCGGCTAGTAGGCTATATTGAGTCATTACGTCACATCTGTACACATAAAGAAGAGTCTCGGCTAGTAGGCTATATTGAGTCATTACGTCACATCTGTACACATAAAGAAGAGTCTCGGCTAGTAGGCTATATTGAGTCATTACGTCACATCTGTACACATAAAGAAGAGTCTCGGCTAGTAGGCTATATTGTGTCATTACGTCACATCTGTACACATAAAGAAGAGTCTCGGCTATAGGCTATATTGAGTCATTACGTCACATCTGTACACATAAAGAAGAGTCTCGGCTATAGGCTATATTGAGTCATTACGTCACATCTGTACACATAAAGAAGAGTCTCGGCTAGTAGGCTATATTGAGTCATTACGTCACATCTGTACACATAAAGAAGAGTCTCGGCTATAGGCTATATTGAGTCATTACGTCACATCTGTACACATAAAGAAGAGTCTCGGCTATAGGCTATATTGAGTCATTACGTCACATCTGTACACATAAAGAAGAGTCTCGGCTAGTAGGCTATATTGCGTGTGTGAGGATGCTGGAGGTGGAGATTTATAGCCTTTTCTCACAGCACTTCATATAATTAAACTTATCAATTTGATGGCGGATCCAGAAAGGTTCAAACAACAATCATCAGTGACAACTGGAGATTCACCCGCTGTAAAAAGCAAAAGACTTCGGAGTGGCGGCAGAAAAAAAGAGACTGCAACCAGGCCCGCGCGAAAACAAGGATACATATTGGAAGAGCATTAAATGTAGTCACGCAATGCTGATGTTGTTAACATTAACAATTTGAGAACAAAGTATGATTTGCACAGTTTGAATCGATCGTTAGATTTAATCAGCGCGATTTACTGCAATGCTTTTTTTCCCTTAGTTGGTCAGAACAAAAGTGGATGGTACTTACTTGTTCAGATGACATTTTCCGCTGAAAATTTTTATGTTTCTACTTCCGAAAAGTAGAATCTGTGATTCCGAATGACTGTATCCACACCGGCACGGTGATTGACAGCCGCACTTTCTCCTCAAAACATTGGATTCATCCGCGCTGTGCCGTGCCGAGGCACAACCCACGTAAAGTTGATTATTCCGCGAATAACTGCAATTGCAGATTTCAAACAGAGATGGCGACAAAGAGGAAAAACTACGGACTGCAGCTTTTAGGACATTTGTTAAGAAAATAAGGAATTTTGATTTGTTGAATTATGAAGGCTAATGTGTCATTTCTGTCTTTGACACATAGGTGGAGTGATCAACACCTGTGAAAGCACAAGGGAGATCCCGAACTGCACGAGTGTCTGAAAACATCAGGAAAAAAAGATGGTGTATTGTAAAAA
This sequence comes from Tiaroga cobitis, assembly GCA_030578255.1. Taxonomy (NCBI): domain Eukaryota; kingdom Metazoa; phylum Chordata; class Actinopteri; order Cypriniformes; family Leuciscidae; genus Tiaroga; species Tiaroga cobitis. The sequence goes on from CM060591.1 coordinate 49,108,518, forward strand.
TGTGTACAGAGGTATCACAATTTTAAAGGTTGACAGTTTTCCTCCTTTCCTTTTTTTGTAAATTCAAAACACTGTCATTGTTAATAGTTTTCTAAGGAGCTCAGATTTGCATGGATGTCTTGTTTGTTACTATCTGTGGAAAAGAAGAGTAGACTTAACTAATGTACAAGTCACTGAAAACATGCTTAGGAATTGACCAACTTTTGAAATTACAAACGGTCCGTTCTGAATATTACAGAACAAAGCGCAGACGTTGAGGGAAAAGCCACTAAACCTCTCTCACTGCATTTCCTTTGTGCGTCATTGAACTACGCTTGTTAGTCTGAGTCAGTTTTTCAGATTAATATAAATTGTGGGGGGAAAAGTGTCTTTTAGTTTAAAAAACTGTGATTTTTTTGGGTCACAACTTATGCCAAGTTTGTTTAACTGTTCAAACTGATTTTCACACATTGTGAAGAGTGCTTTTAGTGGCTATATTAACTTAATTTTTAGGTTTTTAATCTCTTCAGAAGGTCATCTCATTTTTATATTTGTTATAACTTGAACTAAGGGAGCAAAATTGCAGCTGAGGCAAAAACAAAAAAGCCAAGAGTGTTTAAATCCCTCTCCATGGCCCTGTTTACACCTGGTATTAAGATGAGTTTTGGTCGATCGGATCACAAGTGGACGGCGCTAAATACAGGTGCAAACGGGGTCCGTGTACGTTTTGATAGTTTGTTTTCCTATTTGAAACGAAATAAGCAGAAACGAGAAAATGGCGCCTTATTCGTTTTTTTTTTCTTTCGTTTTTTCAAAAAAACGAAAAACGAGATTTTGGCTTGATTTTTCGTTTTTTAGTTCACATGCAAAAACGAATAAATTACTTTAAAATTCGTTTTCTACATGTGGGCGGTCCTGAGACGCCCCCTTCCGCCGATTGGTCAAGCAAATCTGAGCATGTGACGTCATCAGTCGTTGCTCAGGTCTGTTCAACAAAATAATAGTCCTCTTATAAGGCTACCGATTCTTAAACGGTACAGGGCAGGCCCTATTGGGCTTTCTTCTGTGCAACTTTACCGTTTCACAGAAATCTTTACATCAGAAATATTAAATATTAGTCTGCCACCAGCCCGTTTTATTTAGTTGTGCGGAGTTAAATCTGTTTGGTGAAGCTGCGCTTGACAACGGCGAGCGGGAGAGGCTCTGACCAATGTTCAGTCAGCAGTCAGAACTTTTCTTTTAGACAGTATACGCTCCGTTTTGACACGGGATTGTGATTGCAAATACTGTAATGCCAATCGGCTGAGGGTGGGTACCGATGATGGTGGAATACATTTTTACTGAAACAACTGTAAGCCGCGACCCGCGAGAATGATTGACAGGACGATAGCGGAGGCAATTAAAAGCGCAATATAACGTCAGTTAACAAAAACACAAATAAAAAAGTGTTTAATACAAGTGACTTTGTTTTATTGTTTTTGTTGTTTTTAATCAAATAGGCTAATTGTGAACGACAAACCAAGGCTTCGTTTTAAAGAGCGATTTCCACATATATTTTATTTATTGGCGACGGTTTTGCAATCCGTCCCCTCACGAATTCTTAAACTGTTCCCTCGGTTTAACAATTCGTGCCCACGGATTAATAAACCGTACCCACGAGTTAATCCGTGCTCTCAGATTTGTAAACCGTGCCTTCAGTTTTTGCAATCTGTAGGCCTACCCACAAATTCATAAACCGTACCCACGAGTTAATCCGTGCTCTCAGATTTGTAAACCGTGCCTTCAGTTTTTGCAATCTGTAGGCCTACCCACAAATTCATAAACCGTGCCCACGCTTTAGCAATCCGTACTCACGGATTTGTGGCCCCTCCCCCAATCATGCCGCATGATTCAACCAGGCCTCCTGTTTAGGGGCGGGATGTGTTTAAACCTCATTTTTTAAAATGGATAATTTCTTGAATTTTCTAAAAAACTACATTTAGGCTACTTGTATCTTTAAAGTCCATTTTTGGGAGGAAAAAGATCAGTATAATTAGAATAAGCAAAAAAAAAAAGACTTCACATATAAAAAAAAAAAATATTAGACTACACAAACACATTTCCAAAACTGTAAAAGGTTGGGTTATATAAAAATAAAACATTCATAAATTATTTTATGATAAATATATTACTGTCTTCAGTGAACTCATTTATAGTAATAAATGCAAATAATAATAATCATTATTTGTATTACATTTAGGCTATAAGCCTTTTTAGAAGACGCTTTTATCCAAAAAAAAAAAAATTAACAAAGCAATTCGTCAAATTTCAGTCATAATACAAGTTAGAAAATAATAATACAGGGCTAAGATTATCACAAATAAACACAAGATTTTGACGCATATCCAAGTGTTTGTGCGGAGTGCGCACTGCATGGCACGGAGGCGCGGGCGCAAACACTTGCATTTTCCTATCAACAGTGGAAACAACTTAAAATAATCTATCATTTCTGCTCATACAGAAAAAAATAATACATCATTCGCAACTACTTTTATTTGTGTAAACTCACAATAAACACTCATTATGAGTGACGTTAGTCTAGTAGAATTTTCTAAAAAATATTTTGCTACCTAAAAGTAAAAGTTGTTATGACATATTGTTAATTAAAAAACAACAATATAACAGTACAATAATAAAAAACAACTCGCGTATAATATACTAATCAAACTAAGACGGGTGACATAAAATACCCATATTATAACAAATAAATTAAATATATTTGGAAATCGCTCTTTAAAACGAAAGCTTGGTTTGTGGTTCACAATTATTTGATTAAAAACAACAAAAACAATAAAACAAAGTCACTTGTATTAAACACTTTTTTTATTTGTGTTTTTGTTAACTGACGTTATATTGCGCTTTTAATTGCCTCCGCTATCGTCCTGTCAATCATTCTCGCGGGTCGCGGCTTACAGTTGTTTCAGTAAAAATGTATTTCACCATCATCGGTACCCACCCTCAGCCGATTGGCATTACAGTATTTGCAATCACAATCCCGTGTCAAAACGGAGCGTATACTGTCTAAAAGAAAAGTTCTGACTGCTGACTGAACATTGGTCAGAGCCTCTCCCGCTCGCCGTTGTCAAGCGCAGCTTCACCAAACAGATTTAACTCCGCACAACTAAATAAAACGGGCTGGTGGCAGACTAATATTTAATATTTCTGATGTAAAGATTTCTGTGAAACGGTAAAGTTGCACAGAAGAAAGCCCAATAGGGCCTGCCCTGTACCGTTTAAGAATCGGTAGCCTTATAAGAGGGCTATTATTTTGTTGAACAGACCTGAGCAACGACTGATGACGTCACATGCTCAGATTTGCTTGACCAATCAGCGGAAGGGGGCGTCTCAGGACCGCCCACATGTAGAAAACGAATTTTAAAGTAATTTATTCGTTTTTGCCTGTGAACTAAAAAACGAAAAATCAAGCCAAAATCTCGTTTTTCGTTTTTTTTTTTTTTTTAAACGAAAAAACGAATAAGGCGCCGTTTTCTCGTTTCTGCTTATTTCGTTTCAAATTGGAAAACAAACTATCAAAACGTACACGGACCAAACGGGGTCTAAAACGTTTTGAGCTTGTCCATTTCCGAACACTTCCAGTGGTAGTCAAAAGCTCATTCGACCGAATTGCTTTCGTAGTGTAAACGCTCATGTGGTCGAATGTGTTCAAACAACCAAAAAAAAAAACCCAGACAGGATTTAAAGTTTGACAGCTGGAGACCCAAGTTTGGTTTGAAGAAGAAAAACACACCAAGCACAATGTTCCCTCATCATTCATGATTTCTAACACACACTCGCAGCGTTCGGCGTGGTCTTGCAGCTGTCAGAGCAGAAACTAAAGAAACGAATGTTTATCTGTTGTCTTAAAGCGCGTTCATATGTAAATTGTGCAAGCTTATATTGTCCTTTTGATCGAAAGATCTATGACAAAAACCCATACATTTACCCGCCCACAGAAATATCAGGACAGAAGTGGACAAAAGAGACGGATTAAAACACCAAGTGTAAACGGGTACGTGACTTGTGATTCGATCGATCAAAATGCATCTTAATACCAGGTGTAAAAAGGCCTATCACAGCTTTGCCTTCATGTAAGCAATCCTGCTTTGCAATCTTCTAAATTGTTAGTTGTTGAAACATTTCAACTTTTAATTACACATTTATCTCGCCTTTGCCTGAAGGCGGAGAGATATGGACTAAAATGTGAATTTTTCAGTCAAGAAGTGAGATACCTTCCCAAAAGCACTGTGATATAATGTCAATTTGAAGGCAAGCTTTTTGTACTTCTATAAAGCTTCTTAAAAATCACATCTCTATGGCTAAGCTTTTATTTTTTCTTAGTTAAAAGTCCATGAACGATCAAACGTTGAGAATGTTTTGTGGAATAAATCTCTTGATATACAAACATAGACACAATAGAGCTTGATATCTTTCTTGAAAATATTATAAAACTTAACTTTAAAGCTAACATACCTTCAGCTAAATGTAAGTTCCTGCAAGCTCCTCATATATAATGTACTGATCGTGTGCATTCCATGAAATTATTTTACATTCAGCTTGTACTTTGGACTTTATTTTTTGTAGATAAAAGGGGTTACATGGTCATTTTGCTTCATAAGTGAATGCCTTACAAATAAGAATGCCTTTTGAATAATGTTTATTCATCATAATAGCTGGCCATTTAGAATTTTAAATTAATGTAAAACAGTTTAACAAACTGCCATGATTGAGTTAAGTGCTTGTTTTCTTCATTTTATTTCTTTCTTTTGTTCTTTTGCATACATTTTTAAGGTGTCTCATCTCCCAGGGATTGAAAAACCATTGAACTGTACAATAAGTCTCAAGTTTTATTTTCTCTGTATATACAGCAAGTGTATTTTCATTTCATTTCATATCATTATACTGTAAATATAATAGAAATGAAGACTGGACTTCACTGGACGCAGTCTGCTATACATTTCATAGGGTGTTTTACGAATCGAAACAGTGATTCATTGATGTGCTGTAGATAAACCGGTGCTGTAAATAGTTATTTTTTAATTATTATTATTATTATTATTCATGCATTGTACAAGAAAAATAGTAAAGATGTATTGCATATGCTTCAGTGTTTCCATTCTGGATTTTGACCACAGATTTAAAGTTGAACCTATAGAGAGAGCAGTGTTTCAGTATATGGTTAGACATTCTGTATTGGAGTTGATTGCCTGTTTCACACAAGATGAATATAATTCATGAATAAGCAGGTGGTTTCTTAGATTCCATTGTGAATGTAATTGTATAGCAATATATCAGAATATAAGGGACTTTGGCCAAAATGACTTCCCAAGCAATTAATACCCGTTCTATTCAATTAGTGGCATATTACAAATCAAAACATTGTGCTTCATGTATATTCCATGCATTATAAGTGCAAAATTCTTTTCAGAATATTTTCAGTTTTTTTTTCCTGCGTGAAACAGAACAATCAATTTATTCGTAAAAAATGAAATTTTTTATTATGTAAATGGATAGTTTATTTCCTCAGTATTTCTCTTTAACTAGTGCTGAATTAGTGAAGAAATCATTTGCCCTTTTTGTTGTTTTATAATCATTTTAATTAATGCATGCACCGTACGTTAATATTTTGTTTTGAAAACTTAAGGCAGCGTCTTAATTTAAACAAAACCTGATATCACACAATCAAAAAGTGTGATACTCTGATACTGATCATATGCTTAAAATAAAGAGCACAAACAAATATTGGGTAAAATATGATTTTTTATGATTAGATTAAGCATTGAATTGTCTGTATGTAAAATCAATATCATGCCATCATGCATTCTTTCCCAATGCATTATGGGATTGCCTTCTCCATGTTGGATGCAGTGATCAGAATTTGTCCCCCAAAAAAAGGGTTTTAGAATGAAACCTTTTAGTCTTTGCATTGAGAGCACTATGATGCCTTAAAATGATACCTACCTAGACAGCTAACTAGGTTTTTGGAACAGATCTTTTATTATATTCTGTGTATTTTGATCATCTCAGACTCAAAGTTTACTGATATACCAGCCAGACTAACCACAACCTCAACATGTTCTACTACGGTATGTTCTGATTTCAATCCAATGTGAGACTGACACACTTGGACTGCAATCCAAGAGCCTGACACACTAACTCCACCACAATATTTGAGGTATTTCACAGAAGCGAATTAAAAAATATGAGTTCGAAACATATGCACTATTGTTCAAAAGTTTAATGTCAGTAATATTTTATTTATATATTTTTGTTTTTAAGAAATGAATACTTCTATTGTGCAAGATTGCATTCATTTGATCAAAAGTGACCAAAGAATCTGAATGCTGAAAATTCAGCTTTGCATCACAGGAATAAATTACATTTTAATATATTATGTAAGCTTGTTTCCACCACGTAATACATTTTTTTAAAGATAATTGCGATAAATGCAATTCTGATTTTTTCTTCTTCTCGCGATTCTGAATTTTTTCTCAGAATTACGAGATATAAACTAACAATTGCGAGAAATAATCAGAATTGCAATTTAGATTTTTATCTCGCAATTGCGTTTATATCGCACAACTCTGACTTACTTTAAATGTGTGACATATAAACTCGCAATTGCAAGAAAAAAAGTCAGAATTGCGAGATAAAAAATGGAAATTACAGGGGGGGGGGGGGGGGGGGGTGGCATTGTAATACATTGTAATAATATTTCATAATATTACTGTTTTAACCAAATCAATGCAGTCTTGATGAGCATAAAATTACAATCCCAAACTTTTTAACGGTTTGTGTGCGTGTGTGTGTTTGTGTGTGTGTGCGCATGTGTGTGTGTGTGTGTGTGTGTGTTAAATTTGACAATAGACAAACTAGACATCTAGGCCTAATTGTGTTTTCTTCTTACTTTAGGCTACATCTTCATGAAACTTACCATGGTGTTTTGAACAGCTCCAGAGCTGCTGAAAACAGCTTTGCATTTGTAAACGTGAGCATAGTCTCCACAAATGCTAGTTATGCTTAAGACACTTCCTCCTCCATAGAGAAACTTAAAACGGGCCACAGAGACTCATTTAATTCATGATGTCTGTGAAGTCCAAAGCAGTGTGACATGAAACAGTGTTTTACCCTTAATCTCGACTTCTCAGAGCCTCTACAGTGTGCTTAAGTCAGCATGCAATTACAGTAACACAGGCCTTGAGTCGAGGGAACCGGGGGAAACTGGTACTTTACCATCCTGTCGCACAGTCTCTCATTAACACTCGCAGGTTCTTCTCAGCACGCCGCATTATCTTTACAATTCACAGTCGTTGTCTCACTCTAATATCGACATTGATTTTGTTTTTACTCATTGTCGCTCACATCTTTAGTCCTCCACTAACTTAAATCCATGTATTCTTACAAGGCCCAAAGCAGAAGATCTATAAGACATAAAGCTAATTTGGTTGTCGGTATTACAGTGTAATTATACATTTAAGTACAGAGTAATAATAATAAACTATATACTTACTATAGGGTTTGGTTTAGGGTTATTTGCATGCATAATTTATAGTTTTTAGTTCAGTGTGTAACAATGCCTCTGTAAAATAGTGTTACCGCTCATTTTTCCCCAGTTAAATCGTCTTTGTCCTTACCATCCATGCCAAGTATCAAGGCTTTTTGTTGTTCCCTTAGGTTGACACAGTTTTCTTTAAAATATGCAGATCTATCAATTCATTTTGAACATTTTCACAAAATCAAATACGAGTTAATGATGTAGATGTGACATATGTAGCCAACTTAAACTGCACTGATCTTATTGATCCAACATTCAGCTCCACAACTGCATGTCAAACAAGAACATGTTCTGATTGGCTGTGATTGTGTTGCGTCATGCATATCATCACAGCCTTCAGTGTAAAAGTTGTGGTTAGTCTGGTGAGCCGTGCAGGTTAGTGAGAATCTCTTGCTAATGAAGTACTTTCTGATGTTTAACAACTCTTTTCAGCTTATTTATTGATTGCCATTCTGTGCTAATGAACCCTCTCTCATTCAGTGGAGTTGCGTCATATTCATCAGGTTTTATTTGCTGCACCGACACTCTCTTTGTGATATAAATCATAACTTTGTATCAATAACGACACCGTAGGCATTAAAGCGAAATGAAGCTGGTTGAAAAGAAACTTGCCATACGATTTATGTGTGATAGAAAACCAGTAATGTTTTGACGAGCAAATAATTGTAATCTCCCGTCGCACAAAATCTACAGCTGCATGACTCATGGTTATTGTTACAACTTGATTTCAATATTTCTATGGAAAACTACTGTCATTTTGGAGTCGTTTCAAATAAATGTATTTTTGTACATCAGATACGGTTTCTTGTCTGTGGATTTTTCCGAATCGCCGGTTCACGCTATCCTCGGTTTCTAATGATGTTTTGTTTTCATTAGTGTCTTTTGGCAAAGTGTGCACAGCTGGTGTGTGCTGGAGGCAAATTGTGCAGGTACACAAGGAAACCTTTAGGCGAAAGCTTAGAATGCTATCACAGGCCTCTCAAGTCGTTCTATAAACAGAGGCACAAAGGTGCCGATGGTATTTGGAGGTGTGTGACTGCGTGACATGTTTGCTGGTTAGATCTGCGAAAAGAGGGCCAAATAAATTTGTTTAGTCCTTTCTAAAAACGACTGCTGTTCCAGGGAGGAAAACCGACGAATCAGAGAACATATTCAGTGTAGCGTTTGGTCTGATTCGCTAACCGAAAAACACACAAGGTGTCCTTCACCGACTGACTGGGGGATTCTTCTGTGGAATGACAGGTGGATGTCTTCACTGTGATACAGCGTAAATGATAGTCGCTGTTTATGCGTGGATGAGGGAATCTAAATTTAGCCCAAGGCTGAATTCCCATACAGCTCTCCGAGTCCGTAAATACATAAATTCTCCCAATGGCAGATGATTTGTGAGTTCAGTGATCAAACTTTGATATATGAAAGATACTCCCTCTGGTGTTCCATTAATTATCACTAGCTAGGGCATTTTAGTTTGTAGCCTTGAACATATGGGACACACACACACACAGACACAGAAACAAACACTTTCATCAAAGCTGCATTTTCTCTGGCTCTTTACGCCAGTGATGTTTCTGTAACTACAGCGACTATTTATGTGATTTCTATAGATTTTTTATGAAGGTCATTTTAATATGTAGCCTACATTGAAAATCTTTCTATATTTCTAAAATTATTATGATCTTAAGAGTGAAATAACCATAAACCGTTTGATATTATCTTGTCAAAATTATTTACATGCATTTCTCATGGCTATTACTATTCAAATGATTGGTTTTGAAGTCATTTCAACCCGATCTCGCGGCAATTCGTATACATGTTTTACGAGGTGGCTAATTCGAACGAATTCGTTCCACCTCACTCGTTCGGATTCGTACGATTTTTACTAAAACGTACGTATTTTACGAGTTGCCCAATTCGTACGAATGACCTACCCCTGACCCCCGCCCCTAAACCTACCCATCACTGGGGTTTAGACGAAGTGTACGAGTGAGGTCGTACGAATTAGCCGCCTTTTACTCACTCGTATGAATTGGTCATGAAAAAGTGTTGGTCATTTGCACCATGACCAACAATTTTGACTCTAACTAAGCTTTTTCTAAAGTTACCGTGGATTCAGCAGTGTCAACCAAAAGCATTCTTGAGATGAAAAACGATGTTTAATCAAGACAAACATCACAGCAGAATATTGTATTATGTTTCCAATCAAGACGTCATTTTGTCAAATTAATGTTTCTGTAACCATTAACCGTAAAGTTAATTACAAGTTAGTCAGAATGTGTTGTCCGCAAGCAAAGTAACCATGGAGTCAGTAGGATCAGTGATAAAGCATGCGTATACTGCCAATATATTTATCACTTTATCATATATTTACACATCACAAAACTTGCGTTTTTTTGGTTTAAAACGTGTTTTTAGATTTAGGTTGCATGAGACGAATCTCAACAGATGATTACTGCCAGAAAAAGTCACACAAGTCTAACGCCACATCAACAGGAAGTAAGTAGAGTCTATGCGGGTGGATGTTGGCTTTTCTCTCTGTATTTTCTCAGTTGCTTTCTCTCTTTCTCGCTCCAGGAATGAAATGATTGGGACCTGGCTTTCCGCAGAGCTTGATAAAGGACCCTTGTCAGGGAAGTTGGCAGCATTGTCATTGCACATTGGCATTTCAGAGCTCAGACCCTCGAGATCGCTCTCGCCAGGGTAAGAAAGTACTCTGTCAGTTAATAGGGCGTCCCTCCGTTAAAGTTTATTTCATTATTTGATATTTTTGGGGGCGGGGGGGTACAGCTGGCTGATGGGACTTGGACATGGAATAGACATGCTAGATGGCAAGTTGGCATAAATACAGTGGATTTCTCTCCATCTGCGGAGGAAGGCAGCCAGAACGAAGCCTCATTACGCCATAGGTTAGATTAATCTCTCAACCTGTCCTTCCTTCTTTTTCCTACCCACATATACTCATTCTCTCTCTTTCTCTCGCATACACTCACGCAATTGCTATCTACCTTTCACATCCAATCTACTCCTCCATCTTTTCCTCTCGCTCCTCTGTCTGTCTGTCTGTCTGTCTGTCTCTCTCTCTCTCTCTCTCTCTCTCTCTCTCTCTCTCTCTCTCTCTCTCTCTCTCTCTCTCTCTCTCTCTCTCTCTCTCTCTTTTCCCTCTCGGTCTATTATTCTCTCACCTTCAACCTTGAGAGCGGATCACGGTTCGCTCTTTACATCTCTGTATCCCCAAACATGAGCGCTTGAGTCTAGTGGGGTTATTGAAAATGAAAGGTAATGAAAAGACCTTAACTCAAACAATTACACCCAGGACGTGTCGCAATTCTGGCAGGGGTCCTAATGTGTAATTGCTTTTTTTAAAAACAATCAACATCTCATTAATCTTTGTGATGCCTTTGTGACACACTTGATGATGTGAGAGGCTTCCGAAGACCCTCGTGACATCAACACCGAAGATTTGTGGCGTTTCCTTGATGTCTGTTGTTGAAGCCATCTCTATGCTTGTGTACTCTTACACTTTGACAAAACTGAAGACACATGTTATGCTGTAGTTATTGCTTTTTTAGTTATTATAGTTGACTTAAACGAAAACTAAAAAATGTGTTGCTTTAAATAAAATTAAATAAAAAATTATTTTATAAATTATTTAAATAATTATTTCAGCTAGTTGCGAAATGAACATTTCTCATTTTCATTTAGTTTAACATGATGTACTAAAATAACTACAACTAAAACCGAAATTAAAATTAATTAAAAACTATAAAGAACAACAAAAAAAATACTAAAACATGAACACAATTAAAATGGAAAATATGAGAATATGAATTAATATTGTCTGTTTTTGAAGCCATCTACTGTATATGCTTGTGTTCTCTTACACTTTGACGAAACTGAGAAATGGTATGCTGTAGTTATTTATTTTTTAGTTATTATAGTTGACTAAAACTAAAACATGTGTTGCTTTAAATAAAATAAACTTAAACTGAAAAAATAAAATTTAATTCAATTAAAAACCCTAAACTTATTTTATTTCAGCTAGTTTTCAAAGGAACATTTCTCATTTTCATTTGGTTTAACATGATGTACTAAAATAACCAATTAAAATTAATGAAAACTATATAGACATAAAAAAAAAAAAAAACTTATAAATATAAAAAAATATAATAAAATATTATTAAAATACTAATATATTAATATTAAATAAATTAATTAATACTTTTTATTATTGTTGTTATTTATATTTTTTATTAATTTATTTTTATGGAATACAAAAACATTATTATTATTATTATCAATGTGGTATTTTGTAGTCGTTATTTTTTTATTCATTCATGTATTTATTTAAACCGATCATGCCCATAGACCGTAAAAGATCATGCCGTAATAACTTTCATAACACAGTTGAGAAACTATCTGCAAAGTTTATTGTATATTTATTTAAAGTTGATGTTTCTTAGCCCCCAAAAATACTTTTTTATGAGTTTTTTTTCTGTACACTAATGAGGTAAAAAAAAAAAAAAATGTCTGGTTCCCAAGAGATCATAAATAGCTTTTAATTTCTCACAGTATTTGGATCTCATCAAATGAGTGTTATTCAGATATACCACATGATTAAAGATTATAAATATGATATGTTCAATCTTCTCTGCCACAGGTTAGAGATGAGGGGTGGGGAGGATTTCATACATTTATGTATGACTATACACTTGCTTGTCTTCGGAGCAGATGGAAGTGCTAAATATTCACCATATGCTCAACATGGAAATTAATGTGAAACTTTTTGATCAGTTACCACCATCAGCAGTGGTGATTTATCGGCCAACAAACTACATGTTTAAAACATTTCCTTACCTCCTGGTAAACAGTGGGCAGTCAGGAGTTCATTATCATTATGTGTTAGTTTAGTCTGAGTTATATAACTGCAGATGCATAAATGCGTATGGCGTGAAAGCATATCACAAGTCCATATATACATGCACAAGAAATGAGCCTAGTTCCTTAAATGAATACTTTTCCAATGTTAATTAACAGAGAGTGACAGGTGACCAGAAAGGTCTCAGTTAATGTGGTTCATGTCCAATATTCTTATAAACTCATATTCACCCATATAATTGGGCTTTTGCTGATGTTCTATCCCATGACATGAGACCTTGGCGGATGCCCTCTGAAAGTAATATTCAGCAGAGGATCTATAAATGGAGGCGCATCGATGATTCCAGATAAGAAAATGTTCTTCTGATATACAGATTATAACATTATCCCGGTGATTTTAATTTAGATATACAGAATATATATATATTCATAAAGATAAGAGCAATCATGTGTGAAGAAGTAGGAAATTGAAGTCCATTACCAGCCGCTATTTTGTATCATTCTGTGTCTCATTGTAATTTTATATTAGTTTCATAAGGTTACATGGATGGCTCTCCTGAAACATCAGAGATATCTAATATCGATCCAATGTTATACAGTATTTAATAATATTTAGTCTTTTCTAAAGGATCCAGATTATCATAACGCCGACTTGACTGTATTCCAGTTCACATCCTTCAAAAGGCATATGACTCTGTCACTCCTTGTTTAAAATAAATATGACCCGACCCAGAAATGTCAATAATACACCAAAATGTATCATCACATTTAGTCAGACACACACACACTTAAGACAGGAAATGCATTGTGAGCTCACAGGGTGTTTTGGAATTCCGCGAGAGTTCTCAAACTCTTTGATGAAGTCGGATCCCCAAATGATTCCAGACAACATCTGTCCCTTCACTTTCCATTCCAGATAGTGTAACAAGCATATGGAATCTGTCTGAAGTTATTCTATTCTTTGTGAATGCACTCCCAAAGCTTCCTCTAAAACCCACCTTTATCTTAATGGAATGTCAATCCTTCGGGCATTAAAGGTTCTCATCCTAGAACCGATAATAAGAAAATGACAACATCATCTTACGGTAGATATATTAAAACTACTTTTTAGACGAATTTTGATCTTGTCTGTTGTGTGGAACTGCATTTTCGATTACATAAGTGATATTTTTTTGTGAAACATTACCACAAATTCTGTGCACATTTATAAAGTGTGTGAATATGAACGAAAATGCTGGCGCCGACTGGCAACTTTTTTTAAATAACACTGGTGGGGAAAGAGTTAAAAAGACACGGAAGCGTTATTTATATGCACTGTTGGCGGCGTACTTATGAACTGCGTTTTCCCATGCACATGTGGTGTCTTGATCAGTAAGAACCAACTTTACGCTCTCTCTCTCTTTTGAATCAAACACTGAAGTGACTTAAACTGCAATTCATCGACTGGCCACTAGAGACAGGCTGCAAAAGAGGATTAGCCACCTTTTAATCACTCATACGAATTCGTACGAATTGGTCGTGAGATAGCGTTGATCAATCCCATAGTTAAAATGTGTTTACAGCCTGGTGCAAAAAGTGGTTTTGGTCTATATAGCTAATTTTGCCCTTCATGACATCTGTGAGGGGGGTGATTTTTTTTTTAGAACTCATCCATTTAAATTATATTAAGCCTTACATTTATGCATAATTAATGGTGTTACCACTTGAGTGACCGGTGGATATACACTGCTATAACTGCTAGCCGTTTGTCTGCTGTCTGTTAGCCGCCACGTCACCAGCTAATCCCCCCTTTTGGACCATTTTTATATAGAAAGAGAAATTTGAGAAAATACATAACCAGCTAGTGTTCAAAACTCTCTGCTTGCCTTAGCTTGATTCAAAACATAAGCTTGTAATAATGTTTTTAAATCCAGTGGTACTGGTGGATTTCCGCGGGAGATTCGAACATGTCTTTGCGTCATTACGTCAAATCTGTACACATAAAGAAGAGTCTCGGCTAGTAGGCTATATTGAGTCATTACGTCACATCTGTACACATAAAGAAGAGTCTCGGCTAGTAGGCTATATTGAGTCATTACGTCACATCTGTACACATAAAGAAGAGTCTCGGCTAGTAGGCTATATTGAGTCATTACGTCACATCTGTACACATAAAGAAGAGTCTCGGCTAGTAGGCTATATTGTGTCATTACGTCACATCTGTACACATAAAGAAGAGTCTCGGCTAGTAGGCTATATTGAGTCATTACGTCACATCTGTACACATAAAGAAGAAGTCTCGGCTAGTAGGCTATATTGTGTCATTACGTCACATCTGTACACATAAAGAAGAGTCTCGGCTAGTAGGCTATATTGAGTCATTACGTCACATCTGCACACATAAAGAAGAGTCTCGGCTAGTAGGCTATATTGAGTCATTACGTCACATCTGTACACATAAAGAAGAGTCTCGGCTAGTAGGCTATATTGAGTCATTACGTCACATCTGCACACATAAAGAAGAGTCTCGGCTAGTAGGCTATATTGAGTCATTACGTCACGTCTGTACACATAAAGAAGAGTCTCGGCTAGTAGGCTATATTGAGTCATTACGTCACATCTGTACACATAAAGAAGGGTCTCGGCTAGTAGGCTATATTGAGTCATTACGTCACATCTGTACACATAAAGAAGAGTCTCGGCTAGTAGGCTATATTGAGTCATTACGTCACATCTGTACACATAAAGAAGAGTCTCGGCTAGTAGGCTATATTGAGTCATTACGTCACATCTGTACACATAAAGAAGAGTCTCGGCTAGTAGGCTATATTGAGTCATTACGTCACATCTGTACACATAAAGAAGAGTCTCGGCTAGTAGGCTATATTGTGTCATTACGTCACATCTGTACACATAAAGAAGAGTCTCGGCTAGTAGGCTATATTGAGTCTTTACGTCACATCTGTACACATAAAGAAGAAGTCTCGGCTAGTAGGCTATATTGAGTCATTACGTCACATCTGTACACATAAAGAAGAAGTCTCGGCTAGTAGGCTATATTGTGTCATTACGTCACATCTGTACACATAAAGAAGAGTCTCGGCTAGTAGGCTATATTGAGTCATTACGTCACATCTGTACACATAAAGAAGAGTCTCGGCTAGTAGGCTATATTGAGTCATTACGTCACATCTGTACACATAAAGAAGGGTCTCGGCTAGTAGGCTATATTGAGTCATTACGTCACATCTGTACACATAAAGAAGAGTCTCGGCTAGTAGGCTATATTGAGTCATTACGTCACATCTGTACACATAAAGAAGAGTCTCGGCTAGTAGGCTATATTGAGTCATTACGTCACATCTGTACACATAAAGAAGAGTCTCGGCTAGTAGGGTTGCGGCGGTGAGGAAAATTTCCCACCGGTTAATCGACGTGTGACAACACCGGTAATCCCGGTGTCACCGTGGGGGGCGGGGCGGGGGGGTTAAATAGCTTTTACAGAGCTGCCAACTCTCACGCATCTCACGCCACACCCCCGATTTCTCACGCATGAAGTGTCAACCTGGTCGGTCAAATGCCTGGAAGATGAGTTTATCTATATATCTACATGTTGAGCCACTCGTGATCGACTAGTTATGCCGCAAAATAGTTAAAATCTCCTGGAATCTAGAGCGAGCGCGCACGCGAGACAGAGATTGTGCTTCAAACCGCGTAGCGCGCGAGGGAAAGCGAGCGAGAGACCTTGCGTGTGCAAGCACACCCGTCGGAAAAGTCTCACTCCAAGCTAAACTCAAAAGTTGGCAGCTCTGGCTTTTAAATGCGTGCGTGTTATACTTTCACTTTCGAAATAAGCTTTTCTGTAATTTGACTCGTTCTCATCTCCACACGTGCTAAATGGAATCCTGATGCTTGCTGATCTGTGACGTGACTGGCTCTTGGCACGCACTGCGCAGTTCAGTTTTTAATTATATTATATGCTCTCTTCTGAACTAAATAATTGATCATTATTATTTTTAATTAATTCAAATAAATATTTTAGCAAAAACGAATACTTTAAAAAAGTCAAGACATCGCGGTGTCACGGTGGGAAAGTGATGTCACCGGTGATGGGGCTTAAAACCGGTAACACCGTCAACACCGTCTATCGCGGCAAGCCTATCGGCTAGTAGGCTATATTGAGTCATTACGTCACATCTGTACACATAAAGAAGAGTCTCGGCTAGTAGGCTATATTGAGTCATTACGTCACATCTGTACACATAAAGAAGAGTCTCGGCTAGTAGGCTATATTGAGTCATTACGTCACATCTGTACACATAAAGAAGAGTCTCGGCTAGTAGGCTATATTGAGTCATTACGTCACATCTGTACACATAAAGAAGAGTCTCGGCTAGTAGGCTATATTGAGTCATTACGTCACATCTGTACACATAAAGAAGAGTCTCGGCTAGTAGGCTATATTGTGTCATTACGTCACATCTGTACACATAAAGAAGAGTCTCGGCTAGTAGGCTATATTGAGTCATTACGTCACATCTGTACACATAAAGAAGAGTCTCGGCTAGTAGGCTATATTGTGTCATTACGTCACATCTGTACACATAAAGAAGGAGTCTCGGCTAGTAGGCTATATTGAGTCATTACGTCACATCTGTACACATAAAGAAGAGTCTCGGCTAGTAGGCTATATTGTGTCATTACGTCACATCTGTACACATAAAGAAGAGTCTCGGCTAGTAGGCTATATTGAGTCATTACGTCACATCTGTACACATAAAGAAGAGTCTCGGCTAGTAGGCTATATTGAGTCATTACGTCACATCTGTACACATAAAGAAGAGTCTCGGCTAGTAGGCTATATTGAGTCATTACGTCACATCTGTACACATAAAGAAGAAGTCTCGGCTAGTAGGCTATATTGAGTCATTACGTCACATCTGTACACATAAAGAAGAGTCTCGGCTAGTAGGCTATATTGAGTCATTACGTCACATCTGTACACATAAAGAAGAGTCTCGGCTAGTAGGCTATATTGAGTCATTACGTCACATCTGTACACATAAAGAAGAGTCTCGGCTAGTAGGCTATATTGTGTCATTACGTCACATCTGTACACATAAAGAAGAAGTCTCGGCTAGTAGGCTATATTGAGTCATTACGTCACATCTGTACACATAAAGAAGAGTCTCGGCTAGTAGGCTATATTGAGTCATTACGTCACATCTGTACACATAAAGAAGAGTCTCGGCTAGTAGGCTATATTGCGTGTGAGGATGCTGGAGGTGGAGATTTATAGCCTTTTCTCACAGCACTTCATATAATTAAACTTATCAATTTGATAGCGGATCCAGAAAGGTTCAAACAACAATTATCAGTGACAACTAGAGATTCACCCGCTGTAAAATGCAAAAGACTTCGGAGTGGCGGCAGAAAAAAAGAGACTGCAACCAGGCCCGCGCGAAAACAAGGATAATATCGGAAGGGCATTAAATGTAGTCACGCAATGCTGACGTTGTTAACATTAACAATTTGAGAACAAAGTATAATTTGCACGGTTTTACGTGGTATGATAATCGATCGTTAGATTTAATCAGCGCGATTTACTGCAATGCTTTTTTTCCCTTAGTTGGACAGAACAAAAGTGGATGTTACTTACTTGTTCAGATGACATTTTCCGGTGAAAATTCTTATGTTGGTCATACTTCCAAAAAGTGATTCCGATGATTACGAATGACAGTATCCACACCGGCACGGTGATTGACAGCCGCATTTTCTCCTCAAACATTGGATTCATCCGCGCTGTGCCGTGCCGAGGCACAACCCACGTAAAGTTGATTATTCCGCGAATAACTGCAATTGCAGATTTCAAACAGAGATGGCGATAAAGAGGAAAAACTGTGGACTGCAGCTTTAAAAAAAGAAATCCAGGATATCCAGATTTCATTCAATCACTTAGCCTGCGTAAGGAAAGTGCCATTCGTGTTTTAGAAAACACGGGGTAGCCTGAACCGTTTTAAGTGAATGGAATAACTTAAAATGCAATATATTCTGCATTCAGAGTTATCCGATTGCTTCAGAAGACTTCTGTCCTATTTGAGTTGACAATTCTACTTTCTTTATCGGAAAAGAAAGAAAGTCATACGGGTTTGGAACGACATGAAGGTGAGTAAATGACAGATGTTTCTTATTTAGGTGAACTATTCTTTTAAGGTATAAGGTAAAAGGCTTTGTGAGGAATTAGCTGAGATTTATTTGAAAATGATTAATTTCCGTCTAAATCTTTAAGCGGTTCTTATAAGGGTGCATTAGTCTGGGTCATACTTCTCTCACAGAATTTTCACCTCACTTTGCAGAGGTGTTTACCTCAACAAGTCTCGGCACTGGGGCTCAAGTCTGTCATTTTGACGGCTCTTTGATCTAAGCGTAGCTGCGGATTTTAATACTTGATGCGCCATTAGCTGAGGATGCGAAGGTGAATCCTCCATCTGAAATTAAAAACAGCCTCCGAATACCACTTCAATAATGCATTAATGCCCGGATTCATCCAGCTGTAATGGAATATTTTGCCATGGGCTAACTGTCTTGGCTTCTTGAATATCTTCTTCCTCCAAATGTGCTCAACTGTATAAGAGGCACGATCTGCTCATTTCTTTACTCATGATTAATCGTTACGGGCATGATATATGCATAGAACTTTGCAAATTGTATAGTCCTCTGCATTAGAAGTGATTATTTAAAGTTTACCGCAATCAATCCTCAGCAACTGACATTGAATGTCCATATACGTGTTTTTTTTTTTTTTTCTGAAATGAATGTTTATTTTAAAAAAAGCACACAGCTTTCTAATGTTGCACCTGCTGAATTCATTCAACAGAAAATGAAAGGGAAAAACACATTTGGTTTTCTCTGATTGCTCAAGCTCCCTTGTGTTACAAAACCAAATGAGCCAAGTCTCTTTAATCTAAGATTTGACATTCAACGGTGCGAGAAAGTCACTGAACTTGAATCGCATTTGCATCTTTCTCATGATGGATCAGATTAAAGAAACGAGATGATTGCGTGAAGTCCCCTGACAGATTTTTTTTTTAGGACTTACCTTCAGAATTAAAGGTAATCCTAAACCCGTGCTTCTCTGTATGTCCTCGTACATCAAAAGGTGTTTTGTCTGGTGAGGAGTACATTTGCATAAATAACAAACAAGCGAGCACACCACAGATGCACAGTGTTTTGGAATAATTTGAGTGAATATGGATGAAAGACAAGGTTCGTGAAATAAGCATCTGGAATGTTCTTCTCTGGTCAAGATGTTGCAGTTTGGATTAGCAATAAACTGAAGCTTGAACACTTGAACATCATGTGTGCCAAAAATCAAACATTTACAAGCTACAGAACACAAGTTGAGTCAAATAAAGGTCAGTGACGAATCAGAATTGAATATGTGTTACATTTTAATGGACCCTTTTCACATTTCTAGGGTTTTAGAAAGTGGAAGTTCCCTTTCGTTGTCACTCCAAGTTCCGTCGGATGACCACGAATAGCGAAACCCCATTCGTCGTCATCCGACGGAACGTCTCCGTTCCCTACTCAGGGAACGAGGGTTACATCCGTAACCGAGACGTTATCAGTTATCAGAAATTACAAAAACAAAAGGGTTTCACTTTATTTTGATGGTCCTTTAAGACATTCTGTTAACTACAAGTAACGTTGCACCTACATGTCTACTAACTCTCATTAAGTTATTGACAAAGTATAGTTTTTAATAATTTTATACTTGAACTGCTTTTGTACATTTATAGTATAACTTAAATGTCAAAACGTGTCATTAGTCTGTATAAAGGGATCATTTGAATTTGAATTGAGTTAGCAAGCAGGATGCAGAATCACAATTCGAAATTGATTGTATCAATGTATGATTAAAAATGAATTGAACTTAAAGTAATGCAAATGTAATTTTAACTAGGAAAACTAAATTTGTCAAGACAAACTTTAAATGTTGACTTGACGCTTTTTTAAAGTATTCTTTAAGTATGGATGATGGATGGATAGATAGATAGATCTATTGATGGATGGATGGAAGCATCAGTAAATTAGTCGCATGACATTTATGGCTCAGATGATTGACTTAAAGCAACAACGCTCTATTAATTTAGAGTTAGAGGCAGGGTGGAAATTGGCATCTAAATTAAAATTTCTGGATTTAATGGAAGAACAAAATGCTACAAAATTGTATAATGTGGTCACTTTGATAGCAATCCAGAGCAGATCTGGTTATCGACTTCTCTGGTACAGTATGTGCAATTATGTGAACTCATAGAGTACTTACCTTACCTGGGTTATACAAGATAACTACATGGGTGAAGGTTTGGTTTTGGGGTTAATACCTAGTTATTACCCAGTTATTGTAATTAATATAATAAGTACATGGGGATCAGGACTGTAAAATAAAGTGCTACCACTTCTCTTACTGTATATAAAACTATGAAGAATTTACACAAATAATACCGTATTCTTCTAGGTTTGTGTTGGTGGGGTTCTAGTGTAGAGATGCAATGACATTTATCTCATGAAAACTGGTCTTCTCAGTAGGGATCTCTCATCGGCTGTCCATCCAGCATTTGCACGTGTTTTTGTGGGAAAACCACAGACTTCATCCCAGTTTCCTTGGACGGTGGATGTTATTTATGGACAGAAGCTGACATGAAACAACATGGAATGACAGTTTAAAAGGATACTGCACAATCTGGCCAAATTCAAATATCAATGCAAAGGTCAATTAAGTTTGATTTCCCTCTTGGAGCTCATGTAAAATGACTCTGAACGGACAGAATAATTAATTAATAGAGGTTCGCAGATGGAGGCGTGTGTCCCGACCAATTGACCAGAAAGAGACCAGAAAAAGTCTCCTTTGTTGAAAGTGTCAGCTCCACAGGAGAAAACACTCGTCATATTATTCCTTTCTGCAGAATGGCTGTGTGTTTGATTTCATTCGATATTCGGGCACAGCTGAACAGTGGCCTGTAAATGTCAATATCCCCTGTAGGCTCTTGCGTTTGTGGTCAACAATCTGTCCTGCTGGTTCAGAACAAAATGCGGATAAACCGAACTGGTTTGAATATCAAAAATTAAAAGCCACTATAAAAGTGGCGGGAAAAAACTTTATTAATGAGTCTCGCTGTGCCTTTATTAGCTAGCTCTGATTTTGAGGTGAGTTGGATATACATTGTACAGTTGTAGGAGAAATCTGTTCCTAGAATTGTGTAAACCCTCAAGTTCCTGCTGGACATGATTCCAGGACACTTAAGTAAGGGATAGTCATCATCGCAAAATAAACTCTGATAGGGTAGGACTGCAGAGCAAAGTAGAGTAGCCACTTACCAAATTAATGAATACTACACATGAAATATTGATTTGAGTTGAAATAATGTTATCTTACTTTTAGATAAGCTGAAAGCTTCCAGTAAAACTATCAGCCTAGATGACTACAAACATTGTGACAACATTACAAACATGCAGAGCTTAATAGATTACTTACAAATTGTAGTCCATTACTGATTACAAATTGCATGAGCAAAATAGTAATTAGATTACGTTTAGTACTAGATTACACAAATTAAGTAGTGTTCTGACTACTTTTTGATTTATTTTTAGATTACTTTTGACCTAACTTGTTAATCACACAGACTTGAATGGGATTATTGTGTACCATATTGATATATATAATAATTATAATAAAAAAAGAAAATATACAGAAGCCTATATCATTCTTTGTTATCAACATTGTAGAGTATGAATGGAGAATCATGAATTCACTAATTCTGAACGCCATGCACACATTCCTGCGAACGGTTTCTAAATGCCCACAACCTATGACTCACCCCATCTAAATCTACTAGCGCCAGCGAGTCTGAAGTTTAAATTGATTTCTGACACCTTTACAGCGTAACCGAGTCTCCCCAGATCTCCTCGTGCCGGCACGATCAAAGAAGACCGTTATCTCCAACACCCCCTCCGCGGCGAGGGGGGGTGCCAGATGTTCAAATGAAGATACACACGCACCCACACAAACACACACACGGATGCATTCCTGACATGATTAAAATCCAAAAATGAGTGATTCTGAAATTTATATACGATGTATTCTTGTATGGTTTGAATTTTACACTGTTGTATCAAGCCTAGCTAGGATTGTTAGTTGTGTAGTTGAACTCTAAGGGCTTCTATAAAGAATCTTAGAATATATATATTTGTATGCATGCCAAACACGAACTTATTGATATCAAATGAAATGTCTCGACTTGCCCGAGCCAAATATATGTAAGAGGTTACTGTAAAACGTAGTCCACTATGTTTTTCCATTTTTAAAGTGAAATGCCCAAGCTTGCGGCCTCATAAAACACGCAAATGAGGTCATCGAGGGGAAACAAAAGAACTCCTTGCGCGCCCAAATCTGTGAGGTGTGATTGGTCTGTGTCGGTACACGATCCGTTCCACCTGCACGAACCGTTTCACGCATGCGCGTAATTACATAGTAGAAAACGTCACGGTATTCCTACACTATCGGTACCACGCATGCGATGTGTGACGGCCATGCGGGGTTGGGTGTTTTGCTGTGTGGTGTTGGGCAGTTCACTGTTTCCCTTTTGTCTTTGAAGGTATCAGCGCCAGATTGGGAGCACCTGCGCTAGATGCTGTGGGAAGATAAATACTCCGGCCTTTTGAATCTCTCGCTCTCTCTGATCCGGTCTCACTCCTGCCAGCAGCACATCTTTGTTTTGTTGTTGATTATCTTATGTTCTGTTATCTTTATTTTTCAACACTCAACTTTGCAACAGTCACTCATCCACATTTACATCACTGATGTTACTGACTAACATGCGCAAATTGCTGTTACTTATTAGTTTTATTGTTTAACAATAAATGTTTACTTTTGGCAATCTTTCGCGTCCTCTTTGAATTTGTCATGGCCTTTGAGCCGGGCTATGACAAATTGGGGGCTCGTCCAGCCGTGATTTTCCTGTTAGTACCGCGATTGTTTGGTAAGATTATGGAAAATTATAGTTGTTACTTAGTGTTCCAGTTTGTTTGCTTTGTATAGTGTGTAGGCGGGAAGTTTTGTTCGGAGCGCTCGTGCGGCGCGCTCAGTGGGTTTTGTTCTCTGGTTTGTCTGGGCAGATGCGGGGATTGTTTGGATAACAGAAGAGACACGCACTTAGAGATGACTTTGTCGGTAAGTAAGTAGCCTACTATGTTTGTTTTATTATTATTATTTTATTTTTTTTATTATTTCTAGTTTGTTTGGATTTGAATAAACAGTTGTTGTTGCGTGTGGGTTCGTTCTGTGATCAGCTGCTCCGGTTGACATTGGCCGGTTTGCCTGTGTGGTCTTGTCAGGTGGTGCGAGGTTTTCCCGTGTAGGTTGTAGCGACGTTCCCCTTTGGGTTCGTTGAGCTGTTGGGGGGTAGTGTTGTGGTGAACGTGGGAAAAGCTGTTGCTTGGGAGCATGTCCGTGGTTTCGGGAGGGTTGCTGATTAACCAGTCGCTTTCCTGATCCAGCGGTCTCTAGTGCGTAAGTACCCACCACAATTAACCACATGAAGACTAGGGGGGAGCTTAGTTAGTTGTACTGGTTAGATAGTGGGGAAACTCCGAACCACGTTGGGGCATAGTTCTCTTTGGCCACGCGGGTGAACGTCGGTGTCTATCTGATCACTGAACGAAATTTGTTTATTTAGTTTTTTCGTGTTTGCTGCATAGGAAAGTTTAAAATGTCTGAAGTCGAAGCATTTATTACTGCTCCATCCCAGGAATCCCTGGATAAGTGCACAAAAGAGCAGCTGCTTCAGATTGCTGAGCATTATTCAGTGGAGGTGGTCGGAGACAAACGTGTCAAAGAAACCATTAAGTTAGCTATTAAATCTAAGTTAGTAGTAGCTGGAGTTAGGTCGGTATCTAAAACAGATTTTTCTCAGAGTCCAGCGATACATGGTTTAACCTTTGAGCAGCAGAAAGAATTGTTGATGTTGCAGTTAGACCATGAAAAAATGAAACATGAATTGGACATTAAAAAGCAGCTGGAAGTGGAGAGAATTCGCCAGGGCATCGAAAAGGCAAAAATAGATTTAGAGGGAGATCGATTGTCAATGATCAGAAGTGGCTTATTGTCAAGTGAGGTTTTTGGAGGGCAGCAGACCAGATCATCTGACCGTTTTGATGTGAATAACTTGCGCTTATTGCCACAGTTTAATGAAAAAGACCCAGACACATTTTTTTTTTTGTTTGAACGTGTGGCTAAGGCCAGGAACTGGCCTGATTGTGATTGTGCTCTGATGCTTCAGTGTGTGCTTTCTGGGAAAGCACAAGAAGCGTATGCGTCTTTAGATCCTGAACATAGCTCTAGCTATGATCAAATAAAAGCAGCTGTTCTTAGAGCTTATGAGCTTGTGCCAGAAGCATATCGCCAACGTTTTAGGTCATGGGAAAAAGGAAAAGGCCAGACATATGCCGATTTTGCCAGAGATCTTTCAACTCACTTTAGGCGTTGGTTAACTGCACTTGAAGTCACCACCTTTGAGGGCTTGTGTGATTTGGTAATATTGGAACAGTTTAAAAATACTCTGCCAGAACGTATTTCCACATACATCTCGGAGCGAGAAGTTGTTACCGTTGGGAACGCCGCTGTTGCAGCTGATGAGTATGCCTTACTCCATAAGAGCAGTGTTTGGGAGCGTCATGTAGCTCCTGATTTTGATCCGCGACGTGGTGGCGTTGATGCGCCGTCGGATATGGTGAGTTGGAGGAAAGTCGGTAATATGAAACCTGACATTAGGATGAATCGTACATTTGATGATGTCTGTAACTATTGTCATGAAAAGGGTCATTGGAAGGTGGATTGTGCTGTATTAAAGGCTAAGACAAAGGGAACGAATGCCAATATTAGACCTGTGGCATTTGCTGCAACCGTGAATACCGACTGTGTTGCTGAGGTGAGCTTAGCTCCCATTTGTGAATCCGATGGTTTGGCATCTTATGCTCCTTTCATTCGAGATGGGTCTGTATCACTGGTGGGGAGTATGGTAAAAATCCCATTAAAGATTTTGAGGGATACGGGGGCCTACAACTCCTACATTGTTAGCTCTGTGTTGCCTTTCGCTGGGGACACAGATACTGGTGACTTTGTTTTCAGTCGTGGGATGGGATTGAGTGTGTTCCCAGCACCTTTGCACAGGATGGTTCTTGACTGTGAACTGGTTCAAGGTGAGGTAGTTGTGGGTGTACTTTCAACGTTACCTATTGAGGGTATACATCTTATTTTAGGGAACGGTTTGGCTGGTAGTAGAGTTTGGGCTGGCACTCCTCCTGCCTCACCAATAGGCACATTACATCCATCTGAGTTTGTGTCGGGTTCGAATTCTGGTGTATTGCAGGAAGTTTCTCCGGCCTGTGTGGTTACACGTGCATAAATTACAGCTTGATGTGTTCCCTGAATCTAACTGTGTTGATGTACCTTTGCAGGTCCCATCTCTGGCTGAGTTGCCCTTGTCACTGTCCCCTAGTGAGGTTATTCAAGAGCAGCGCAATGACGTTTCTTTAAAGGAAATGTTCCGGTGTGTGCTGCCTGCCTTGGAGATTGGTAATGTGGCATCGGGTTATTTCTTGCATAAGGAATTGCTGTTCAGAAAATGGGTTCCAGTGAGTGAAGATCGTGTGAAAGGTGATGTTTTTCAGCTAGTCGTGCCAGCGAAGTTTCGTCCCGTTGTTTTGAAGGTGGCACATGACGAGTGTGGGCACTTTGGTGTCCGTAAAACGTACCTCAATGTCCTAAAACATTTCTTTTGGCCTCGACTGAAAAAGGATGTGTCTGGGTATATTAAGACCTGTCATGTGTGCCAGCTTACAGGTAAACTGAATCAGGGTATTAAACCTGCGCCGTTGCAGTCTATTCCAGCGGTAAGGGAACCTTTTACACACCGTTTGTTTGAAGCTGGGTGTATGGCACAAGAGAAATTGGGGGTATTGCAGAGTAAAATGAAAAAGTTGTATGACAGACGCACCGAGAGACAGGAGTTTAGTCCAGGTGACCAGGTCCTTGTACTGGTGCCCATTGTGGGCTCACCTTTTCAAGCTAAGTTTATGGGTCCTTACACTGTGAGTGAGAGAATTTCAGAGTTGAACTATATTGTGGAGACACCAGGACGTAAGAAGGCTCAACGACTTTATCATGTTAATCTTCTTAAACCTTATTACAAGCGAGTAGAGATTGATTCACGTCAAGATGGGAAGAATGTTGTCTGCCCAGCATTGTTGGTAATTTCAGAGGTTTTTGTAAAAACTTCTCCACTGTGGTGTTTCCTCTTACTGAACTGCTTAAGACCAAGATTAAGTTTGTTTGGTCGGCTGGTTGTCAACAAGCTTTTGATAATGTGAAATTGTTGTTGTGTTCTGCTCCTGTTCTGGCAGCTCCTTGTTTTGATCGAGCTTTTATGCTTCAAGTGGATGCCAGTCAGGTGGGAGCAGGTGCTGTGTTACTCCAGGGGGATGATCAAGGTTTGGTGAGACCAGTTAGTTTTTTCTCTAGAAAATTTAACAGTTATCAGAGTAATTACTCCGTGATTGAGAAGGAGGCATTGTCATTTATTTGGGCCTTACAGCATTTTGATGTCTATGTAGCAGCAGGAGGGCCGATTGTGGTTTATACTGACCACAATCCACTAATTTTTTTTTACGGTCGTTCAGATGTTCCAACCAGAGATTGACCCGTTGGTCATTGTTTCTCCAGGCTTATAACCTGGACATTAAATATATAAAGGGGTAAGAGAATATTATTGCAGATGCACTGTCTCGTGCTCCTCTGCAGTAATGGGTATTAGTATGGGCTCCAATTTGATGTTGCCTCTTGTACTCTTGCCTCTTATTTCTATATCTATTTCCTCTGTATTTTCTTAATCTGTTTTTCAGGTTTCGGGATTGATGAGCATAGATGGGGAAATTTGCAGGTGAAGTGGTTGGGACGGAGGTCAGATATTGTCTTTGTGTCATGTTGATGTAGTTTAGGTTATTTAGATATGTGGAGTAGTGTTGTTAGGTGTTACTGCTAGGTCTAGCACTTTAGGGGAGGGGGGGGGGGGGGGTGTGACGGCCATGCGGGGTTGGGTGTTTTGCTGTGTGGTGTTGGGCAGTTCACTGTTTCCCTTTTGTCTTTGAAGGTATCAGCGCCAGATTGGGAGCACCTGCGCTAGATGCTGTGGGAAAATAAATACTCCGGCCTTTTGAATCTCTCGCTCTCTCTGATCCGGTCTCACTCCTGCCAGCAGCACATCTTATGTTCTGTTATCTTTATTTTTCAACACTCAACTTTGCAACAGTCACTCATCCACATTTACATCACTGATGTTACTGACTAACATGCGCAAATTGCTGTTACTTATTAGTTTTATTGTTTAACAATAAATGTTTACTTTTGGCAATCTTTCGCGTCCTCTTTGAATTTGTCATGGCCTTTGAGCCGGGCTATGACAGATGAAACACTTGACGGCCAGGCGGCACAACTTGCGGCATATTTGTGTAACGTTAGTTGTATTGTGTTTAACATTTCACAGCGGGTCTGTTTTTATGCTTTTAAATGTAGCTTACACTATGCATTACGATGTGTTTACGTGGTTGCCAATCCAAAATTATAAAGGAGTTGTGAGTTGTTACATGAACATGCATGATCTGTTTCCTCCATACTCTCCTTTGCTGTATGGTATTAGGCTTAACTTACTTAACTTGCCGTGTTTTGGTCTGAGGTAGGATTGTCAAAGACAGTTTGTGTCGTTTTTTTAATTAAAAGCTGTTAATATTAGTTAACTTTTAAGTTAAAGTAATTTTGTATTAGTATGGGTCATCTATATAAGCTAATATATATCCATACAATCTAAATGAGGAAAATAATCCCTTCAATTTTGTTTACAGAAGACAATAAGGGACATAATATGCATTTCTGGCACTGGCCTCTCTCTCTCTTCTTCGTGTACTCTCCTGTTAGTGTAACTTTAAGCCTTGTCTTATTGTCTTAGTCGTTCGTCTTATTTGTCTTTGTTTTATTTGTGCGCATAGCTCAGTCTTAGTCTTAGTGCTCAGTTCTCGTCTCCGGACCGAACCGCGCACCTTACGCTCTAACTAGTGATGGGCAGATCAAGGCTTCGTGAAGCAATGAAACAGTCGAAGCAAATGTGCCATTTTGTTTTGAGGCTTCGAATCAATCCGAAACCCGTCTCCACGGTGACACCTAGTGGTCACTTGCAGGTGTTGATCTGAAACAACCTTTACAAAGAGCTAATAAAAAAATGTGTTGGGTTTTTTTTTTTATTATTGTATTTTTGTAATATATGAAGCTTGTAACCTGTAGTCTCTGCACCCTGCAGAATGGCAGGATGAATGCTCCTCAAATGGCGCATCATGGATGATGTATTGTTGCAGTAGGCTAGCTGCCGTTCACAATACACACATCTCACTTTATTTTGGGTTTCCAAATGGAAATGCTCCCACACCACAGATGTACGGCATCTCTTCTGTGGAGCCTCCATTTCTATCTATCTATCTATCTATCTATCTATCTATCTATCTATCTTATATGTAGCCTATCTATCTAATAATCTATATGTATCTGTAATATATGTATCTATCTATTAATCTATATATATATATATATATATATATATATATATATATATATATATATATCAATGCATCTATTAATGTGTCACTATATGTACTCTGTGTGTCTCTAAGTCAATGTGTAAATGTAAATTAAATCCTAAATATAGGCCTAACTAAACAAATCGCACTATAAATGTCACTATATCACCAAAAATCCGCTATCTCAAAACCAAACTCCTCTCACAAAAACCCACGATATGAAAATGCGTTGACAAAACTTTTATACTGTGTGATTGTGTGATTTGTTCCCGAACCGACCAATCTATGAAACCCTGATTCGGCGGAGCACTCCACCTGATGAAACACTTAGGCCCTGTCCCAAATGGCACACTCCGGACTTGTGGACTTCCTCAGAGTCCACACTTCGGTGACGTCATGTAGTGCAGACCTATAGGGCCCTTAGCGCGAGTCCGTGAGGGCGCATTGAGAGGTATTTTTGGGACAGACTCGATCGTCACGCCGGAAGCAAGAAGACGGTCTGATTGTTGTTATAGACAGGAGCTACAGGTTCGGGGAAATATGCTGCCTATTGTTGTTGTGTTTACATATGACTCAGTAAAGCCCTGACATTCTGTTCTATTTATTTAATGAATCATAATGCGATCGTATTATTCAGCTCGCTATTATTAGCCTATGTTTGAGACATCAACCACTGGTCGATGATCATAATGTTTGTATAAACTTGTCATAAAAACCGTAATAATAATTACACTTAAATATTTTCTTCTCGGCCATGTTAACAATTGTCCGTGAGCGAAATCTCCTCCCATCCGTCGTCTGATTGGCCTTTCGCAAGGACTCCTGGGTAGTTGAAGTGCGTGAAGCCTGGATTTATGCGGGCTTCGCGGAAGACCGCTTCAAGGGTACAAAGGGGGCGCTGCTGAGCACACTTCAGAGCGTTAAAATACCAAATGGGACGGCCTACGGACTCGTAGACTCGGCGAGCACGCGCAATTTAAGTCCACGAGACCGAAAGTCCGCATGAAGTGCGCCATTTGGGACAGGGCCTTAGACGCTTCATTTAGCCGTTGTCACGTGACGTGGGTGTTTTGAATCACGCTTCGGATCAGTGTTTCGAATCATCTTTGCTTCGGGATCTCGCAAAGCTTCGGAACGTCTGTTTCGCGCCAGCCATCCTTAGCTCTAACCGGTTCTCTAGCCTCCGGGAAAAAGGACTCTTCCACACAGCGTATCTTTAGGACGTTTTGAACTTCCCGCGAGCGAAATGCGCTCTGCAAGAACCAAAAGACCGCCTCCATCTCACTATGGAGGGATTATTGGGTCAGATTGAAAACTAAAAGTCTAAAACTAAAAGTCTTAAACGAAAACCAAAAGTCTAAGTTTGAAACTAAAAGTCTAAGTCGAAAACTAAAAGTCTAAGTCGAAAATGAATTTGGTATTTAGGATTGGGCATTTGGTATTTAGGATTGGGCCTTTGGTATTTAGGATAGGGCATTTCGTATTTAGGATTGGGCATTTGGTCATTTAGCCATTTAGGATTTAGGATTGGGCATTTAATCATTTAGCCATTTAGGATTGGGCATTTGAGGATTGAGGAGTGTATGCAAATAAGGAGGTGTGGCCCAAATACTGGAGGCTGGGTTTAAAATGGCTGGTGCAGATCCACCTTATAGACAGCAGAGGGAGCTCCAGTGCTAAGGAGCCAAAATCACACACACACACACACACAGACACAGACCTAGTTCATCGCGCCCGCGCCCGCGCCTCACCCCCACCCCCCTCTCTCTCTCTCTCTCTCTCTCTCTCTCTCTCTCTCGCGCGCCCGCACACACACTCTCCAGCATTGCAATCTTGACATCGCAGCCTGTTTATTATGCTGCGTTCACACCGAACGCGAATAGAGCGAAATGTATCGCTATTTAGAGTTTTATTTATTTTTATACCGTGTATTCTCCGTGTAAATTCGTGCACCGAACCGTGGCGCCCGTGGGCTACCGTTTCGGTTCAATAGGAATACATGTACCGTTCCAGTACCCCTATACAACGCTGTCATTAAGTTGAACTTATCACATTATAAAGTACAGTCCTCGCTCCAGACCTGCTCACTCGCTCTGTTTGGTTTCATTACAGTGTGCTCCTTAGCACTGGAGCTCCCTCTGCTGTCCATAAGGTGCATCTGCACCAGCCATTTCAAACCCAGCCTCCAGTATTTGGGCCACGCCTCCTTATTTGCATACACTCCTCAATCCTCAATCCTCAAGTGCCCAATCCTAAATGGCGAAATGATTAAATACCCAATCCTAAATCCCTAAATGCCCAATCCTAAATCCTAAATGGCTAAATGACCAAATGCCCAATCCTAAATACGAAATGCCCTATCCTAAATACCAAATGCCCAATCCTAAATACCAAATTCATTTTCGACTTGGACTTTTAGTTTTCGACTTAGACTTTTAGTTTCAAACTTAGACTTTTGGTTTTCGTTAAAGACTTTTAGTTTTAGACTTTTAGTTTTCAATCTGACCCAATAATCCCTCCATATCTCACGAGCACCGAGGACATCCACACACGCACCTGCTTGTTCCGCGACACAAAGGCCCATTTGCAAGTATTGTTCCATCCAAATTTAAATGCGTTAAAGTGTGTGTTTTCCTTGTTGTCTTTTAAGGTTCAGCTGTGCTTGCAATTGTGTTTTCCTGTGTTTCCTTTTCCCTGTTTCCTGTTTTACTTTCGTTTTTCCATTCGTTGGTAAATGTAGTGATATATCCTAGTTCATTTTATTAAACTCCATTATACGCTTGATTGTCTCTGTTTGTTGATCATAGAACAAAGCCTCTTTAATGTGTGATCTTAAGCTACGAGCTGATATTGTTAAGTAATCTAATTTAATTAGTAAAACTTATACTAAGAAGAAACCTTCTTGAGAATTGATAAAGAGTATCAGACACAACAGTTCGGCGGACGAACTGATTGGTTGAAGTGCGGTTAATTCTATTAAGGTATTCTGAAAATCAATATAGCCGGTCTGCATATGATGTATATTCTTAATTAATTATAATTCGTTGTGTTTAATTACCTATGTTCATCTGGAGCAGACGCGTGGACTATATAATCCCCTCTTTGGGTGATTTTTATGTATGGTTATCTGGTTCACCCGTATCCAATATTTGTTGATTATGAATTAATAAGTATTGCATACATATTCCCCCAAAACCTGAGCTAAATTCCTTACAACATCATAACGCGATTTTTCCAAATCTTATGAAGTAATAATGTTCCTCATTTAAATAATCTCTGCCCACGGAATACGCAAAAAAGCGGACGAGGCTCGGCTGAGCAGTCTGAGAAGACAGTGTTGTCGCTATGTCAAAGAGACACTTTTGTCCACCCATTTTCCTGAAAACTCATTTGTTTGACCTTCCTAAAGCTGACGAACTTAGAGTGGTTAAAATGTATTTTAAACACTGTTCCTGAACATTAAAACCCAAAGGTTTATCTGTGCGCTTGTTTAGTGTGGCTTCTGTAAGATCTCGCTTTTGTAAGACAGTTCACCGCTCCATAGGAAAATTAACCATGGATTAGTTTGTGGACATGTACATGTTTGTATCACCTCAGTTTTCCGACAAATATCACGATTAAATGGTGGATAACATCGTATCTATAATGTATAAGAAAATTTAAAAAAAACATACCACTCTGAAACGTCCTGTTAAATCCGTGCTTGCAAAGTCTGTGCATGAAATCCGTTCTGCACGATCCTCTTGTTCGTTAACATTGTCAGGGTCTGAATCGGGATCGAAGTTGAAATTGGTTTGAAATTGATGCCAAGAACTCGCTTTTATGCAGGGGTGGGACATTTCCCGAGCACGTGCTAAGCGCTGCCAATCACAGCACATTTCGTATTCCGGAAGGAGGGGCTTCATCGAAATCAGCGTGTTTGAGCCAGACTGGGGAGAGAGATGCTGAAATAATGGAAAATATGTTAAAGATAATTTAAAAAAAAATAACCATCAAGCATAAAAATATATATTCTAGTACACCCCAAAAACAAGACTGCTTAAAAGGGCATAATAGAATCCCTTTAAACATTACATTATCCAAACTGGTTTGTGAAAGAACTGCAGAAGGTTCTTGAGTTGATGAAAAGACAATAATTAATGAATTTTAAAAATAAAACCAACTAAAAACACAAAAAGTCAAACAAGAAATACTTTATTTGTTTACCTGCATTTCCACTACTTTGTGGAAAGGATTGACATATTTGCGTTCAGTCTTGGTGTGGTATTAACCTCACAAAGCCACAGATGTAGGATGTGCCATCAGCAGATCTGAGCTGTCAGAACCAATGTCTCAAACACAAGGGAACACATTACATTTTTAACAGTGGGACTCAAAGAAGTGAATATTTCATCATCTTTTCCTCTTTTGCCTTTTCTCCCTTTGTCATAGACCGCAATGGTGTCAGTGCACATTATTAACAAAAAGCTATATGAAATACTAAGAGCAATTAGGATGTGGGGTTGCATTCAAGCTGAAAGCAAGCCATGTGCTGAAGATGTGTCACAATGTCTGTCTAGGAACTATACTTGTAGTGTGCAAACTGAAAATTATGCTTGTAAAAAGAAGGATTACATAATGAGATGCAATAGTTCCCAAAGTCAATATTCACAAATGAAATGGCACAAATTAAATTGATATCTAATAGCAAAGGCACTAGGTATTTCACTACGATACTGTATATCTAAAAGGTGTTCTTGGATTGTTAATAAAATCAGACTTTTCACCCCCTGCAGGTTTGATATTGAACACTGTTTGTCGCACAACCTGTTGTATTTCCATTTTGGCCCATAAGGCCTGCTGCCCTGATTCACACATGCTAATTAATTTGGGTGTAAATAACAACACCCCCGAAATGCTGTATTTTTCCTGCCCACTTTAATGTGTCCTCACTAAGTGCAAACCCGACTCCTGCGGCCAAGATAGGTGAATCACGACTTGACAATGCACAGCATTGGCAATTTTGGAGACTGTTGGTAAGAAAATACTTTCATGCTTGCAAATTACATTATTTCGTGAGAACTAAATACACTATGAATTGTAAATCCAATCGCTTAATCTTAATATTGGACATAATTACTATTAATAAAATAGAAGAGGTGTTCTTCTAAGATTCAAAACTCTGTGCAAATTCCTTGAAGGGAGTAATATTTCAGTTTGATTACAATATAAGGCTTTAAATGAAAATTAATTTGTATTTTAAGTCAGCTGCATGGTTGAAGAGATATAACTTATGCAGGGTATAGCTGATCATTAAGCTTCTGCTTTAATGTTTCCTAACCGTGTGTGTGTGGGGGGTCCTAGTATACACAAGTGTACGTTATGAGGGCCAAATGTCCCCAAAAAGATAGTAATACCAGTAATTTTTGACCTTGTTTGGACATTTCTCGTTGGTCTCCATGAGGTAAACAGCTTATAAATCATATTATAAAACAGTTAGATCCAGTCCAGTCTGATTGGTCAATAGCTGTGTTTTATTCACGATACAGCACAGCCTTGAGTCCCTTATACAGTAGCTTACCTAAATTATGTTTTTTGGAAAATGTAAACATGTAGATATTTTTTGTGAGGATTGTGTGTAGGGGTAGAGTTAGGGTTGGGGGATAGAATATACAGTTTGTGCAGTATAAAAATCATGTCTATGCAAAGTCGGCA
Organism: Tiaroga cobitis; assembly: GCA_030578255.1. Classification (NCBI taxonomy): domain Eukaryota; kingdom Metazoa; phylum Chordata; class Actinopteri; order Cypriniformes; family Leuciscidae; genus Tiaroga; species Tiaroga cobitis. Next base: position 49,143,313 of record CM060591.1, read on the forward strand.
TAAAACATGGAAACCCAACATTGTCTAGCAGCGTTAAACATTTTTCTTCCTCTCCAGCGCTGGTCTAATGGAAGGACTACAAGCCTCATTTCTCGAATGTAGTTTGGCAGAGCTGTGAGACATACATTAGAGAGTGCAGACAAGTGGACACTGTATGGCCACTGTGGGGCTTAGTAAAGTGAAGGCAGTAATTCTGAGTAAACAGGAAAGAGGGAAGGTTAGTGATGACTGTCTCAAAAGTGAATCAAGCTTAGTTGAGTGGTGGTTAAAGATCTGAACCTGCAACCTCTGAAAGACTCCATGAACTGAAGAGCTCCTTAAATCCCACATCACAATTGTGCCCTTGAGCAAAGTGCTTAATTCTAGGTTTGCACAAAGGGGACCGTCTCCTGTAATAAGTGTACTGTGCACTCTTAGAAGAAAAGGTTCTATATAAAACCTTAAAAGGTTCCATCAGGCGCTACGTATTTGGAACCCCTAAAAGGTTCTATATAGAACCCCAATGAACCCTGAAATGAAGAGTGTAGCTTTGCCAAGTAACTTCTGTCATTTTGAACATTTTCACCTTAAGCCCTCTTGGAGAGATAAATCTAAAATCACTGGTTCTCAAACAGGTATGTTCGTTCATATGTGAACTTCTAGTACCACCTATAGTCACAACAATTTGTTTAGCTAATTGATATGTCTGTGTGTGCAGAAGCTGTGTGAGTGACATTGATTGTATCCATTCCTCTAGTCAAAATAAATCATCAGCCCCTTGACTGAGCAGCATAAAAAAAAAAAAAAACTATGTGGAATATTTATTTTGGAATTAGATCTTAAAACATATATCATCTTTATTACATAAATGTAGGCCTAATTCATCACACAAGCACAATAAACACCAATATCACTCAAGCAAAAAGTTCTCAAATATCAATATGTGCTGTTTTGTTACTGAATTAATCGTTTTCGAACAAATCGGTTGAGTAAATGTTTCAATGACTCATATAAAGAAAGCCACTTCGTAAATCAGCGTTTCTGAATGAACTTCTTAAATTAATCAATCAATGTTTTACTTATAAAGACTATCCTTGTATCCGAATATGCCTACATCGGTCCTGGGCTGACACTGTGTTGCTTTCTGTGTGACAACATGGCGGATGTATACGTCCGAATTTTATTTATGCTTCACACATTCATACTATATAGAACATACGGTTTTAACAGTCAAGAAGTACGTTTTCGGATTTTGAAAAGTTTTTGAAATACGATACTGTTGTCGTCTCCATGTAAACAATAAAAACGTGAAATTGTGACAGTTTCGGACGCAGCACATCACTTGTCGCCACCTACTGGTGTAACTATGTAATTCCCTACCGCTAATATACAGACTTGCTGAAAGTCTCAGAAAAGCGGAGTGGTTAAACAGTGAACAGTGCTATTATTTCAACACTATTGAGACGCCTCTCGACAGTCAGATTTTAGGACGGCTCTTTTGGGCCAAACTGAATAATACCTCTACTTCCTGTGGTTGGGCGCCAAGCCTCGATTACCTTGAATGTACAAAACTGCTTTGATCTGCCAAAAATATAAATGTAAATATCTCGAAGTGCGCAACTTGCGGAGGACTGTTTTTATGGTACTTTTTCATCATATCTTGTACCACAGTTTGCGCTAAACAAATACACTGAAGGAAGGAATTACATGGGTTGACTACAGAATCATACATTAAGGTTTGAGAGGATATTTGAACAGATATCTCTGAGCTCTCAACGGTAGTGTTGATACTAGTCAGTCCTCTGAGGCCGCAATCATGTCCCATCCAGCTGAGCACATCTGCATCTGTCTCTATAAAACGAGGAGCCGGAAGTGATGTCTCCGATCACCCGGTGTGTGTGCTGCAGTGCCCATAAATAGAGTAGTAAATGTAATTATGGTGTAGAGAGAGCGCAGGTGCCCGTGGTGTGTGTGTGCGCGCGCTCTCACAGGTCTCGCCCATATGTCTTCACACAGATGTGTACTCTGTAGACACTCTGATATGACTGTTCCACAGAGACCTGTGCTCCAGCTGGGAGAGGTGTTGGCAGGTTGTGTGTGTGTGGATGCTTTCACCATCCTAGTTTACAAGCCGGTTGATTATTAATGCTGCAAAGTAGCTGCAGTAAACTTTGTTTACTTATTTATTTCCATATTCTTTTCCATGTCATTTGGCTTGTATGTGTGTTACCAGGCATGATGATGTTTTGGACTATGGATTTCAGAAGTATTTTATACTCACCAAGGCATTTATTTGATCAAAAATACAGTAAAACTGTAATATTGTGAAATATTATTGCAATTTAAAATGAGTGTTGTCTATTTGAATATAATTTAAAATGTGATTTATTCATGTAATGTCAAAGCTGACATTTTCAGCAGCCATTTATACAGTCTTTATTGTCACACGATCCCTCAGAAATCATATTCAAATGTGGACATGTGGACCAAACTGCTCCTTTGAACATTCAAGACAATTATGCACTTAAAAGTTGCACTATTGAGTTTATACTGCTTATGGATTTTGTACATGTACTTAACATTTATTGATGTATTTATTCACCTTATTTAACTCTTATTTATCTTCTATACAAATATTTTACATGTATTTTCTTCTTCCTTTTTATTTATAAAAATGCACAGTTGTGGTGAGAATGCAGAGCCTGATTTCACCAAGTACAACATGTTCCTGGATCAACGTCACTGTTGATCATGGAACAACAATCCAAACACCCAATCACATTTGAGGAACAAATTTACAGTTATTGTCAAGTTTACAATTACAACTTGATTGATACAAAAATGTATCAGTCAGTTAGTTAAAGCTACGCCGTTAAAATTATAACTAGGTAAATGAAGACATAGCACTGACATTTTAGTATTATAATCTGTTAGCACCAGACTAGCATGATTGCAAACTTCCATATTAAAATACGTTTCTGGCTATATGTTGCATCATTTCCCAGTGGTACTGAAAGACATGACAGCACATAAGATCATCTGCACTTCTTGCCTTTCCATCCTCTATCTTTTAGGTTCTCCTGTTTCCGTAGGTGTTGTGAATAAACCTCAGGGAAACATCACGGCCACTGTTGTGACATAAACAGGCATCCCAGCATGCTCAGCTAATGAGAATGCAGGCTCTGTCCGCTTCTCTGTCTCAGGCACACAAGTTCTTTGCGATCAGTGTGGACAAAGTCCTGGAAGACTGCTGGAAGTCTCAGCTGAACTGTCTGCACCTGCTGTCGAGTGTTTGTCTCACACTGTACCTTTATTATGTGTGTGCACAGAGAAAAGTGCTTCATGTGGTGGTAACACCTGAATAAATTGATGTTATAATAAAAAATAAAAACAACGTACTAGGTAAGGTTGTCGAGTTACTGACGCAATCAAGTTTTAGTGCAACTGTCGCTCATATCTTTTAAGTTGTTGCGCTTGCTATTACGCCATGATAACGTCAACATGGAGGATGATGTCTGGATCACATTCATAATACACGCATTCAGGCTATAGAGTAAGTACTCTTTTAGTGCTTGCTAAGTAAGTACTTATTGAAATTAAGCACCTGCTCATTGAGAATGTGGCTTGGAACGCAGCTTGGGGTTTTTACTGTGTAGTGAGTCTGAAGGACTTGATTAGCTGGTTCAGTTGTGTTTAATTAGAGTATAAGCTGAACTCTGCAGGACGGCCCTCCAGAGGCGGGTTTGGGCACGCCTGCCATAAACAGACAAGGGTTTCACGGACAAACGACAATGTTGTCAAAACAATCCCCGTTCACAAGGATACATAAAAACGATTAAAATTGCTGTATTGTGCTTCCAGGCCAGTAGTTTCCACAGCAGGAACTTTGGGGTGGTACTTTGTGTGTTTCGACCGCAGGAACCACGGTCTAAATGAACAGTTCAGATGCAAAAGCCTCTAAGTGCCATCTGACATTTTCTTCTAGAATGATCATTTTTATCAAGCTCGTATATTTAAGTTCAGTAATTTCCTCACATCATTAATAAATAGATCTATATTAATTTAATATTGACTAATTTTGGTGAAGATTTCGGGATTCTAATCTTCCATATACAATAAATAGCTGAGTGGTCACTGAGGCAATCAGACAAAACACCCGCTTTAGTAAATCTGTCCGGGTGAGAGACAAGATCCAATCGAGTAAAGACTGACATGTTGAGGTAATACGAGTAGGTTCCATTATAAGTTGTTAAGTTTAAATTTCCTAAATTATTTTTATCCTTAGTAGAAGACTTATCTAACCAATTTTTGTTGAAATCACCTAAAATTATCATTTAATTTTTACAAGGAATCGAGTCAATGGTGGAGGTTAAACAGTCAGAGGACTCTACGGGGACAGAGGGAGGTCTATACACGTTTCCAATAGTTATATATTTATTCTGATGAAAAGTTATTTTCACAAACAGACATTCAAAATGTTTTGGCTTAACTAAGGGTGTAATTAGGTCGGACACTAAGTTAGAGGAAACATAGCCACACCGCCACCCATTGAGCCTCTATCAGATCTATAGTGTATAATTTTCAATTTGAATTTCATTGTCAGAAATTTTACTGTTAAGCCATGTCTCACAAAGTGTAATAATATTTGGATTATGATAGACTACCCATGCACGGAATAAATCAATTTTTGGTATCAAACTTCTAATATTCAGATGAATAATTTTTAACCCTTTATGATTATTCATTTAAAAATAAGAGTTCATGGGAGTACAAAATCATTAGAGAATAAGACAAAGTATAAGAAAAAGAGAAAGAGAGAAAAAAAGTAATAGGGTTGCAATTGAATGATGTTATACTAACAAAAACACACAAAAATACACAAACACAAACAAACATTATCACAAAAAACACAAATTCAGGCCCAGCAGCCCCAGCCATCTTATGCCAAGGCATCTCCGTGAGAAGGCCAAATAAAGATACAAAAAACATTAATAGCGCGCACACATAGGTCTGCAATAGAGATAACAAAGTAGAGATAGCTCAATAAACAATTAGCCAATAATATACCGACAATCATTTTCAATTCAATAGGCCTCTGGAAAAATGTGAAACAGTCCAACATGTAACAATATATTTAGACAACAACTGAGAACAACTGGCAATAGATTACGTCAACCCGATGTAAACAATTTGATTTTCGACAAACAACTAAAAGACATGCCAGCACAAATACGTCAATTATTGAATAAAAAGAAAAACCATGAGAAAAAAATATATCAGGCCGTGTTAACATAACCTTCACAATAAATCAACTTATCAATTACGGCTTGAAGTTAAGCAACCGAATTTAAACAAACAGGAATTATAGTATTCGAACAGTATTAGCGCAAACCAACTGTCACTACCTGTTATGTAGGAGAGTTCATGGGAGACATGAAGGCAGCCTCCGCAGCTTTATGGCAGGAAAACACTTGAGGTTTGCCATCAACAATGAAACTTAGTGTGCATGGGAGACAGAGTATTTCAAGTTCATTTCACGGAGTTTCCGTTTAACTCAAAACACCGGCGTTTCTTCGTGAGTTCAGCACTGAAATCGGGATAAATATAGATGCGAGTAGGCTACTACCTTTAAACAAAAGTTCCTTCTTTTCTCTGGCAAGACGGAGGATTATCTCTTTGTCCTGAAAGTTAAGCATTTCAGAATAGGCCTTGGACCAGATCTATCGCTGTGACGGACTGTTGGAGTGCGGTGAGCCCAGAGCCGGCTCTCCCTATTAGGGAACTAAGCGGCTGCTTAGGGCCCCGCCGCCACTAGGGGGCCCCCTAACTACAGATGGTAGTCGCCGCTCAAAGTGACAGGTGGCGCGCGCCAACGGGAGGAAATTTTCCTTTTTATGCCTTTATATCTTTATTCATTCATGGCGAGTCAACTTCATCTTTGCAGCGACGCAGAAAACACCAATATTAATAAACAATTAAATGCCTCCTTGGTATTTTTTACACATTCATAATCATTAGCCTATACTTTTGCCGGTTCGTGCGCTTGAGTGCGGCTTTATAACACTCATTATCCTGTATAGCCTATTAAGTTATTAAATCAATATAAAGGGGCGATTTGTCCACTAATGGCTTAAATAAACAACTACTAGTCGACTACAAAAAAAACTTTAGTCGGAGGCAGCTCTTATTCCACATATTTTCGAACCAGCAGGGTTGAGCGCGCGACCCTGAGCGGAATGAGCGAGCCGAGGAATATTCAGAAATGCGCTCTCCGCTCACATGCTCTGATCGGAACAAAGGAATATTGAAATAATTAATCATTAGTTTATATCTCATACACTGCCCATCATTTTAATCCCATATCAAACCAGACATGGGGACTTGTGACTTGGTGACTTGGACTCGAGTCGACTCGAGTCGCTATTTTTATGACTTGTGACTTGACTTGACATAAAATGAAATACTTGAGACTTGACTCGGACTTGGAAGTTAAAGACTCGGGACTTGACTTGACTTGAGACACGATGACTTGAATGACTTGAGTGTTAATCACATCATGTTTTCAGTTTGAATATAAAATATATAAATATGTTTTTTTTTAAAGTTGATCACGACACTATCATCAGTCATACCCTCTCGTACCTTACGCACACCACGCCCACTTAGATCCGATATCACATCAAAATGTCGGCCGGAGGGCTACCGAGGGTCATTGCTTTCGGCTTCAAGAATTATTCACACGATGGCAAAAGACGAACAGCGCTTTGCAAGACGTACAACATTAACATTGCGGACAGCCAGACGACAACCTCCAATTTCGTCCGTCATTTGAAGAGCCATTCTGCCCAGTAAGTGCTTGTCAATTTGTTAATGTTAGTTGATAGTTAGCTAATGTAATAGCTAAAGTAGCCATGCTAACCCTTTCACAAGTAAGTTTAAACTATTCTAACTCATCCCCCGGCGTGAGTTTTTCTAGGCGACCGTTATTTAGAACCTGTCACTCACTTTAATGTTTCCATGGTGACGCGTCACTGCTTATCACGTGACACAGCGCAACCACAACACAGCGCTGAATGAATGATCTGCCTTTATGTCATTTTTCCTGTTTTATTCAAAATGTTCACAAATGTATTAGCTATAACATGCAACACTGATATTCCGATTGTCAAATATGTGCAAGTGGATGTGTTTTGTTGTTTAAACACCTTTATAATGATCGCGTTAGTTGAGCTATATATGCGAATGGGCGGCGCCATGTTAGTTTACATCACTCCAATTTCTCAACTTCTCACAAAATACATGAAAGTAAGTGAGCGGTGAACTGGGAGAAGAATAGGGTAAAATGTAAAGCTACTTACACAATGTGTATCTGATATGAATAAAACGTCGTCTTATTATAATGGAAAGGATTATTATTGACGCTTCCATAGACATCAGTGTATATTTTACAAACTACAAATATATATTTTTGCTAGTAGTTATGTGTATTTAAATGTCTGAAACCTAAAATAAAAATGATGTGGTTGAAAACACTGAACAGTTGTGATATATGACAGCACTGAGAGCGTATGTCTCTGGCTCAGCGCCAGCCAACGCGTTTGAATTCATTGATAAATAACTTACACGAAGCAGAATAGTGGGTCATATGTCTAATGCTTTTTGAAAACTTAAGGCTTTCTTCTTCATAAAAGAAGTCGGACATCACATTTTTGTATACATTTTTATTTCTTTAAATTAGTAAGCTACAGGACACCATCTTTCAAAACATGACCTGCGCGAAAGAGAAAAGTGAATGAATGCGTCATTGTTCCCAAATGCACTTCCGGATGCGCCTCTGTTCATTTCAAACCAAACTGACGCCCATAGATCAAATTCTGCAGGTAAAATTACAATAATAAGATGACTTGACTTGGACTTGACTTGACCTACTACAAGACTTGACTTGACTTGACTTGACATAGCCTGTGACTTGACTTGACTTGACTTGCCCTGGAAAAAAATACTTGGGACTTACTTGAGACTTGAAGGTTAAGACTTGAGACTTACTTGAGACTTGCACATGTGTGACTTGGTCCCATCTCTGTATCAAACACACTAGCCTATGTTATGTCTATTTTAACTTTTTTTAATAGACCTGTCTTGCCAAACGGATTTCTCTTCTTTTCTTTTTTTTTTTTTTTACAGATTGCAAAGTGGCACTTTTATTTCTTTTCTATTTTTTGAACTTGATACATATTTTGACACAGATGCACTTTTATTTTTCTCTATTTTTGAATTCCATGAAAGTAATGACACAGCTGCACTTTTATTTTCTTTATTTTAGAACTTGCTGTTATGTTATTTGATCTAGATAGTTAGTTTGTATTTAGACTTGTTACTTCAATAAATTGGAACATTTTAAGCTTGTTGCGTATTTCATTAGCATTGTGTTGGGGCGATGGGGGCAGGTGGGGCTTGAAAATTCCCCCTTGTCCAAAGTGGGAATAGACCGAAAAAGTTTGAGAACCACTGCGTTAAGTCAACCAACCGTGTCAGATCGTTGACTTCCTTGGACTTGGAAATTTGACCGCAAAAATTAAACGAGTCTATCCATCGGGTGCAGAAAAAAAGAAGAATGTTTAAATCACTTTAGAAGGAAGTAAAGAAATTACTGAAAGAAAAAAAGAAGAATGTTTAAATCACTTTAGAAGGAAGTAAAGAAATTACTGGTCCAACTTCTCCCTCTTTTTAAAGTGTGGAAAAGGGAAAAGAAGTTCAAAGATTGAGACTCCAGCAACACCTGTAGTATATGCAACAACTTTATTGAAGATTTGTTAGATTGGGGTTAGATTATATACAGTTGCTGGTTTGCGGTGGCAATACTCCATTATTTACTGCAAGGCAGGGCCCCAAAATTATCCTGCTTAGGGCCCACAGATTTACAGAGCCAGCCCTGGGTGAGCCCTCTCGATTATTAGAGGAGTTGGGAAATTTTCTCGTCCAAAAAGCAGAGAAATGAGCTCGGACATGAAGCCTAGAATATCACGGCCCTCAGAAAACTCCGGAATCTTGACGAAACGAAGATTGGAAGACCTGCTTTGGTTCTCCAGATCCTGAATCTTGTCCATCAGGTAGGCATTGTCTTTAGTTAGCTCGTTAGTCCGAGTCAGGAGTTTTTGTAAATTGTCCTTGTTTGCCCCAATTCGTTGCTCTAAAGAAGAGACATGTTCACCAAGTGTATCCAGTGATATCTGAATGCTGCTGAGTTTTATTTGGATAGGATCAGTGGTGGAGGAAGTACTGAGTCTCAGTACTTAAGTAAAAGTAGCCTACAAATAACCAGAGACATATTTACTTTAGTCAAAGTAGAAGTACCACAATGACAATCCTACTTAAGTATAAGTACCTGATTTTAAATGTACTTTAAGTATTAAAAGTAAAAGTACTTGCATAACATTTTTTTTCTCTTAATGTATATTCTAATGATTAATAGAACAGTTAATTCTAACTCATTCAACCTAATAGCCTACTCCTATAATGATGTTCAATAATGATGGATTTATTTTTTAAGTTTTTGTCACCATTTCTGAACAAGCTTCCAATTAGGCAATACACACATCAAGCTTACTATATCCTTACTATAAATACTAGTATTTGACGGCGTTTGGCTGTAAACGCGATTAATATATGGCGTAATTCTGAATCTGAACCTCTTGCCTTGCCATAATCCTAACCAAACGTATAATACACACGCACCCCACACCACTGCTAAACCTACCCATGCGTACCATATGCACGTAAAACAATTATTGTCGCGTATAAATTCCACGATAAACACTGCGTGCTATAGAGACGCATTTAGTGTGACCGGGTTCATATATCTATGGCAACCAAACTTCACTGGTGAGTGGTGAGACAAACGTGCGACGAACGGACGGTCAGGATGACGTTTTGGCAGGAAAAACTGTTCAGAAAATGTAACGAAAATGTAACAGAATATAGTAGAAATGTGCTGGAGTAGAAAGTATAATAATTGCTGCAAAATGTAACGAAGTAAAAGTAAAAAGTATGCACTATTGATTCTACTTAAGTAAAGTACAGATACGTGAAAAATGTAGCCTACTTAAGTAAAGTAACGAAGTATTTTTACTTTGTTACATTCCACCACTGGATAGGATCAACCTTTGAATCAAGATGAGCAAGCATATCTGTCTTGATCTGTTGTATACCATCCCACAAAGTTTGTAAGGAAATCTGATTTTGTTGATCCGATGCCATTGTAATGACAGATAGTGATCCTCTTGTGCCAAGTAAATACCAATTATACTGAATTTGAATAAGTTTTCAACAAAACCTATGTTTTGTAATCACAGTTATTAGAATATGTAGAGCTATAACAATGAGCAGACAGGACATGTGTTGCACCTCACGCTGCGGCTTCAATGCGGTTTAATTTTAAATGAATTTTGTTCAAATTTAACCTGAAGAAAACCTGTTGGCGTCGTCTGGCCTTTTTGAACACACCTGAAGGTGATCAGAAAGTCCACGTCTTACAACACTTACCAGGAAGAGACTCATTTCTCCAAACTGTCAAACTGACTCTTGTGTCTCGACAAAAGCATTGAAGAATCAGCGATCAGTGAAGAAAAACACTTTAAGGAAGGATTTTTGTAGAAATTTGTTTCTGAACAGACAGTATCTTTGTGATTCTCAGGGTTTTTCATTTTTGAAATCGTCGTTAAGAAAGTGAAAGTAAAGTTTAGACTGCTGGAGCTCAAACCGTGGAAATGGCTTATATTTGTCCCGTGTGTCGTAACATTTTCAGGGCGCCTGTTATTTGTCACAGTTTCTGTAAAGAGAGTCTTCAACAGTTCTGGAGAATCAAGAAAATTCAGGAGTGTCCTGTCTGCAGGTGGAGATCCTCAAGAGAGGAAACTTCATTTAATCTTGTGTTAAAGAACTTGTGTGAGTCGTTCCTGAAGGAGAGGCGTTCATCAGGGTCTGAGAGATCTGCAGTTTACACAGCGAGAAACTCAAACGCCTGTGTGTGTTGTGTACATTAACTTCACAACAGCATGACAATCATAAATTCAGACCCATCAGTGAAGAGGTTTCATCATGTAAGGTAAGACAAATGTCTCTTGTTTCACATGTAAAGAACAATAATTAGTCATAAACACAGATATAATCACATTCCTGCACTCAACGTTTCTGCCATTTTACTAAACTTCATATGACACTACCTGTACTGTGCACAAGCTGTGAAAAAGTATTTGCCTGATTTCTTAAGATTTTTGTGTCTTTTATACTAAACAGTTTTAGATATTTAAACAAAATACTACATTAAACAAAGGCAACCTCAGTAAACACAGAGTACAGTTTTTCACACTATCACCCATGTGAAAAACTAATCACCCCCCTTTAACAGCAATAACTGAAGATCAGTCTTTCACAGCGGTGTGGTGGATTTTGACCCACTTTTCTTTGCGGAATTGCTTCAGCCACATCGGAGGGTTTTCCTCTTTAAGCTCCTGCCACATCATCTCAATTGGGTCAAGTAAGGACTTTGACGAGACCACTCCAACACTTTAATTGTGCTTTTTTTTTTTTTAGCCGTTCAGGTGTGAATTTACTCCTATGCTTTGAATCATTGTCTTTCTGCTTGAGCTTCAACTTACAAACTGAAGATCAGATGTTCTCCTTTAGGATTTTCTGGTAGGAAAATGCAGTTCCCTTTCGTTGTCACTCCGAGTTCCGTCGGATGACGACGAATGGGGGTTTCGCTTAGAAAGCCAATCGACTACGAGTACTACAAAACGAGCCAATGGCAAAGAAATGCCATGGGTCTGCGGAATTTGCATAGCGTAACTCCGCCTCACCTCGTGAGTATTTAAGGAGCGCGCTCATAGCAAATAGGCATGTTTTCGCTTCGGAGCCAAGAGTATCTCTTCGCTCCACAGCCATTTCTGACTTCACTCTACGAGACGAGCCACTCTCTCCGGTGTTGGTGTGACGGCGATCTGCAGCGAGTTCACATTGCCTGCTGATCTGTGCAGTGATCTGCCAATGAGTGTGTTTCTCCCTGCTCGCTTCAACATCGCGGAGTTTCTTCCTCCTCTCACAAAAGAGCTCGCACGCGGCACGTCTTTTTAAAGACGGCTCGCCCGTGCATTTCTGGTTGCGGTCGACTCATTTCCGATTTTGATGGGCACATTCTCTGCTCTGCGTGCTTGGGCTTCATCACGCTAGAGCAGCGTTTGTGGATGATTCACGTTCTCCCCGCGGGAACGTGATCATCGCGTCATTACGGTCGAGACTCAATGATCTCGTTAGAGAGAGAGTCCCCTCATCCACACCCCGATCTAACACTCTCCACTGAGGTGCTACTTCGGCTGGTGGCCAGGGTGACCTGAGGGTGTGTGCGTGGAACAAATCCGCCGACTCTTTGTCCGTGGACCACGCCCCCCTCTTCAGTGACGCAACCCGCGAGTGTTCAGGGGATTCCCCGGGTCTATTTTCGGATGCCCCGCGGGTTTCCCTTGACGCTCCAGAATCGGATCTGTTGTCCATCGCAGCATCACAGGGTGGGCTAGAATTTTCAGGAAGTGAAGATTTGACAGTGCTGCCACTTTCGGGTGTGCATATGGCATTGTCGAGTCAGATCCTGAGATGACGGCCATGCTTTCCCGGGCGATTGGTTTTTGGGCGTGGCCGCTGACTCCTGTCAGCGTCCACTCCAATACCTTTTTTCCCGGATGTGCATTAGGAGATCTCGAAATCCTCGAAGACCCCCGTGTCTTCCAGCGATCCCTCGTTGATCTCTTTCGCCCTTCCTTCCCTCGACGGGGCCGCTGCCCATGGGTACACTGGGGTCCCCCGGTTGAACGCTCTGTTGCGATGCTACTGTGTCCTCAGAGTGCTTCCTCTCGGCGCGATCCTAAGCACCCGTCCTAAGCCTGTAGTTTTTCGTCTACACTTGTGGCGAATTCCTATAGCGCTACAGGACAGGCAGCCGCCTCACTGCATGCCATGGCCATTCTGCTGGTCTACCAGGCCCAGATGCTCACGGACATGCACGAGGGTGGGACTGACCCAGGGCTCTTCAATGAGCTGCGCGCCGCCACTGACCTTGCTCTCCGAGCGACGAAAGTGGCCGTGCGTTCCCTGGGTCAGGTGATGTATACCAGTCTGTGGCTGAACCTGTTCGATGTGCAGGATGTCGGGCGGACCCATCTGCTTGACACCCCCATATCCCAGGTCGGCCTCTTCGGCGGTGCGGTTGAGGGCTTGGCCCAACAGTTCTCAACCGCCCACGAGCAGACTGAGGCTTATCTGCCCCGACGGCCCCGCCGTCCGAGCTGATCCCTCAGTCTGCCCACCGCCGAAGGCGCCCTCCTGCGGCTCCCACCCCGCCCGTTCACCCGGGCTGGCTCTGGAAGCCGCAGGGGGACGCCACAGCCCTCTCCAGCCCCGCCCCCCGCTATACGCCGGGTTAAGCGGCGCTCTTGAGATGGGCTCCTCAGAGATGGGACTCAATTCTTTCCAGGAGCTGGTAGCAGGGCCACTCCTTTCCCTGGTGGAGGGCTGGGGAAGAATCCTTATTCAGAAAGAACTGACTCTCCCGTTTCTGAGCGCACAGAGTTCTCGGACGACACGGTGCGCCGCCCCCGGGCCGTGCACCCCTCGTCCTCCTCTGTTCCAGAGCCGGATGACAGTGCGCGCCGTCCCCGGACCGTACCACTCTCATCCCCCTCTGACGCCAGACCCCTGGCAGAGCAGACCCCCGTGGAACGTTCGTCCTTCCCTGGTCTGCTCTGTCAGGACGCGGTCTATGGCTGCACCCCCACACCGGGCCGCTATGCCGTCCACGTCTGGGTCAGCCATACCGCCTCGCTGCCCCACCGACGGGAAGTCTGTAGTTCGCATGACCCCGCTGGTTCAGTCGTTGGGAGCCTGGCTAGAGCTTCCCAACCTGTCCCGCTGGGTCGCACGAACGATCAGGCTCGGCTACGCGATTCAGGCAATGCCCCTATCATGAGAGCGGAGGTTGCAACCTTGCTGGCGAAGGGTGCGATTGAGACTGTCCCTCCAGCCGAAATGAAGACCGGCTTCTACAGCCCGTATTTCATTGTCCCGAAGAAAGCCGGTGGGTTACGGCCAATCCTGGACCTGCGCGTTCTGAACCGCTCCCTTCACAGGCTGCCGTTCAGGATGCTCACCGCCAAACGCGTTTTCGAATGTGTGCGGCACCAGGATTGGTTGCAGCGATCGACCTGAAGGACGCCTACTTTCATGTCTCCATTCTCCCTCGACACAGACCGTTCCTACGGTTTGCTTTCGAGGGGCAGGCATATCAGTACGCAGTTCTCCCATTCGGGCTAGCCCTGTCTCCTCGCGTCTTTACGAAGGTCGTCGAGGCAGCCCTTGTTCCCCTCCGGGAACACGGGGTTCGCATTCTGAACTACCTCGACGACTGGCTAATCCTAGCTCACTCTCGAGATCAGCTTTGCGAACACAGGGATTTGGTGCTCCGCCATGTAGCCCGTCTGGGCCTTCGGGTCAACTGGGAAAAGAGCAAACTTTGCCCCGTGCAGAGGATCTCTTTTCTCGGTATGGAGATCGACTCGGTCGCCATGTCCGCGCAGCTTACGAGCGAGCGCGCGCAGTCACTGCTGACTTGCCTGTCACAGTTCCAGGGCAAGAGTGCGGTTCCACTGAAACTTTTTCAGAGGCTCCTGGGGCATATGGCGTCCGCAGCCGTGGCAACACCGCTCGGATTACTCCATATGAGACCGCTTCAGCTTTGGCTTCGCGACCGAGTCCCGAGGTGGGCATGGCAACACGGCACTCTCCGAGTACCAGTTACTCCGACCTGCCGTCAGACCTTCACCCCGTGGTCGGACCTCAGTTTTCTACGGGCCGGAGTGCCCCTGGAACGAGCTTCGCGGCATGTTGTTGTAACGACAGATGCCTCTACCATGGGCTGGGGTGCCATGTGCAATGGACGTGCTGCCGCGGGCTCCTGGACAGGACCCCACCGCTTATGGCACATCAATTGCCTCGAGTTGCTGGCAGTACAGCTCGCCCTGCGCCGCTTCCGAGCCGTGCTCAAGGGCCAGCACGTACTAGTCCGTTCAGACAATACCGCAACTGTAGCGTACATCAACCATCAAGGTGGTCTGCGCTCCCGCCGTATGTCGCAACTCGCCCGCCACCTCCTCTTATGGAGTCAGAAGCATCTGAGGTCGCTTCGTGCCATTTATATTCCCGGAGCCCTGAACTGTGCAGCCGACGAGCTCTCACGGTTTCAGCCCCTCCCTGGAGAATGGCGACTCCATCCCCAGTCGGTCCAGCTGATTTGGGACCAGTTCGGGGACGCACAGATAGATCTGTTTGCCTCTCACGACTCGACCCATTGCGCCCAGTATTATTCCCTGACCGAGGGCACGCTCGGCACGGATGCTCTGGCGCACAGCTGGCCGCGGGGCCGCAAATATGCGTTTCCCCCAGTGAGCCTTCTCGCGCAGACCCTGCGCAAGGTCAGGGAGGACGAGGAGCAGGTCATTTTGGTCGCGCCGTACTGGCCCGCCAGGACCTGGTTCCCCGAACTTGTACTCCTCGCGACAGCACCTCCTTGGCCGATTCCTCTGAGGAAGGACCTCCTTTCTCAGGGACGGGGCACCCTATGGCACCCTCGTCCCGATCTTTGGAACCTCCACGTGTGGCTCCTGGACGGGACGAGGCAGGTTTGAGTACCCTACCACCAGCGGTGGTGGCTACCATCACTTCCGCTAGAGCGTCGTCCACGAGACACGTCTATGCGTTGAAGTGGAACCTCTTCGTCAACTGGTGCTCTTCTCACCGAGAAGACCCCCGGAGATGTCCGGTCAGTGTCCTGCTTTCCTTTCTTCAAGAGGCGTTGGAGCGAAGGCTGTCTCCCTCCACCCTCAAGGTCTATGTCGCCGCTATTGCCGCACATCATGACCCGATAGAAGGTAAGTCCGTGGGAAAGCATGACCTGATCACCAGGTTCCTGAGGGGAGCGAGGAGACTGAATCCTCCTCGCCCTCCTCTCGTACCCTCTTGGGACCTCGCAGTGGTCTTAACTGCCCTGCGCAGCGCTCCCTTTGAGCCTTTGCAGTCAGTCGAGCTTAACTTCCTGTCTATGAAGACAGCGCTCCTGACTGCATTGGCCTCCATCAAGAGGGTAGGGGACCTGCACGCATTCTCCGTTGACGAAGCGTGCTTGGAATTCGGGCCGGGTGACTCTCACGTGATCCTGAGACCCCGGCCTGGATATGTGCCCAAGGTTCCCACCACTCCCTTTCGGGACCAGGTGGTGAACCTGCAAGCGCTGCCCCCGGAGGAGGCAGACCCAGCCTTGGCACTGCTCTGTCCAGTACGTGCTCTCCGCACCTATGTAGACAGAACGCAGTGTTTCAGGACCTCAGACCAGCTCTTTGTCTGTTATGGTGGGAAGCTGAAGGGAAAGGCTCTCTCCAAACAAAGGTTGTCTCACTGGATAGTGGACGCCATTGCTTTGGCATACCAGCAGCAAGGCCGACCGTGCCCCCTTGGTGTGACTGCCCACTCCACCCGGAGTGTGGCATCCTCTTGGGCCCTAGCGCATGGCGCCTCGCTAACAGACATCTGCAGAGCTGCAGGCTGGGCGACACCCAACACATTCGCCAGATTTTACAATCTCCGAGTGGAGCCAGTCTCCCACCATGTACTGTCTTTTTCAAGCTAACATGGGACCCGTTAGGTGTCTTCGCTTGCTCGCCATTCCACTCCACGGACTGGATGCGTGCGATATTTCCTCAGGTGAGCTTCCCCGAAAGCCCTGAGTTCCTCCAGCACTCCTGATGCTGGCGCCAGTGTCTTTTGCCTGCGCGTCGGCTAGGTGCCTCCCGTGTGCATGGTACCTCCTCTGAGCTACCCCCACATGTGTATTTCCACTGTAAGCCTCTTTGAGCATGTGTCTTTCCCTTGGCAAGCCACCTTGCCACCCCTGGGGTTGAAATATTCCACCTGCGGCTGGACACCCCAGTGAATCCCCATATGCATCCCTCGGGTCATATGTGTATTCTCTAAGTCCCCCCCTCTGGGTTGGCAGTAATTGCATACTTCCCTTAAAGACCTTGGGATATGCTCCCCAGTGTACCTTGGTATTCCTGTGCTAATAGGAGTCCTTCGTCCGTGCTATCTCACGACAGGGATCTCAGATTACGCAGGGCACTGGAAGACAGCTGAGAAGGTGGCGTGATTAGACTGGTATCCCCATTCGTCGTCATCCGACGGAACTCGGAGTGACAACGAAAGGGAACGTCTCGGTTACGGATGTAACCCTCGTTCCCTGAGTAGGGAACGGAGACGTTCCGTCTTCCTGCCACTTTCCGCTGTGCCGCGGGGATCGCCTGAGCTCAGCCTTGGCTCCTCAGCGAGAAAAACATGCCTATTTGCTATGAGCGCGCTCCTTAAATACTCACGAGGTGAGGCGGAGTTACGCTATGCAAATTCCGCAGACCCATGGCATTTCTTTGCCATTGGCTCGTTTTGTAGTACTCGTAGTCGATTGGCTTTCTAAGCGAAACCCCCATTCGTCGTCATCCGACGGAACGTCTCCGTTCCCTACTCAGGGAACGAGGGTTACATCCGTAACCGAGACGTTTCTTCAATTTTGTTCTTGGCTCTTTTGTTACTTCTTGGATGAGCCACTTCTGGAAAGGTTTGCAACTGTTACAATGTTTTTTGGAGATGTGGGATATAATCTCCCTGTGATTCTTGGAGTCCAAGAGCCTTTGAAATAGATTTGTAATCCCTCAGAGACGGATATATTTAATTCACATTCATCCTCATTATTTCTGGAGCTTCTTTCACCTTATGCATAGTGTCACTGTTTTAGATCTTTTAACCAACTTCATGGTTTTGTTAAAAGTCCCTTTTAAGTATTGATTTGATTGAACAGGGCTGCAGTAATCAGGACTGATTGTGTTTGGTCCAGCTGAACCACATTATAAATGCAGTTTCATAGATTTTAAGAATAGAATAGATTTAGTAACTACTGGGGCAAATCCATTTTCACACAGGTCCAGTTAGTATCAGATTTTTTTTTTTTTTTTTGCTTCAATAAATAACATTTTCGCGTACAAACTGTACTTTGTGTTTACTCAGCTTGCCTTTGTTTCATGATTGGTTTTAATTTCTCAATCAATTTAGAATGAGATGTACACAAAACAGAAGAAATCAGGATGGGGGCAAATACTTTTCCCCTGCTTATATGATCATATCACTGTATTGTCTTCACGTCTTATCTTCGCTGTAATCTAGTACTTTATGTATTTTTGTTCAATTCTAGGATTAACTCAATACAGCACTGAAATCCTTACAAGAGAAAATTCAACAGTATGAAAAAAGGAAAGGAGAAAACAGTTCAACAGATCAAGGTGAGGAAACGGAATCGAGAGTCATTTTCATTACAACTGTATCATTATATACAGTTTTGTTTAATATAATGGATTCCAATTTATTATTTCTGTAAATAACAAGCAGCAATCGACTTCTGGATCCATTACATGTCGGGTATCTGAGTTTATCTTGGACATGAATGATGTGAAGCGTC
Organism: Tiaroga cobitis; assembly: GCA_030578255.1. NCBI lineage: Eukaryota > Metazoa > Chordata > Actinopteri > Cypriniformes > Leuciscidae > Tiaroga > Tiaroga cobitis. The sequence continues at coordinate 49,161,893 of CM060591.1, forward strand.
CAATTGAGATGATTTGAAGTGAATGTGATTTGATTTCAGTCTCAAGCTGAGCACACAGAGCGTCAGATTAAACAGCAGTTTGAGAAGCTTCATCAGTTTCTCAGAGATGAAGAAGCTACAATCACTACACTGAAGGAGGATGAGGAGCAGAAGAAGCATATGATGAAGGAGAAGCTGGAGGAGATGAACAAACACATCTCAGCTCTTTCACACACAATCAAAGACATGGAGGAGATGATGAAAGGCAGTGACGTCTGCTTTCTGAAGGTCTGGTTTCAGATCATTGGTTCATTGATTGAGTTCTTGGTCATAAATGGTGTGTTTGTTCTGCAGAAGTTTTCAGTCTCAATGGAAAGGTGCGATCTGCTCCTGTCTCTGGTGTCTCTGGTTCTGATCCAAAGCCACAGCAGTTCTGACTCCTGAATGTTCTTCCAGAGCTCACAGCCGGATCCACAGATGGCTTCTGGGACTTTGATTCGCATGCCACGTTACTTGGGCAACCTGTCGTTCAGAGTCTGGAAGAAGATGCAGGACATTGTCCAAAACAGTGAGTCTGACTGCAGAAAGCCTTCATTGACACAAACTGACAGACAGACGGACGGATGTATTTATAAAGTAAAAAAGGATTTAATGTTTGTAGTTGATGCCGTCAAACACTGATGATAAAAGTGAGTGTGAAACTAATGACAGCACTGACAGTGATCAGAGGGAAATATCTGATGTGTTTGATCAACAGGACGAGTGTCATAATTCATAATAGTCTGTGTTGGGTTCAGTCTTGATCATTATATTAACATTAGAATAAAAGCAGCTGTTGAGTGTGTCAATCAACCTCTTCCTGATAATCCAGAGAGATTTGACGAGTGTTGGTTCAGAGGGTTATGCTGGGATGTGGAGGTTAAAGAGAGTTCATGGTGGAGTCTTTGAGTAACTACAGCATCAAACCAGAGGAAAGGAGAGGATTTCTTTAACACTGATGTCTGGAGATGACATACGGACCGTCTGCAGGTTCTGGTTTTCCTGTTAATCGTGTGAGAGTGTATCTAGACTATGACAGAGGAACAGTGTCATTCTCTGATCCTGTAATGAACACACGTCTACACACATTCACAACCACCTTCACTCACATTCTTTCCATTCTCCTGGTGTTTTCCCTCTCTTAGCGTTCAATAGTCAGTAAACGTTACTCCTGTAGGTCTGGATGTTCCTGCTTTCATCATGTTTCCAATGTTGAATCCATATCACATGAGTAAGAGTGCCTGAATATCAGTACGGTGGTTGGGATTGGGCCGTGATGATCACATGACTGATATCAGCACTACAGCAACACCCACACTCTCATATTGCTTTTATACAACAGATCAATAAACTGGAAGTTTTCATTTATATTCCACTTCACACAATTAGACAGATTAGAGATCATTTTAGCATTTGTGTTTTCAGGCTAATTGCCATTTACCTGATTATTTCAGTGAAGTGTGTCTGTTAGTTCATTTCTAAAGTTTTCACATCATAATTGGGCTATTAATAATTATATATCATAATTTGTACTTGTATTAAAGCAAATCACTGAAGCAGTTACTTCTACATTTTCAGTGTTTGTTTTACATGAGACTAAATGAACATTTATTTCAGTTAGAGTTAAACGATCATTTGTTCATTAAAGTAAATGGTTGTAAAAGCCTCTTGCTGATCCACAAAAATGTTGAATGAAATAGAAATATTGATTTAGCTGTTGAGAAAATCTGATTCTCACAACGACTGTTTAGTTTCCCTGGGATTCACTGAAATCTGTGACAAAATTTGACTCGCTTTCAAAACTTATTTTGATATATCCATTGATCTCTGGTTTTGTCAAATAAATATGTGAGCATTTTCAGAATGAAAGATTAAATGTTTGGGCATGATAAGTCATTTTAAGTCATGGAAATTCATTGGTCAAAAAGAGTGGGAACCCTGGATTTTGTGTAGCCTACTTTTGTTTCCCCAGTGAAAGAGTGATCCGAAACTAGCCCTAACAGCTTCAGGTGTAGCCCTTCGCGAAAGTGACATTTGAAGGCCAAGTATGATAACCCATACTCTGAATTTGTCCTGCATTTAACCCATCCAAGTTAGTGCACAGATTTTAGGAATAGTGAAAACATGTGCGCGTACACACACGCACACGCACACACGTTGGGTTTCCATGTTTTACTCTGTACAAACTGTATATTCGATCCCCTAATCCTAAACCATACTGTACCTATCACAGAAAACTTTTTTACATTTTCAAAAAACATCACTTAGCATAATTTATTAGCTGTTTTCCTCATGGGGACCAAAAAATGACCCCATAGGGACAAGGATTTCGGATATTGCCATCTTTGTGCTGACATTTTGTCCACACAAAGCCACACAAACACATAATATATTTTGTGTTCATACAGGTTTTTAAACAAAATGATGATCTTGATCTTGTTATCTATACTGTATAGTAAAATCGACATTTGCAAAACCCAAACATTATTGTCTATTCAGCACCTATCCCGTAATATGCACCCAGTGTTTGGTTTTACTTTGAGTTCCGTGTGGCTTTCATGTCACATATTTCTCTATAGATCTAATTTGCCAACCTCCTTAGGCCTTATTTTTACACAAAGCCTGCTGGAACTTCATCCCTCCTACAAAATTGCACAGATTTTTCACTGAGTTTTCTCTGCAAGCTGATATTTTACATGTGTAGTGTTGTGTCCGGCTGACCATGACTCCCTCTTCATTGTGAATGCAGGGAGGAAGTACTGATGCATGAAGCTCCTGCTCCTGTAAGCACGAGTCCCTCGGAGCATCTGTTCTGAGCTTATAAATGAGGCAGCCAGTGCCACAAGGACAGAGGAACTATTGATGGACTTTTGATCAAACTAGTCAACACAAGCACATGGAGGAGTCTGCTGTCCGAGTGCAGAGAGAATAACAAAAAAGAAACTGATCTGCAATGGCTATTATCATGATATCCAGTCAAATAAAATGTATTGTTAGTCAGACATAGGTATGTGATACTGTTCCTTCAACAGTTCCTGGAAGGTAAATTCAAAACATAAAACTCTGTGGAACACGGAGAGAAAGCCATGGGCGTTTGGAACAACATGAGGGTGAGTAAGCGAAGAAATAATTTCCCTTTAAGCTTAAATTACACCTAAAAAAATTGTTTTATGCAGGTCAAGCTATTAGATGATCTAGAGTAAACAAACACTACACATGATTGGCTGTTTTATCTGTAAGGCGGGACTGCAGCCTCCCATTTTTTTCACCATTCAAAAAAGGTACCAACAACATATTCTGACTGCTAAAATATATTTAATTCATCTCAAAATTCTAATTATTAAAATGCATTACCGTTCAAAAGTTTGGGGTCAGTATGATTTTTAACGTTTTTGAAAGTCTCTTATGCTCAACGAGGCTGCATTTATTTGATTAAAAAAGACAGTAAACACTATGAAATAATATTATGATTTAAAATTAAACTGTTTTATATTTGAATATATTTTCAAATGTAATTTATTCCTGTGATTTTCAGCATCATGAATCCAGTCTTCAGTGTCACATGATCCTTCAGAAATTATTCTAATATGATGATTTGCTGCTCAAGAAAGAATTCTTGTTATTATCAATGTTGAAAACAGATGTGCTGATTAATATTTCTGTGAAAACAGTGATGCGTTTTTAAAAGAAGTTTCTGATGTATAGAAAGTCCAAAATAATTATTGCAAATTTTGCCTTTAAAATGACAAAAAGTTATAGTTTCCAACATTTTTTAATACCCAGATCAAGTTCTAGGGATGTGTGAAACCAAACATTTTAAATTTTTAATGACAAATTTTGCTAAAAATTGCATATTTTTAAAAGCATCCACAGAGAGTTTTCAAAATCCACAAACAAAATATTTGTCAGTTTAGCTACCAGAATAGTAATTTCACACAACTGTAGCTGGTTATTTATGAACCAAACGCCTAATAAGCTAACTAATAGGTCACTAAAACAGATATAGATTTTCCAGAGCTGAAATATCAAAACAATATAATCACTTTCAGTGGACGTAAAAACCTGATTTATTTTCTTTACATTAAAGCTCTCTTCTCAGGAAAAAAAATCATTTATTGATTCTCCTGTTTCATTCTGGCTGTGTTTTTAACGACAATGTATATTTGATCTGCTTCAAATGAGATATTACAAAAACCCAGTACACAGCTAACAATAAATCATCAGGGGTAATCAGCCCTGGTTGAGCTCAAGAGATTGTCCTCATAAACTGACCCTAGACCAGTTTTCACTACTCAAAGTCAAACTGAGTGATTCAAAAATTCACAGAAAACCATAAAATCTAATTATAGATCGGATGAAGTGAACACTTTCACCACATTTCCCACCCGCAGAGAGACTTTTCTCCATCAAATCTAACTTTTTATGCTTTCTCTTTTTTCTGGTATTGATCAGAAAGGAGGCAGATGACAGCTAAAATAATGCTTTTTTGAGGCTTGAGCGAGCGTTTCAACAGAGATGAATTACACTGTGTGTTATAAATGTCCCACAGAACGCCTGTTGGGTCCCACCCGGAACAATCTATTTGTAGAATGTCAGGAAAAAAATTGGGGATATAAATCTTTGTATTGTAACTCGCAAATCGGGAATAATCATTGAAGTGAATCTGCTTTTGATGGGGGTGGTGCATGGGTGTTTTGGAGATTATGCTTCGGTGTTTTTGGATTTCATCTGTTAACAACAACATTATGATTAGTCGGAGTCCTAGCCAAACAGTTGGAAGACTCGGGTATGAATCTGATGTGATAGGATTAATATTTCATGCAATCACAAGAAAAGTCTATTCAGTGTCTTAGAGTCATGTCTGTAGGTTTTGTTTCACATTCATGTTTATGTTCATGTTCAAGTCAAATCAAGTTCTAATTAAGTCAAGTTCTCATTGCGTTTCATTGTTTCAATAGAACTGAAATCCTGAAATTGCGAGAAATAAAGTCAACGTCATTTTTTTTTAAAATTCCGTGATGGAAACAAGCTTCCACATCCACGCGAAGCCTGAGCTTTCCCTATCCGATCTTTTTTTTTTCCTCGTTCCGTAAACACGGCGTCGTCTCAAGAAATTTCTGCGTACACACAAAACCACTGAAACCGACTCAGCCAGACCAGTATGTGGCGCTGTAATTCGGCCACAGAGATACACTACAAATGGAGAAGAAGACTTGGAGCATGCATAAACCTTGTGCGCTGTATACAATAATAATAGACTCAATAGCTTCTTCTTCTTCTTCTTCTTTACCAAGAACTTTATTGAACAATATCAACAACTATAAATGGCCTGGTACAAAATATGAAATGTCTCAATCAGACAACAGACAAGCATCATAAGAAAAAAAAATCCCTTCAAATGGAACCTTGTTACTCTTTTACCAATTTTGCCAGACCTTCAATTCTCAGAGCTACATTACATTCGCAACACACCACACCACATCAGAATTAGCTTTTAAATGAGTGTTGGCGTCTTTGTTACCTCTGCTTCTGTCTCCGCACAGTCAGCAGTCGCTGAGGCTTGACTCTAATATGTGATCGGCAGCAATTACACGTGTCTCCTCTGATGCACAGCTAATGGGACTGGATGAGACCCAGTCCAGCTCCTCTGCCTGATCGGAAATCAATTTCACTTTTACAACCCTACATAAATTCAAATACAGCGAGCCAGGACTGCTGAGAAGATACTCAAGCATAATGTCATTGGCGAGAATCATGAAATATTTCAGCACACCTCTGGAGCTGACTTTATTTATTATTTTAACGCAAAAATAAGGCATAAAACATAAACTGAGGCAAGAAGCTATACTGCGCGGATGAGTCCTATTATAAGAGCCGACTGGGAAATAATCAGCTGAAAGCTCTGGTACAATGTCATTTCACTTTACAATGGCACAGAGTCTATCTATTTCCGTGATGGCAAATGTATAAAATATAGGCTATCATACATCGGTAGCTGTCATTAAGTCTGATTCATCAGACGTCAACCATGTGTACACACACGCATTTATGTGTAACACCTGTGTGTGAACATTTCATGCAGAAATCAGAATTCATTGGTAAGTTCACACTTTAAATTTATTGTAAATTGGTGGTTATCACTTCTAAGTGAGTCTTGCAGCAGGTTACGTAGCAAATAATAAAATCATTCATTGAGCCGATTCGTTCAAAATACTGATTCATTCAGGAATCAGTTAGCCAAGTGATTCATTCAAAACAAACAGTTGACGTACCACGTTGACTTCCATAGTATTTTCATTGGAAGTCAATGGGGTCCATCAACTGTTTGGTTACCAACATTTTCCAAAATATCCTCCTTTGTGTTCAGCAGAAGAAAGAAATTCATACAGGTTTGAAATGACTTGACTTGACAATTTGTATGAATTTTACGAGGTGGCTAATTCGCACGAATTCTTACGATTTTTGCTAAATCATACATATTTTACGAGTTGCCCAATTCATATGAATTCGTACGAATGACCTACCCCTGACCCCGCCCCTAAACCTAACCGTCACTGGGGTTTAGACAAATCGTACGAATTCCTACGAGTGAGGTCGTATGAATTCATACGAATCAGCCACATTTTACTCACTTGTACAAATTCGTACGAATTGCGTTGAGATGTTCGGAACTATTTCTGCTGGTGAAGCACAAATAATGTAACTGGCAATATTGTGTCTAGAAAAAGTAAGTCACTCAACTTATAATTGAACTGTAAATGCTATATAATACTGTTGGTCTGAATATCATGTGCTTTTGTTCACCTTCGGCCGAATCACAGAATAAAAGCACTCTCAGTGTGATAATGCTAAATTATTGATACATTCTGCATGAATATGCTGTTGATTACACAATGTCTAGGTCTATACATAAAAGTGTGTTTATTGTGTTCCTGCTTGTTTGGAGAGTGTACAAGCGACAGCGTGAAATGTTTACAGTAACTTGTGTGGAAAGCCCTTATATGGAGATGTTTGGACGAGTATTATGCTAATTATGTGTATTAATTATGTTAATTAATTACGCCTCATTTAGAATACATTTAGAATAATCTGGATTCGTCAACATTAGAACAAGGATAAGATCAGATTCATGTTGTATATGTATTATCGAGGATTTCTGTGCTCAAATGAAACTTACTCATTACTGCCTTGCATAATCATATGCTGCATAAATGTGGATATGACCTAACAGCATGTGACTTGGGACAAAGTTTAACTGGAAATTTATGTCAAGGAAACCTCAACAAGTAGTTAATTAAAAAAAAAGTTGAAATAAGATCTTACAAGGGCATTAGGATTCATGGCTTTGAACATAAAACACTGTTTTATTAATTACGAGACAGCCTTTACTTCTGTTCTGCCACATAAGTTGTTCCTGTATTAAATTGTTCGGAGGAGAGATTTTCATTTTTTTTTTTGTTCACACCAGTGCTATACGACGAGGATTTTTATAAAACAGTAGATTGGGGACCAGCCTTGTGATAAATGCCACATTTAATGCCAGGGGGAAAATGATGGGAAGTGATAATTTCAGTCCTGTAATGTTTGACCTGCTTGCAGAGCTGCATGGTGGAGTGATGGATGTTTTCTGCATCCATCAGCCTGGTTATATAGTGGTCGTAATGAAGAACGGTTGAAATACTACAGGGACGCCAGGGTTCACGGGCTCAGCTTCCCGAGACTTCCTTAGCATAGCTTCTTATGACATTACAAAACACAAGAGATGTGCCGCAAAATCCATATTTAACAAAGTGGTGGATTGCCAGTGAGGTGACAAAGTTTTGTCTTGGGGGTTTGTTTGTGGATGAAGCTAATTACACTGCAAATAAATGAGAAGCTTTATTCGTCATAGGCATCTGGCCAGCCAGCTTATAAAGCACTGTAAATAAATGAGCCAGCAGTTCCTTTCGCAAGAAATGCATCTTTAGTCGATTATTCTTGCTCAATAGAGGTTTTGGACTTAAAGTTATATATATTTTCACTGTTCAGAAGAATGGACTTCGATTGTGCATTAAGCAGCTATTGTTCTGGTGGTGATGTTAAGAACAAGCTCTTGAGAGAGAAGCAGTTTTTTTTGTGAACGTTGTTCAGAAAGCTCTGGGAAAATGTCTTGATCTTGGTCACTTATAAGGTCTTTTTTTCTGATGCCTGACAGGGAAATGCGGATAATGTGATGTTTAGGGCAGACAGGGAGAAACTCAAATCTAGTTTTGAACAAAACTTTACTTTTTTTTTCTTTTTGGTGTGAATTCTGTCCTTCAAACAACAATTGATGGACATTAATTTTGCATTGAGTTTAGGGTGCTTTCACATCTGTAGTTCGGTTCATTTGGTCCAGACCAAGGGCGAAAAATTATACGTTGTAGCATTTTTCAGGCATTTTGATTCCTTTTCACACCAACACTGATTGCTTTGGTCTGAATCAGTTGATGAGTTGATGAAACGAACCAAAATGCAGTCACGTGACAACATCCACATCACTCATTGGCCAGATGTGTCTTGAACATATTTCCATAACTGCACTTTGATTGGTCAGAATTAACGTGCGGGAAAATTCCACAGATCTATGAAACCCCTAGCCTGGATGCCAGCCCGAACCCCACCCACAACATTTTTTGGTCGGGAAGTTCGGTCTGGACTCGATCCATTGAGGAGTAATTATGACCGGTTCAGAATTAGTCGGGCCAATCAAATTGCCGGGGTGGGCTTTATACGATGATGGACAGATGATCTGCAGTTACGTAATCATCACGTTATCAAAGAGCGCTTGGCTTGAACTGGTTTCCCTCAAAGTTGACTGCAGCTGGAGAATTGAGATGTAGGCCTATAGATTCCGCTATCGCGTCTGTTGTAAAAGAAATCGACAGCACATTAATTATAAAAGACGAACAAAGAACTGCAATAAAGGCATTTGTCGATCGGAAAGATGTGTTTGCAAAAGTTTAATTTATCAGCTGGCTCCGATGGTCGCTAAGAAATGGGAGGGAATGAAAACCCTGTGGTCGTTGTGGTTTCTCCTTTGGTCGCACTCATGGAGGACCAAGTAAAAGAAGCAACACTCATTATTTTACTACTCCTTCCAGCGTGCGTGCAGTTAAGTTCTGTTGACAACTATGCGTAGCTCAACATACGTCACTTACTGCGTTGCTCTGATTGGTTGTAGGTCTATCCAATTGAGTGCAGAGGTTTTTTTTTTCCTCTGCACGCCTCATACTCAAAGCCCTATGGAGCAGTATCAGACTCACATTCTGACTAGATTAAGAGTATGACGAAGTCAGGCTATGAAACCCCCTTTCCCTGAGCTGTTTGTTAAACAAAGCGAAGATTTCGCTGTTCTTCGAGTTTTTGAAAGTTGAGACCTAATATGGTCATCAGACCAAATTTCTATGAGGCTCCGCACCTTCTCACAACTCAAAGATAGTTACTTAAAATTGAGAATAATCTAAAGTGTGAACATTCAACATTGATATTTAGTGATATTTAGTGCAACATTGATATTTAGTGCTGATATTTAAATTGTAATAACATTTCACAATATTACTGTATGTTTAAATGCAGCTTTTGGTAAGTATAAGTGTGTATAAGAGACTTCTTTCATAAAAGATTTAATACATTTTTTAATGATAGTGTATATAGGAAAACGTAGTTTATGGAATATAATACAATAATATGCTATCTGATAATGTGAATCAATGATATAATGTGTAATGTACATATCTCAGTAATCAATAGCTAAAATCTAGATTTATAACTAAAAGTTGAACAGTTTATAACCTGTAAATCAAAAAGATAACACAAATAAAATGTGTGTTTCTAAATGCTAACATTAAAGTATTTAAAGTCACAATCGGACATTGGGAGCTGATGTCCTACAGTTCTACCAGATTACACCCCATCTAGATATACATTAAACATTTATGCTTCTGTCAACACAAACACTACAGTTAGCTTACTTAGCCTTTGTTGCTGGGGCGGATAAAATTTGTGCTAGTGCTGGAAACTCTCTCTCTCTCTCGTTTGTTCTTTTTCTCTCTCTCTTTCTTTTTGCTGATGTGAAACAGGTCTTTCTGGCATTCCTCCTACAACATTAATTAATACTCCTGCTTGTGATGGATCGCTCCCGCTTTAGCCCATTCATCACTTCCTGTATGAGGCTACGACTCAAAGCTAGCTCACTTTAGCTCTGTAACTTCTCTCCCATCTGACAAACACTTTCATATTTTGTGTGATATTGCTGTAAAATCAAGAACAGAGAGAGAGAGAGAGAGAGAGAGAGAGCGCTGCTCTTTAACTCCTCGAGTCAAACCTGTTAGTTAGCATTATGCAGATTAATCTTGAGCATTAGCGTTCATTCATCATGGCTTGTCGAGACATTGCAGGATTTTGAGATGCAATAAATCAGTGCTGTTGCTTAATGTTTTGACGGTTTCTGCATTATAGACACCGAGAATATCATTCAAAAGAGTTGTAAAAGTGACAAATATGCTAGCAACACTGGATTGACCGTTTCACCCCAAAAAACGACAAGAGTCTGTCAATCTCCTGGGCTTTTTATATGTGGCTCTTTAAACCCAACAGCTATGCCTTTAACCTTCGGCCAAATGAAGCCCGGCACTTTAATTACAGGCCAGGGAAGGCTCTGCTAATGATTAGCTGTTAGCACTGACACCCTAATATAGATCTTTCTCTCCTCGGAGACTTGGGAGGTGATGCATCGGCCCGCTTGTTTCGTAGAGACCCGCACATGCCAAGCAAAAACAGACCTAACGTAAATTAATATGCAGAGATGGCAGTCACTGCAGGCTCTCTCACTAGCCTGGATAACAGGGGTGTGTTGCTGATGTGCTTCAACATGATGAAACGTTTTATTGAGGTGTGGGATGATTTAGGGGCCGCCGGGGCCTGCGGAGCGGTGATGTTACAGTTTAGGAGAGGAAAATGATCCAAGGATTTTGATGCAAAAAGAAGGTTGTAGATTTCATTGTGATTTCCCAAACTCAATTTCACGGGAACATGTAACCATTGAGGTGACGATTTCTTATGAATTTTTATGATGAGAACCATAAAATATTCATCCAAACATAGACCTCTATATACACGGAATTAATAATAAATTGTAAATGTATTCACATTCTGCAACATTTATTTTTCGGATTTTCTCGACTATTTTAAGTCGTAAAGTGAGCAGGATAAATTAAAATGGTAAGACTTTAGATTAGGGTTCAATTCTCACTAATAGCTAGCTGCTTATTAGCATAAATATTTATAGGATATTGGCGACTAGGCTACCTATAAGGCACATATTAATGTCTTATTCTCCATGACTAGGCTATCCCTTAATCCTACCCAATACAAACTTAAACTACCTTACTAACTATTAATAAGCAGTAATTAGGAGTTTTTCGAGTTAAAAGTCGTAGTTAATAGTTACTTAAAATTGAGAATAATCTAAAGTGTGAACATTCAACATTGATATTTAGTGCATGGATTCACCAGGGATGTCTCATGATACTAACCTCCCCAGCTCTTCAGCGCCCCACAATTTACCAATGTAAATCTGTGGTGACAAATGGAACTGCAGCGCACTCTCATTCAGAGCCATTGGAGCAGATTTCAGACTGACCCGCTTATTTTCACGTAAACCTCGCTCCAGAAGAGTCCAGACCAAGGCGACATCGTTCCGTTTCAGCTGTGTGTCTGCATCAGGTCAGTAACTAGTTGGCATGTCGGTTCTTCCTATGTGGAGTAGCTTTTAAAATGAATGAAAAAGTATTATACTTTAGTTTAAACGTGCTCATGTGAATAGTACGGAGCCCCCCCTAGTCCCACTTTGTCAAAAAAAAATTATTATAACTATCTCGTGGCCTCAAGATAAGTATCTCGTGGCCTCAAGATAGTATCTTGATAGTATCAAGATAGTAGAGATACTATCTTGAGGCCACGAGATAGAGATACTATCTTGAGGCCACGAGATAGAGATACTATCTTGAGGCCACGAGATACTATATTGAGGCCACGAGATACTTATCTTGAGGCCACGAGATAGTTATAATAAATTTCTTTGGCAAAGTGGGACTAGGGGGGCTCCGTAGAATCGCCTAGTTCTGTTGTATTTGTTTTATGTTTGTAACAGACATGACTTTGTTTTCCTCACTGAAATTCCTACACAACTTGGAACATTCTAAAACAACATTCGGAGGCAACAAATAGCCTAAGGCAATTCTAAGATGGCATTCTATGTGTTTGCCGTGTATCCTAATGTCAATCATTAGTAGAGCGCCACCCTCAGGCAATCTTACCTTAGAATTTTTATAAATATATTGGTTAATCTGACACCTGGTTAATGATTATAAAAGTTTGTATAATTTTATATTTATTCAATTATTTTGAGTATTTAATGTTTTCATTCCCAGAATGGGATATTTTTTTTAATTATTAACACGATTTTCATGTTATTTACAAGTTCAAACTGTTTTGCGTCAGTCTTATTGCATTCTACTTTACTCCTTTGCCAAATAAACCAACTCTATGGAAGACATTCTGTAACCCCCTTTTGAACAAAAGATGATACATTTAGCATGTGTCGGAAGAGGACAGATTTTTAACTCAGGACACTTACCTCAGATGCCTCCTGCCCCAACTCCCCCTCTCTAGTCCACACATTACATGCAGTCGTTCAGCATCTTGATCTGAACATCTCATAAAGTAAGTCTGGCGGTCTACATTCTCATTAAACCCCTCACAGGACCCGATGGCACCTGGTGGTCTACTAGATATCTTACAAAGGTGTGACACAGGCTAAATGAGCCATCTGAACAGTACAGTATGTTCAACGCATTCTCATCCTTTGGCGTCATATAAGTGACGCCTGACAAAACGTCGAAATACTACGCACATGGCACCCTTTAGCGTGAATATAACACGTTCCAACTCTGTTGCTGTGTCATAATTGTAAAAAAAAAAAATTATATATACATTGTACTTTTTAGCCAGTTTTGTCCTTCTACACTTTTGCAGCATTTAATTTTTTATTCGATAAAGTAAATTAAGTCAAGTTTTTATGCGCTATTGTATATATGCTGCATTTTTTTGTTTTACATGACCATTTTCATCCTCTTTCTGCGCTATTTAACAACATTATATACATGTACCTGTAGAGAGAGAGAGAGAGAGAGAGAGAGAGAAGAACTTTTCACATTTGTATTGGTAAATTCTGTAATGAAATATATTTGTAGAAAATATTTGTTATAATAGTATTTTTTATAATGGACAGTTTTTTTGTAAAAACAAAACAAAACACTTTTCTCATAATTTACATTGCATATCACCTCATTTCTCAAAGAGTCTGAAAAAACGGTTCATTCTAATATTCGGTCTCTATAAACCCCTCCTTTCTGAGAGCCTTTGCTCTGATTGGTCAGATGGCCCAGTCTGTTCTGTGATTGGTCTGCTGCTTCCAGGTTTGTGTCGGAAATGAAAAGGTCATTACCATATCTGAATTTCAGCTCAAGAGGCTTCCTCAGCACTTTACACACAGTGATACGAACAGTTACGATGGCGTTGATTTTACCGTATCGATTCGAGCACGAGTCCTCCTGCTTTTGAAGTGCATGCAAAGTTGATTCGTAGCGCTGAAAGCAGCTTCTTTACCACATGTCGACCTCACAAACCAAACTCTTACAGGCCTCAGCATCAGTTCCAGTGTTTGAGGGCGGGGCAAAGTAGATGTTATCCGGCAGCCAATGAAGACCATAGGCTGGCATTAGGCAAATTTGTTACATGTTACATAGTAACAGGAAGTGAGACTGGAATTGCTGACGACTTGTTTCGGGCAGTTTTTTTCCTGTTGGGAGACAATAACTTTCAAACAGATAGACAGAGTATTATGCATCATGTTATTTTCCTATTGCCGTTTCCATTTGCCTTTCTTTTTGCAGTGTTTTAATTCTTTTACAGTGTTCAACTTTTTAATTAATCTGCTTTCATTTGTACCAAGTAAACTTTTAACTGTGATTACAGACATTTCGTGCAAGTTCAACAACTTTTTCTAGTCAACAAGTGTTGCCTAATTTTTATTTTTTTTGCAGTGATATAAAAAGTGTGTTTGGCTAAACAAAATAATATGAGTTGAAGCAAGCGAGTCCCATCTGGTGTGTGCAGTGCACTGCTGTACTTCATGGAGGTTTAAAGCGTATGCTAACACTGCTCAAAGATAGACTCTCTGCTAGGCTTCAAACCGAAGAACAGTCATTGGAAAAAAAAAGGCTTGTCCGCATACAGCTCATATTTTCATCATCATCATCATCGTTTGTAGCTTTCATATTGCTGCTGCGCCTTTGGAGGCCTTCCACGCTATTGGATTGATTTCTCTTTGAGACAGATAATTACTCTCTCCGTTTGGCAATGGAAATGTGTAAATAGCTTTGCGAGTCCCACCCCTGAGACGATGTGTCTTTGCATGCCTTCCATCTGCCAGAGCTCAGGGGTAATAGCTAACAACATTTAAAACATTACAAGCTATTATACAACCCCACTCCCCAGAACTAACATCTATCGTCTTAAAAAAAAAAAGTAACTGGAAGTGCAGCGTTGAGTTGAGATTCACGGTGGGTGCTGTATTACAGTTATGGCATAAATAACAAACACTTAATCACTGGTTTTAATGAGAACATCGCTCTTAATGAGCACTTGCTTTTATCATTAATTGTTTGCTGTGAACATTGGTGTGTTGGTTTGTGAGGAAATGGGCAGTTGCTTCAGGCTGTATAGCTCTCTAAATGAGTTCTGTTGATGCCTCTGTTTCTGCGTTCATTGCTGTCTGTGTGTGTGTGTGTGTGTGTGTGTGTGTGTGTGTGAGAGAGTCTTGACTCCTGGAAGATGCCGATGAGCCTATCGGAATCAACATTGCATAAGGCATATTTAGTCTGGAATATCTGGATAACTAACCACATGACAGATATTATTCAAATGGGTGTCTTGAGAAATCACACCTGTCTTTTTGACAGCCTTTGGAAAATGAATCAGGTGAGTGGTCCATGCTTGTTTACTTTTTAACTAAATTACCCAATCAGAAACTGAGGGTGGATTTTCAGCTACTTTTTTGATGGTATTGATCCCCTAATATGTTTTATGATGATCATGTTGCAAATTATCCCTTCACTTTAATAGAAAATCTGCCAGGAATATTATCACATTTGAAGACCCATTTATACAGTGAAATATAAAATTATTATAAATATGTGTAAAAAATTGTATGGAAAAAATATTTAGCTTTTTTATGTTGATCTTTTACACTCTATCTTAATCAAAAATGACTGTGAAGACTTTTGCATTGTTAGAAAGATCTATTTCAAATTATGGCAAACAGGGCAGGGCCTTGTTATTTTCAATTGAAATAACTAGTGCAATGCCCGTGCAAAATCTGTTTTTGTGTGTTTTTAGTAATTGTTGGTTTGGGATGTTTGAGTTGCTGAATTGCCTAGGCTACTATTACACAGGAGCCTAAAGAAAACGATAATGTTAAGCGCACCACAATAAAATATATTATTCAGAATTAAACAGTGTAGCTGACTTACAGATTCAGTTAACATCCACAAATGAATAAGCGCAAGGATTCAGGGGAGGTTTAGACCTTGGCTGGAGCAGCTTCTCAGTGAACTCCGAGAAAACGCTACGCTTGAGCAAACAGTTTGTGAATAGGCTTCTACAAATGATGGCCGTGAAAAAAAAAAAAAAGTCAGATATTTTTAAACCAAAACCCTCTAATGTCAGAATGTTTATTTTGGGGAGTGGCCACTCAGTGTGCAGTGTGGAGGGGGAGTGGCCACTTAGTTTGCTGTGTGGAGGGGGAGTGGCCACTCAGTTTGCAGTGTGAGAGGGGGAGTGGCCACTTAGTTTGCTGTGTGGAGGGGGAGTGGCCACTCAGTGTGCAGTGTGAGAGGGGGAGTGGCTACTCAGTGTGCAGTGTGAGAGGGGGAGTGGCCACTTAGTTTGCTGTGTGGAGGGGGAGTGGCCACTCAGTGTGGAGTGTGAGAGGGGGAGTGGCCACTTAGTTTGCTGTGTGGAGGGGGAGTGGCCACTCAGTGTGGAGTGTGAGAGGGGGAGTGGCCACTCAGTTTGCAGTGTGAGAGGGGGAGTGGCCACTTAGTTTGCTGTGTGGAGGGGGAGTGGCCACTCAGTGTGCAGTGTGAGAGGGGGAGTGGCTACTCAGTGTGCAGTGTGAGAGGGAGAGTGGCCACTCAGTGTGCAGTGTGAGAGGGGGAGTGGCCACTCAGTGTGCAGTGTGAGAGGGGGAGTGGCTACTCAGTGTGCAGTGTGAGAGGGGGAGTGGCTACTCAGTGTGCAGTGTGAGAGGGGGAGTGGCCACTCAGTGTGCAGTGTGTGAGGGGGAGTGGCCACTCAGTTTGCAGTGTGAGAGGGGGAGTGGCCGCTCAGTGTGCAGTGTGGAGGGGGAGTGGCTACTCAGTTTGTAGTGTGAGAGGGGGAGTGGCCACTTAGTTTGCTGTGTTGAGGGGGAGTGGCCACTCAGTGTGCAGTGTGAGACGGGGAGTGGCCACTCAGTGTGCAGTGTGAGAGGGGGAGTGTCCACTCAGTTTGCAGTGTGGAGGGGGAGTGTCCACTCAGTGTGCAGTGTGAGAAGGGGAGTGGCTACTCAGTGTGCAGTGTGAGAGGGGGAGTGGCCACTCAGTGTGCAGTGTGAGAGGGGGAGTGGCCACTTAGTTTGCTGTGTGGAGGGGGAGTGGCCACTTAGTTTGCTGTGTGGAGGGGGAGTGGATACTCGGTGTGCAGTGTGAGAGGGGGAGTGGCCACTCAGTGTGCAGTGTGTGAGGGGGAGTGGCCACTCAGTGTGTAGTGTGAGAGGGGGAGTGTCCACTCAGTTTGCAGTGTGGAGGGGGAGTGGCCACTCAGTGTGCAGTGTGGAGGGGGAGTGGCCACTCAGTGTGCAGTGTGAGAGGGGGAGTGGCCACTCAGTGTGTAGTGTGAGCGGGGGAGTGGCCACTCAGTGTGCAGTGTGAGAGGGGGAGTGGCCACTCAGTGTGCAGTGTGAGAGGGGGAGTGGCCACTCAGTGTGGAGGGGGAGTGGCCACTCAGTGTGCAGTGTGAGAGGGGGAGTGTCCACTCAGTTTGCAGTGTGAGAGGGGGAGTGGCCACTCAGTGTGCAGTGTGGAGGGGGAGTGGCCACTCAGTGTGCAGTGTGAGAGGCGGAGTGGCCACTCAGTGTGAAGTGTGAGAGGGGGAGTGGCCACTCAGTGTGCAGTGTGAGAGGGGGAGTGGCCACTCAGTGTGCAGTGTGGAGGGGGAGTGTCCACTCAGTTTGCAGTGTGGAGGGGGAGTGTCCACTCAGTGTGCAGTGTGAGAGGGGGAGTGGCTACTCAGTGTGCAGTGTGAGAGGGGGAGTGTGAGAGGGGGAAAAGTATTTGTATTTGAATTTGTATTTGAGTAAGGCCATGCCCCCTTGTCGGGTTCTGACGTTTAATGAGGTAGGGCTAGCTGTGTCGATGTGATGGTGCTAGCTGTGCAGCTGCAAATGCGTTTTACATAAAAGCTTCCGTTTCCTCGATTTACTGAAAAGGAAAAACTCCTTTTCCTTGATGTGTCCTTTTCCTTGATGTGGGGAGTGGCCACTCAGTGTGCAGTGTGAGAGTGTGGAGGGGGTGAGAGGGGGAGTGGCCAGCGGCTAGAGCAGAAAAAGCCAATGTGTGCTGCTTTTACCAATATATTTAACGATATCTTTTTGCATCTAATCCAAACAATGTCAAACTTGTGCCCGTAGCACCATTTTTATTTATGGTAGAAAGTCCAAATACTAATACATAATGACATACATTAAATATGGAAAATTGAACTACATGGTTGCAAAACAATCTATAATGGTGATAGTAGGTGACATGCATTTAATAAATGTATAATACTTTAATAAATGTATAATAACACTGTAATAAATGTATAATTACATTGTAATAAACATATTATTATAATGTAATAAATGTATAACACTGTAATAAATCGCTACTTTTTCAAAAAGAATCGCTACTCTTTCGAAAGTGAATCGCTACTTTTTCCAAAAGAATCGCTTCATTTTCAAAAAGAATCGCTACTTTTTCAAAAAAGAATCACTACTTTTTCCAAAAGAATCGCTACTTTTTCAAAAAGAATCGCTACTTTTTCGAAAGTGAATCGCTACTTTTTCAAAAAGAATCGCTACTTTTTCAAAAAGAATCGCTACTTTTTCGAATGTATAATTACATTGTAATGTATAATAACACTGTAATGTATAATAACACTGTAATAAATGTATAATTACATTGTAATAAACTCATAATTATATTGTAATAAATGTATAACACTGTAATAAATGTATAATTACATTGTAATAAACATATAATATATTGTAATAAACGTATAATAACACTGTAATAAACGTATAATTACATTGTAATAAAAGTATAATTATACTGTAATAAATGTATAATAACACTGTAATAAATGTATAATTACATTGTAATAAACATATTATTATATTGTAATAAATGTATAACACTGTAATAAATGTATAATTACATTGTAATAAATGTATATTTACATTGTAACAAATGTATAATATTACTGTAACAAATGTATAATTACATCTTTTTTCCAAAAAAAGAATTGCTACTTTTTTGAAAGTGAATCGCTACTTTTTCAAAAAGAATCGCTACTCTTTCGAAAGTGAACCGCTACTTTTTCAAAAAAATCGCTATATTTTCAAAAAGAATCGCTACTTTTTCAAAAAAGAATCACTACTTTAAATGTATAAATGTATAATTACATTGTAATAAACGTATATTTACATTGTAATAAATGTATAATATTACTGTAACAAATGTATGATTACATTTTTTTTCAAAAAGAATCGGTACTTTTTCGAAAGTGAATCGGTACTTTTTCGAAAAGAATAGCTAATTTTTCAAAAAGAATCGCTACTTTTTTTAAAGAATCGCTACTTTTTCAAAAAAGAATCGCTACTTTTTTCAAAAAGAATCACTACTTTTCAAAAAGAATCGCTACTTTTTTTAATACGATCGCTACTTTTTCAAAAAGAATTGCAACTTTTTCGAAGGTGAATCGCTACTTTTTTCAAAAAGAATCGATACTTTTTAAAGAATCGCTACTTTTTAAAGAATCGCTACTTTTTTGAAAGTGAATCGCTACTTTTTTAAAAAGAATCGCTACTTTTTCAAAAAGAATCGCTACTTTTTTCAAAAAGAATTGCTACTTTTTCAAAAGTGAATCGCTACTTTTTCAAAAGTGAATGCTACTTTTTCAAAAAGAATCGCTACTTTTTCAGAAAAGAATCGCTACTTTTTTAAAAAGAATCGCTACTTTTTAAAAAAGAATCGCTACTTTTTCAAAAGTGAATCACTATTTTTCAAAAAGAATCACTACTTTTTCAAAAGAATCGCTACTTTAAAAAAAAGAATCGTTACTTTTTCAGAAATGAATCGCTACTTTCTCAAAAATAAATCGCTACTTCTTCATAGTTCTATACATAGTTTTTTCATAGTTCTATACATGTAATAAACTTATAATTACATTGTAATAAATGTATAATAAAACTGTAAATAATGTATAATTACATTGTAATAAAATTATATTTAGATTGTAATAAATAACAACCTTGAAAAGAATCGCTAGATTTCTCGAAAAGAATCGCTACTTTTTTACTTCAGAAGTAAACAGTGTAGCTGACTTAATGTTTAGCTGACAGAATGTTTATTTTTAAACCACAGTTTTTAAACCACAACCCTCTCTAATGTCAGAATGTTTATTTTTAAACCACAACTTCAATGTGTGCTTCTTTTACAGATATATTTACCGATATCTTTTGCATTTCTAATCCAAACAACGTCAAACTCTGCACTGCACTTACCCGTCCCCGTAGCAAGACACCTGAAATCCATCGGACTAACGGTTCGAGAGATATTCGATTGACAGACAGACAGACACATAGACATACAGACAGACGGTCCTGTAATTTATAGATAGATAATTCACAATATTACAGTTTATACTGTTATTTTTGATCAAATAAATACAGCTTGGAAGAACATAAGAGGCTTAACATAATAATTTGTGATTAATGTTTTCTGACCAGTTTATAGAAAGCACAATTAAACAAAAATAATATCCATTTTTATTTAAGTTTAAACATAACTATTTTATTATTGTATATATATATATATATATATATATATATATATATATATATATATATATATATATATATATATATATATATATATATATATATATATATATATCATTTTCTCTGAACATTTCTGTGGAGACCCTGGTTGTCCCGGACTAGTATTGTCTGGAGTTAGACACTCCCTTCACTAATGAGCATCCATGAAACAAGTATGGTTGCCAGACAGGTGGTTGAACCTTCTCGCCAAACTGGTTTTTAACTAATCTGCCAGCTGGTCTCCAAGCCTGACTAGCTGTAAACCCCTCTAAAATCGTCAAAACAGAGCATCCTAACCTTTGACTAGTTTAAGTTTTTTCCTCCAGCTTTTAGGACTTTGTAGAGGTGAGCTGATGTAAGACTTGGCCGACATACCTGGAAATCCTGCCAGGCAGGACTGATTGCTTGGTGGTGCTTAGATCTGGAATAGCTAACCAAATGGAAGAAGTGACACTCAGGATTTTACCCAAAAATGTAAATCTGTCATCCTTTACTAACCCTCATGGCATTCCAAACCTGCGAAACATAATATATTTTGTTAAATCTCTCAGAGTTGTTGTTGTTTTCGTCACTGCTCATCAAAACTACTTTGATACCAACATTAGTTAAAATATCTTCTTTTGCGTTCCACAGAAGAAAGAAAGTCTTTGAAATGACATGAGGGTGGGTAAATGATGACAGATTTATCATTTACTGGGTGAACTATCACATTAATGATCCTAAATCTGAAGGGTTCAGTTTTCTTTTCAGTGTTCATGCATGGTTTATTATATATGCTTTATAGACAAGAATAATTTATAAATATCTTTTTGTTTATGTTTAGCAATAAATAGACAGCAGCAGCATATGTGATATTTAGCGGGTTTTTTTGGGGGGGTTTGGGCTCATTCTCTTGTGCTTTTTTCCCCCAAAGAAGATGTTCTATCTAGTTAAAGCATTGTCTTTGTTAGTCCAAGCATTCTGTTCACACAACAGCATATATGCAGTGCCATCTACTGCACGAGTCAGTGTACAGCAGACCCAAGGCAAGAGGAAAACACATCTGGAATAAAAACCGTGCCTTGCATTATAACTCCAGCAGGAGTTGACTGTTAGATACATTAATTTAGTCAACATTTGGCCACTGTTTTTTCCACCGACCCTTTATACGTTGATAATGCATGTTCCTTGTATTATACTATTCAAAGAAATGATATTTGTAGTATGTGATGCAATAACTGTAATATTGATGTAATAAATGTAATAACTTGCTTTGCTTCTGAAACAACTTTTCTTTTCAATTGACATAAGTATTTTCTAGTATGTAACACCCACTTGTAATGATCCCAATTAAATCTCAATAGTTAAGCCCCACCAACATTTATTTTTCCTGAATATACTGTTTCATTCAGAAATATGTAAGATTACTTAAGTAAAATGTCATTTCAAACCTGTATGACTTTCTTCCTTCTATGGAACATGAAAAGTTATTTCATTGTATGGAAAAACATTCCATATTCTGCTAAATAACTAAATTCCATGAAGAAGGAAAGTCTTTAAGGATTGGAATGACAAGAGCATTACATATACTGCCCTGCCCTACCCTGCCCTGCCCTGCCACCTGGATTTAAATGAGCAAAGAGGCAAGAGCCTTTGATTGTATAATTCCTGCAGTGATTAATGTTTCAACTGGCAACCTAACCTAACTGACGCAGTGGGTACCTTCTCATTTCCTAAACAATCATGTCGGAAGACACATCCCCTGGTCGTGGAAAAAATGTCACTGCGTTTCAGAAGAGTCAAATTATTGGCCTGCTGAATTGAAATTAGGTGATTGCTGAAATTACTAAAATTGGACTAAGAACTATCCGGCGCATTATTAAAACCTGGAAGGATAGTGGTGAACCATTATCACTTAAACGTTTGGTGAAGTCAAATCATAGAAAATCGGCAGTACTAGAACTCACAGCTATGTTTAATAGTTTAATGAGAGCATTTATACATGCACAATGCAAGGAGCACTCATGAGATTGGGAATGAACAGATGTGTGGCCTTAAGAAAGCCATTTATTAGTGAGGCTAATCATAAACAAAAAGCTTCAGTTTGCTAGGAAGCATAAAGTTTGCACTCTGGAGCAATGGAAAAAGGTCATGTGGTCCTGATGAGTCCAGATGTACCCTGATCCAGAGTGATGGGCGCATCAGGATAAGAAGGGAGGCGGATGAAGCGATGCACCTATCATGTATAGTCCCTACTGTACAATCTTGTTGAGGCCGTGTTATGATCTGGCTTTGCTTCACTTGGTCAGGCCTAGGTTCGGCAACATTGAGAGTGGCGCTAAAATGAGGTCAGCTACCTACCTGAATATACTAAGGGTTCATCAGTGGGTTTTTTCTTCCCTGATGGCAAGGGCATATTTCAAGATAACTATGCCAGGCTTCACCGGGCTCTAATTGTGTAAGAATGATTCAAGGAGCATGAGGCATCATTTTCACTCATGGATCGGCCACCACAGAGTCCCGATCTTAACCCCGTTGAGGATCTTTAGGATGTGCTGGAGAAGACTTCACGCTGTAGTTTGCCTCTCCCATCATCAACACAAGATCTCGATGAAAAATTCTTAAAACTCAGGACTGAAATAAAAATTGAGACACTGCAAAGGTTTATTGAAACAATGCCATGGCAAATACATGCTGTAATCAAAATTAAAGGTGGTCCAACAAAATAGTGTGCACAACTTTTTTTTATATCCTACCTTTTTCCACTATAAAGAACATTTTTTGTTCCATGGATGTTAAAGGTTTTTCATGGAACTATAGATGCCAATTTTAAGAGTGTACATGAGTACAGATTATATTCCAGCTGTATGAGGTTCATAGGGCATGTCTGTATTGATTGTAGAACTAGTTTGAATACTATAAAAGCCAAACGTGTTTTGAAGGTCTTGTGGCTTACGTGACTGTGAGAAATAATTATTACAAAGGTCAAATGCGTCTGAGAAAGTCTTGTGTCTCCAGTTTTTGCTTAGTCAGGGATTTTCAGTACACAACAGGTGGCTGTCAAAGAATAAGACCATTAATTCACTTGAAGGCTTCTTGCCTCTGGGAAAGAGTTGATTGTCCTTGTAAAATGTTACATCTTGCCTCTGAGAAAGGGTTGAGCATCAATTGGCAGGTTTCCACAAATAGAGAGAAAGGCAGGAGAAGTGAAACTTAATGGTGGGAAACAGGAGGGGTGAATCTTACCAGAGAATGAAGTCACTTGGTAATTGTGAAATAACAGATAAGAGAACTACATAAGAATGGCACCCTTAGCCAGACAAATTCAGATGTCCATCTCGGCGTTGTTACTTTGTTCAATAAAGTCTTATTTTGACTTCTGGAACACTGCCACTTGAGCGTCATTTGCAAGAAAGAGATGACATTTCTCCACAACAGTCTCAGTGTTACACATCTTGGCAGTGAAATATTTCACTCTTCCCATTCTTCTTCAGAATTCCTCAGGCTACATCAGGTTGGATGGGGATCGATCGTGAACCGCAATCTTTAAATCGTTCCAGCGATGCTCAATAAGACCGATGTCTGGATTCTGGCAGGGCCACTAGAGACGATTAACCTTTTTTTTGCTTTGAAGTCACTCCATTGTGGCTTTTACTGTATGTTTCAGGTGCTGTGGGAAGATGAAGTGTCTTTAAAGTGCCAGCGTTCTTGCTGATTGCAGCACTTTATCCTATGAGATATTTCTGGAGTTAGCTCCATCCATTTTTCCTTCTACCTTTATGAGTTTTCCCCTAAAAGAGTGATGCTTCCTCCAACTTCACTGTTAGGAGGATGATATTCTCAGGGTGACGTGCTCCATTCGGTTTGCACTAAACATAGCGCTTACCACTCAGGCCAAGAAAGTTCATTTTTAGAATCCTAGAATCTTTCCTCAGTCTCTCATATGCCTTAAGGCGAAGCCCAGATGAGATTCGAAACTATTTTTTTTACCCTACTAACACTTTCTTCTCACCATCCTTCCACGCATAGGATGCAGCTGTTGTTGTAAATCGTAGGGGAGAATGTACCAGGAACAAAGGCTTGTTTTGGAACATGCTGTCTATTTTAGCACCCAATGTACTAAATAAATTATGCAAATTGGATAGTGGAGGAAACACACCCCAAAAATCTGTGCTGAACTCAATTTGCTATTTGCAGAATGCAAATCCATGGCACGGCATCACTACACATTTCTGTTTTAAATAAAAGTATGTTTACATCCTGGTTTCTTTGGGTGACAATCGTGCATATTTGTAAATGTTCTGTATTTTATAATAAGCTTAATTTACAGAAAGGAGAAGACAGCACTGCATAGCACAAAGAAAACAAAAGTAGAAACGTGAACAGGACAGATTTAGAAAAAAAAGTATAATGGAAATATATAAATATGCTTGACATATTATGACAACTTGTTCAACCATTTTGCATGTAAATACGTATGCTATGAACTAATGCTTGGATGTTGTGGAGGGTGAGACTATTCAACATAGACCCATTATAATAAATTTTGATCAACATGACATAAGCAATTGATATATATGTTCCACAGGGATCAGTTCTCGGCCCGTTACTATTTATTATTTACATTTTGCCTCTTGGACAAATAATTCGCCGCCACGGTTTTCAATACCACTGCTACGCCGACGATATCCAAATATATACTGCTTGTCGACCGGATTCTATTCTCCAGACCACATTACTATCATCATGTATTAATGAATTAAAGACCTGGCTCAACTCCAATTTTCTCAGTCTGAATCTGACTAAAACAGAAATATTAATCACTGGCCCTCCGTCTCTAACAAAAAAATTAAGTAATGTTCCCAGACTTGACCTTGAAGCGACATCAATAATTCCATCTGCCACTGTCAAAAACTTGGGTATCACTCTTGACCCTGCACTGACGTTCGACACTTACATTAGTCAACTTTGTAAAGCGTCCTTTTTTCATCTCCGCCGTATTGCCAAACTCCGTCCCTATGTCAGCTCAAAAGACGCTGAAGCACTAGTACACGCGTTCATCACATCTCGCCTCGACTACTGTAATGTTCTTTTTTCTGGACTACCAGCACACTGTATTTCACGTTTACAATATATCCAAAACTCTGCCGCAAGACTACTAACTCACACTAAAAAAACTGCCCATATCACTCCAATTCTGTTTAAACTGCACTGGCTACCCGTGTCATCCCGTATCACTTACAAAATTCTTCTGCTTACCTTTAAGTCACTCAATGGTCTTGCTCCAGCCTATCTCTCTGACTTACTTTCTCCTTATATTCCCCCTCGAACTCTCCGATCTTCTGGCTGTGATCTCCTATGTGAGCGGAGATTTCGTCTATCGTCTATGGGTGGCAGGTCTTTCTCTGTTATAGCCCCTAAGTTATGGAACTCTCTTCCGTTGGCTCTCAGGACAACAACCACGTTGCATAAACTCTTTAAGCATAAATTAAAATTAATAAATTTAAGCATAAACTCAAAACACATTTGTTTAACCAGTATTTCAGTCATGAAAATGTTAATTTGACATAACACAGTCACAATGTTAACTGTCTGTAATTAATAATTAATGTTTGTTGTCTTTGTTTTTATGTTTGTATTGCAAATGTAATGCGACTTGCAACTGCAATCGTTCATTACTTGGACTGGGCAAATGTCCATTGTCCGTTTATGTGTAAACTGCTTATCTACTGTCATTGTGAAGCGTCCTTGAGGTTGGGAAAGGCGCTATATAAATGAAACTTATTATTATTAAACTTATTATATACAGCAGAGCAGATAATGGCACACAATCATTTGCATGGATGTACCAAAGCATTTGTAACTTGTTCAAAGAAATGAGAAACTGCTTTTTTGATGTGCACAAGTGACACAATGATGTGAAGACTGAACAGGTAGTTTTGAGAATTTCAGTTCTGATCTGAGAAATGTACCAAAGCGACTGAGAAAAACTGTATTACACTACCGTTCAAAAGTTTATTGAACAGTAGTGCTATTTCAAACCGTTTCAATTTATTTTTAGGATTCCTTTGAAGTAGAAAACTTTTTTTTAACATAATCTTTTGTCTTTACTGTCACATTTGATTAATGTCACGCACAAGTGAACACAAGTTTGAACACTTTCCCCACCTTCTGTTGAACAAACACATACCTCTACCCCAAACTCATGCTTCTGTTTAAGCAAATGTTGCTGTGACGGCTGGTTGGGAACAAACAGAGAAATGTTTTGATAGCACCACAAAAATATTCTTTTGGAGAAATGCAACTTCTGAACTACTTACAGTTGTCTGTGCATGTTAAGCTGAAACAGGAGGAAGTATTTTAACATTGAAAAAATTGCTCCGTTAACTTCTCTTTTATGGCTGATGTCAGAAATGGCACCATTCTGCCAATTAAAGACTAGGACAGCGCTTTAGAGGTACAAGAGTTAGAGGTACAAAACTTCTCAAACTGCGGAAGGAGAAGAACTCCCACATTTTTTTTGTCACTTCACCTATAGTTTATGATTACAGTGTCACCTTAAGAGTTGTTTGTGGTTCGCCTGCATACACTGTCTCTTGTCACTTGGGCTTATAGATATTTCTGTCCTCATGTCTTTTCAGCAGGTTAAGCGAAGCAACTGATGTATGATTAGACAGTATTGTTATTTAAAAAAAGGGAGACATATCTGTAAGACAGGCAAAACAGGCAGGCAGGAGACCGACAAAACCAATGCCCACCACTTCCCACTTTTTTTTTTCTTTCTCCTGTAAAACAGTCATTTCTTTGAAAGATGAACATGTGCAGGTGGTCCCGCATCTCCCCCTGTGGAGAACACTTGGTACTGCAACTGATGCATGGGGGAGAAAGTTAAGGTAAGTTTCAGCAAACTATCATACCTCATATTTCGGGACATAATGCAATCACAGCTTTTTCAAGTGGAATGCATTATACAACTACTCCGTATAATCCATCCCCTGATATTTTAGATAAGTACGAATTATGGTCTCATGATGCAATTATCAAATAAATCATTCTCCAATGTCCTCACTGAGCAAAATGAAGGATCCGGTGCGAGTGTTTACATTCACAAGGCTGTGATTAATGGCTTTGATTAGAGCTGAGTCATTGTAAGGCATAAAGTCATTTATGTACTTTTCTAACTGATGTTTTATACCTCAAAAATGTAACTTCGCAAAATAAACAATCTAATGAGGATGACAGTGTCAAAGGGTTTATAAGCTTTTATTTCATTAAGAGTGCTGTGCTTATACTGCAGCTTAAACTGTAATGCAGGTAAAGCCGGTGTCATTCATTAAAATGATTCTTTTCGTATAAATATAAATGTAAAGCCTGAGGTAGCCATTGGAAAGCTAGACTAAATTACATATTTTATTTTGATGTTGTTCTGATGTGTTTAGTAATAGTATATGTGCTGTAAAGTGGCTCTTGAAACTAACCATTTGTTTAGATAGACTAATTAAAAAGTTTATGAAAGTTTATCAAAATCAACCTTTTTTGCTTTCTTATAATACATGTCTGGTGTTACCATGAATGATTTATTATAAAAAAAAGGTTTATCTTTAATCTTCCATCAAATGTCCACTTCTGGACGTGTTTTTTTCTTTCAGCTGATGTCGCTAAACTCCCTTGGTTATTAACACTGCCCATCCAACCACGTCATATAGAGATAACGTCCAGCTTTCTCTGCACATCTATTCTGATATGGAATGCTGAGTTTTCACAATCCAATCAATTCCCAATGGATAACATCAAGCCCCGTCCATTTTTTTTTCTCATCGAATACCCCGTTTAACTTAGAAGTAAAATGGGTTTTGAACCTGATTTAATGTTCATCCTACAGGTTTCTTTAGTATGCTACTGATAAAATAGGCAAAATATTTAAAGGATGAAGTTAATTACTGCAATCATGATGTCAGCGAAGTGCATGCTGATTACACTCCAGTGGAGCGTGGTTTTAATGACCCTTTCTGCCACGGTTTGTGTTTCATTGTGCAAATACAAAGAACCAGTTTGATCAATACATGAGAACATTTTACAGGTTGCATAGAAACGATTCAGTTCTCCAGCTCTGGGTTTTATTAAAAACTGCACAAGCAGATTAATGAGTAATCAGCCGTTTACCTAAGAATGCATCATTTGGAGTTTGCTTATTTTGCGGTTCTACTGAGCATGGTAATTAATCAGGCCAAAAATAAGGCTCAGTGTCCATTGATTAGAAATATATAATCCATTTTGCTTCGGAAAAAGGAGGGTGTCCCACAAGGGTGCGTTTGCAGTCCGTTTTCATTTCCCTCTGCCTCCTTTAAGGCCTCTGCATTTAGTTCAGCTCTTTCATTCTCATTAAAATAAACTTCTGGCTCTGTTCTGCTGCATAAGTAACACAGATTAATCATTGATGAAGGGAGTATGCTCATGAAATCTCTGTCAAATGATCATCGTCGCCTTGCCAGTGGGCGTTAAGAACAAGGACAGTGTGTGATAGAGTCTCCAGAAGTGAAGCGTACCCCTGGACCTCCTAATCAAATACAGCTTTCCTGAATGCCAATTATCAACAGACCATGCAAATCAGTCTGGAGAAGAGAGTGACTTTCTCTTTGCTGGCCTGCGTTAACCTCCAGAGAATACAATCTGTCCCCAGGGAGAGATGGGAAGTTAATGAAGTGAACGGCTGGATAAGTATTGACGCTTTCTTTCTCTCTGTCTTGACTTAACTCGCGCATATAAATTCCCCAAATTCTGGAATAATGAATGAATTTATATTATTAATAATATTTTTTTTTCAGGTTTTTGAAAGTATCTAAAGCGCACCAAGGCTGTATTTAATTTAATTGCATTTAATAGTTTTATTCAGCAAGGATGCATTAAAATGATCAAATACATTTATATGCAGTATTTCTGTTTGAAATAAATGCTGTTTATTGAACTTTCTATGTATCAACGAATCCTGAAAGAAAGAAAACATACATTCAAAAATCATAGCATGCTTTTCATAGCATAATCGTCATGTTTGGCAGTATTTTTTATGTTGGTGAGAGAAACCCCCTGGAGATATTATTCACCTTCAGCACCTTTGGACTTACCAGTGATATTAAAAGCATAATTTGCAATGTTATTGGGAAACCCAGGCAGCTTGATAGAATTACATTTTATAGAGAAGCACATTCATGCTGTCCTATGAAACCAAATGTCATTTGACATAAAACACATGATTTTGCATTCATCAGATGATTGACGCTTTTAAATGTTACATTGCCTATCAATGAAAAGAGCTCCTTTTATTTGTATTACATAGTTTGTAATTAGTTTGGATTTTAACAGGCCTATGAAATGAATTACTAATGCAGTTTCCCCTTTGGTGTGTGTGTGTGTGTTTTTTTCTCTCTCTTTCCCGCTGGTCTTTCTTTCCAAAGGTAATTAAACGTGGTGAGTCGACCGGCTGTGAGCAGGGATGCCAGCGGTGGACACTGTTCGCTGTATGCACACGTATCACCAGAGGAAGATTGAGTCTAATGTCCTTGGAGTAACTACAGTACGAACCCACAGGGAGCGGATTGAGCTGGTTATTATCCTGGAGGAGACAGGCCTCTGATAAACTTTCATTTGTACACAAGAGGTGCGCTGGTCGCCTAATGCTTTGTCGTGAGGGCATCATTTTTATGAAGAAATTCGAAATGAATCATTAGTCTTGAATTAGCCGTGCCCTTGACTGCAATTGCATAACAGGAACACGCACAAACACACTCATACTTACAGTTCCCTGGGCGCCGTTGAAAGTTACCTTGAGATGTCAGTAGAGCCCTGGTAACATTGATTGCTCCTTAATCTGCAGTCTCATGTGCCTTCCAGTTAACTCCCTCTCTCTGTCTCTCTAGCTGCGCTGTCGCAAAACCATTCTTCGCTAATGGCTGCTCATTTCTCCTCTTTTCTCGCATTCTTTTTTCTCTAGAAGGGGGCAGAAATCATCTTATAACCAGCATGTTGAGAGATCACGTTTAACCAGAACACTACATGTACTGTATTTAAAAGATGTTTTAAAAAAATAGTCTATTTCAAATAAATGCTTTC
Source organism: Tiaroga cobitis (assembly GCA_030578255.1). Lineage (NCBI taxonomy): Eukaryota > Metazoa > Chordata > Actinopteri > Cypriniformes > Leuciscidae > Tiaroga > Tiaroga cobitis. The sequence goes on from CM060591.1 coordinate 49,192,260, forward strand.
TTTTCATCAGAGAATCCTGAAAAAAAATATAACTGTTTACACTCAAATATTAAGCAGCACAACTGTTCTCATTACTGATAATGATAAGAAATGTTTCTTGAGCAGCAAATCATATATTAGAATGATTTCTGAAGGATCATGTGACACTGAAGACTGGAGTGATGATGCTGAAAATTCAGCTTTGCAATCACAGGCATAAATTTCATTTAAAAATATATTCACATTGAATATTTCACAATATTACTGTATTTTGACCCCCAAAAATGCAGCATTGGTGAGCATTAGACTTCTTTTAAAATCAATGCAAATTCTTACAGTTGTTTTGTATAGGAGTGTACATGGTTATATAGCTTCAAGAAAAATATTTTTTGAAACATATTATTATTATTTATATTATCATTGATAAAAGGTTGCATACACATTAAAAAGACATTATCCTATTATTCCTGCATATATCCTATTAGGCAAGCCTGTTATTCAAATAAAAACATAGACCATTTGACTGATTGATACTTTATTATCTATGATTTAAAGGTTACTTCAGCAAATTACATAATGTTTTTACAAATACTGTAAGAAAATCAAAACACAATTACAGGGACTGATTTCATTTAATAAATACGATTGCACCAAACAGAAACAATTCCACACTGCACAGAGTTGAGGTCAAAGAAAGAGATACTGTATGTATAATATATACAAAAAAACATGACACATACATTTTTTTATATATTTATATATATATAGATATATAAAATCTTTACAGTAATAAAACTCGTCTTCTACAAAAATAATCTTCCGTACTCTTAAGAGTAAAGTGGCAGCGCTGGATTATTCCTGGCTGCCACAGTTTGTCCATTCAATGCTCATAAAGTGTCTTGTTTTGTAGCCAGTGGTTTAACAACAGTTATATAATCTCTGTCTTCAATCTAAATGTACAACTCAGTTTAATAATGAATTAAAATGTATTTTTCTTCAGCCATCAGGTCGGTTTTAAAGTCTGGATCTTCAGATATTGATTTAGTCAAAAATGTTTATTTTTTATCTTTTGTGGGCCTTTTAGCAGAAACAATTTAATTATATTGCAATTGCTCATTTTATAGCCCCTCCCCCTACCCACAATGCCCTGCACTCATTTGATTGACAATTTCGACTCATAACTTGAGTCTTGTCGTCCATCGTCTCATATGCCAAAGACAGCGTCAGACTGCAGCGCTCATGATATTATGAAAATAGAATCTGTACTGTGATTGTATCAAGTCCATAGTGAATTGTCTCAGTATGAATATCCTCTACTGCTGTGACATGATATTTATAGGTAGTGTACAAAAGGTGACGGACAAGGACAATTGAAATAAAATAATCCATAAAAAATTCCCTTTCAAACATGCGGTCTTCAATATTCTGACATTTGTGTAATAACGATGACCTCCATTTTCATTCATTGATGTATGAGAATAGAAAAACTGGCAATAGCTGTAATATAACCTTGATATTCAAATATTGGAAGAAGAGAAGAAATGGGAAGCATCCCATAGATAAAAATGCTATAGTGGAGAAAAAGATAGTAGTGGATAGATGGTAGCATAAGGATAACGTGAGGACCATGATCTCTGCCATGTGTGTAACAGCACCATTATAATAAACAGGAGGACATGCAGTGGCTCTCAATGAGTTGCAATGCTACAAGTAAATATCAATAATAATACAAATAAATAATAAAATGCAAATAATCATATAATTTTATAGTTGCCCCAGGTCCATGCAAACTGTATTTTGGTAGGAATTTTTAGTTAAAATTATCTTTTAAATAGCCAAATTAGTATACTAATATGGATAGACTGTGTTAAATTCTCAAACTATACAAGGTAAAATAAAATAATCTGACATGAAATGCAGGTTCCTGCCAATATGTGTGTGTAATAGTGGATGATGCCTGCTGTAAGTGATGTTATTTTGGTATTGAGTGATTTCTGAATAGTACTAGTCAATTTATTAGTTAAAGTAACCGCTCATCGCTTCCCTGTGATTTTTATACTGTTAAAAATAAAGAGAGCAAAGTAAAAGAAAAAAGTCTTAAATATTTAAATACGTACTTACACATTCATACATTCATATCCGTCAGCTTTTGGTATGACATGACTGAATTTAAATGCAAAAAAAAAAAAGAGAAGCAAAATCAAAAAAATCATGTAACCCCCTGTGAGTGCACAAATTATTTCATCCAAAATTGTTTATGTATGAAATTGCCATCATGTATCTCAATGTCTTATGTAAGTTTACACAACATATCTTGACACTGCTTGATATGTATCTGTAAACCAACAGTTATTTCTACCTAGAAATACAGAATTTATTTTACTGTGAGAAAAATACTTTGACATTGCAGAGAAGCAAAAAAAAAAAAAAAGATAAACAAGCTTCAACATTAAATCTGCTTCATGAATAATCGCATTAAACTGAGTCAAATAATAAAACCTACATCATTGTGTTACATGTGAAGTACAGATGCGCTAAATATAGCTTTACAAAATGAAACCCAGGAAATGTTTCATTTTACAATAATCATTAATAAATGTACAGTTTATTATTAAAACACTTCCAAAATGTCACACATCCATGTTTTACTCTCATGAATACTGTACTGCCACTGGTAACGATAAAAAATAAACGGACAGTTAACCGAGAATAATTTTCGTTTTCCACCCCTCATGCTGGCCTTTCCCTCCAACTTTATACACACTGGTGTCTTTATAAATGAACAGCATCAAAAATTATTTATTGAATACACAGACATATAAAAAAGCTGTACAAAGTTTGTTCTAGTATTCACAGAGCACAGTAAAGTTAATGTCCAACATGCACAAGTACTGAATAAAGCTTGAAACCTTTGTGTCCGCATGACCGAAGTCCTTGACGTGGCGGAGTCTAGAGTTCAAACGTCGATGTACGTAGGAAGATCTGATGAGAATTTGACGCGTGGATGAGGTTTGATGCATTCTGGGAAAAGAACAACGGAGTGTGAATTGACAGTGGCAACGTTCACATAGCAGCCTAGAAAGCTGAAATGCATCATGACCTTTGCTGTTTTGTTGATTTATTACAGGCATCACCAAGGGACCATATGTCAAGCATATGTTTTCGCCTGCAATCAACAAGACCACCTTTTCCAACAAATCTGCTGAAGCCATTTACAAGAAGTTACCTAACACACGCAGACTGAGCCGAGTGACGGGTAAAGGGCCCTATTTTAAGGATCTAAGCGCATGGTCTAAAGCGCACGGCGCACGCGCATTTAGGGCGTGTCCGAATCCACTTTTGCTAGTTAAACGACGGGAAAAATGGTCGCGCACCCGGCGCATGGTCTAAAAGGGTTGTCCCTATTCTCTTAATGACTAATGGGTGTGTTTTAGGCGTAACGTGCAACAAACCAATCAGAGTCTCATCTCCCATTCCCTTTTAAAGCCAGTTGCGCTCGCGCCATGGCGGATTTGCTATTTACATGCCGGAATTTGCAAGTGGAAAAATGTAACACTTCTCTAGCGAGAAAAACGGATTTGCTCGTGCGCGAGGTTAAAGCTCGTAGCAGACCATCAACGGGACAAGCCGAATTACACCATATATTTATGTACACAATATTAATATTTTGCATTGTAATCCTTTTATTTGTAATATTTGGCTAGTTTGTGTGCGGCTGCGTGTGTGGGCAATAAGCAGAGTGTACGCCTGTTGTGGACCCGCTTATAGGCGCACTTTACTAACGCGCTCTTTAAATACTGCGCCATTGACTTTAGATGAGGTTTTTGTTGGTCAATGGCGCAGTCTATTTCAGTTACCTCAAAATAGCAATGTGCCTGAACACACCTCGTTTTCAGACCAGCAACCCATGAGGCATTTGCTATTTAAACAACGTGGTGCAGGACGTAAAAATGATAACTGCGTCAGGCTGAAACTAGTAAAAAACACTTGTGTGGCCTGGTGCCGCATTGCGCCGGCTGTATAACAGGGCACTCAGTGTATCTGCTGTTCTCAAGAATACAAGCTATGAGTTCAGTACAAGTGAGAATCTGAGTGGCATGTGATAAATGGAAACGCATCAGAGGGCTGTATGTGATCCGGTGTCCAGCAGGTGCTCACCGATGGTCTGGGTGTTGGGCTCTGTGTCCAGAGGTTCCAGTGGTGTGAGCAGCTCTCTCTGAGAACTGCAGCTGGGTGTGCTGTCAGTGGGAGACACTGGACTCTGGATCATTTCTTGCTCTTTTTCGTCCTGCATCGCTGCATAGATGTGGAGGCCTGGGATCTTCCTTGAGGAAAGATTTACAATGAGACACGGGCAAACAAACCTTGATGTTACAAGATATTATACAAGATAGCCAAAGGGAAACAGGGTGAGTAAAAAATAAATATTATCAAGCGGTAAGCAACCATAATTACTGAAGGCGACGTGTCCTCAACTTTTATAAATGATTTATTCATCTTTAAGTTAGAAATTAACAATTTTATGTTAAAAGTTGAATCCATCTTAATAATTTAAATATATACACCACTGTTCAAAAAGTTTGGGGTCAGTACAATAAAAAAAAAAAAAAAAAAAAAATACTTTTAATCACTAAATTAAATTGACCAAAACAGAGTAAATAAATGTATAATGTTGTAAAAGATTTATATTTCAAACAAATGCTGTATTAATCAAATTCAACATTGATAATAATAAGAAATGTTTGTTGAGCAGCATATCAGCATATTAGAATGATTTCTGGAGGATCATGTGACACTGACGACTTAATAATAATGCTGAAAATTCAGCTTTGCATGACAGGAATGAATTACATTTTAAAATGTATTAAAATAGAAAACAGTTATTTTGAATTTGAATAATATTGTACAATAGTACTGATTTTACGGCATTTTCGATCAAATAAATGCTTTTCGAAAACATTTTTGAACATTAGTGTTTTTATACACACACATATACTGTATAACACTGCATATAACCATTAAGTGATATTTATAATAAAACTTGTAGCCAAATGCCTAGTCATTTTAAAATGTACAGTAGTTTGACTGAGTAAAAACAAACAATGTTGCTGTAAACGGTTGCTGCGTCATAATTCGCATACTATCCTTCCTAAATAGTATTCGCAATCAGAATTAGTGTGTCCTAAATAGCAGTATGTTGAAATGAGTATTCCAAAGATACACAGATGGTCTACTTTTTCCGGTTAGAATCTGAAGTGCAGATCCGTGAACACTCTAACGGCTAATATTGCTCCAAACCCTTTGCACTGTGGATGAGGATTCGATTAGATGATGTTATCGACATTATATTTCATCTGCAACAACACTGTGAACTTTTATAAAGATACGTTTGGTCATTAACCTGCAAACGCTTAAGGAGAGTTTTAGACATAAAAGACCCACAACTGGCAGTTCCACGTGCTACTACATGTCTCTCTGGTACGATAAGGACATTAAATGTAATTGAATGTGGAAGATTTTTACTGTGACAAGATGATTGACAGGGCAGTTTAAACTAAGTAGTAGGCCTATGACCCAAAGCTTGCCAACTATTCTGCTCAAAATTATGTACTTTTTCTTCACAAAAACAGTACTGTACATCCTTTTAAGTAGGCGAATTAAAACGCAGCAGGTGATCTACTGTGGCCAGCAGACGCTTATCTTTCACTGGGCAAGCATTACCTAATTAATATTCACGAGGCAAGCTGAAAAGGTTCATAATGTGCCCTTCTGGACTTTTTCCAAACCTTCCGACGGCCCTGACATTATCAGCTTTGCAGTTCACATCATTCAGTTCGTTTATCACAGGAAGCATGTGTTTATAGTTTGTGAATGCGGTATACTGCATTTACAAAACGCAATCTGGTTTCTGCCTCAGGGAAAAATTTGTAATAAGACACAAGGAAAAAAAAAGACCTTTGTGTGAAAAGTCTCACTTAGGGGCTAGAACTGAGCTGTTAAATCAAGACCGCCCTTTAGAGAGGTGATTTTTATCCGACTTGGTCTGCATCGTTACGGAGGGAAGAATGTCACGTAAGCAAAAACCAGGGTACAGCTTTAACAGGGCATTGCCTAAGAGGATTCAAAAGCAAATTTATTGTGCAAAATCCAACTGGAGAGGGATTCAGCAGGAAGGAAACGCAACACAAACGGACAGCTCATTAAGATGTGATCTAACACCCTCATTAAAGGACCAGTTCACACAATGAAACGGAAATTCTGACACCATTTACTCACACTCATGTAGCTCTAAGAGCTTTCTGTACTGTGTATGTAAGAGCAGTTTTTTAGCATTAGTTTTGGGTGAACTGATTAACAAGTTCCTCGTGTTCTTTCAGGAAGACACCGGTGGCTGTAGTGTCACTGAAGGACAGCTTGTTGCATACAAAAAAACATCCTTGGCACTTCTGTTACCTCCCTCTCCTGTCTCCAGATCTTGTCTTATTGACCTCTCGTGCCCTTTTCTCTCTCAGTCCGGTTGATGGAAACGGTGCAATCATTTAACATTTCATAAAGGTCAACTTGAAAAACTCAAAGGGCTAAATATTGATAATGTCTGTGCATTGACTGACATTTCTCATTTGTTATGAGCGCTAGGACAAAAGATTGAAGGTTCTGCAACAGGGGAAGGGTGAATCACCGCTCGGCATATCAGCTCAGTGATTTGCTAAATTGAGCTACAACACCTAAACTTGCTGATCTGAGCGAATGAGAATCGTGTTCCCGGTGCAGACAACGGCTTGGCTTTTTTTTGTAGCAATAAACAAAATAATTGTAAATATGAATTATTATAATAATTAGAATAGGTTACACTTTATTTTTAAGTTGTCCGTGTTACAGTGTAATTATACATTCAAGTACTGATTAATAATAATTCATATAATAATAAATACACTGTCAAAAATGATATGATCAATAAGTTCTGACAACATGTGTTTTTACATTGCTTTAACTCATAAAAAAAAGTTGAAACTTGCTTCTTATTTTGATAAGTTCTACAAAATTAAACAATTTTTTTTAAACGTCAGTTTGATGTAATTTAAGTTGAACTGACTTAAATTCAAGTTGATTGTACTTAATTTAAGGCAGGAACTTTTTGTGTACATGTACTTACTATAGGGTTAGGAAAAGGGGTTGGTTTAGAGTTAGTTGCATGTAATTATGCAAAATACTACAGTAACTACATGTAACATGTGTAACAAGGACACTGTAAAATAAAGCGTTACCTTAGAATATAAAAAAAGAAATCTGAACAAACATTATATTCAGGTAAATAATGCTGTTGAATGCTGTCATAATGCTGATAACACTTCTGTTTGAAAAATAAAGATAAATCAATTAATATAATATATCATCAGATAATTATAATTATCCATTTAAAAATATACTTTTATCTTTTAAAATTTCTGCAAATAGCATCAATGCAGTTAGCTACTTTTTGTAACTAGTTTATAAATAACTTGCCTTTCAAGCTTTCACAAACTTTGTTATTTTCACATTTATTTTGATTATTTGCCACAAGACATTTAACAAATTTAAAAAGCTAACCATATTAATACAGCAAACATATACATTATGATTTAAAGATGAGGTTTTAAATATGGATAACAATACCTTTTGAATTTATAGATGAGGAACACTGCTAAACCCACCACCACCACAGAGAGGAGCATGAGCATAGCTGAGCCGCTGTGATTCTCGCTTGTGTCCACTAGAGGCGCTAGACACAAGGGAAAATAAGGCAGACGAGCTGTTGTCAGTGCACAGTCTGGCATGCTTCCCACCCTCCTTTTAATAAACAGACACAAAACTCATTTCTCACAAACTCATTTCTCACAACCATACAACCAATGTCATATTATATGATCACTTTCATCTTTGGGTGAACCATTCCTTTAAGTTGCAAGTCTTTCTTGCCTCGTTCATATTTAGAAACAACACTCTTTGATTCCAATGCATTACCTGCTGATAAATGAGCAGCGTATACCGTGATCTGGACTCCTGGTCTGAGTGTGAACTGAACCAGATTCTGATTCAGAGCACTGAGCACCAGTTCTGAGAGCTGAAAGGAAAATCACATCATCACATAATCATTTTCATAAACAAGACAACGCTGCCATTCTATACATCCAAATCTGTTATTAAATTATATAAACATATATATCACGTAACCCCGAAATAAGATATTTGTGCCCTGTATTTGATTTCCCCGTTTGTGAGCCGAGTGAGTCCTGATGCATTGCACTGTAGGTTGAGGCATACAAGCGTGATGTTTGTATTACATGAGCCGGTATCACACTGGGAAAGACATTTCAGCATAAATCAACTCTATCACCTTCACTCACAAATATAGATATATGACATGGGTGGGATCTCATTTAGGCCTAACATCTCACTCTTCTCCCTCAAACACACACAGAGCCCTTGACTGTCAGGCTCTTTTATGTATGCATACATCTTGAAAGCTGATCACAATTTACCTCCCAACATGAAGCCCTTTCTTGTTTGTTTTTGTGCTTGATTATGACGGATCAGGGTTTTTTTTAAGGGTCATTCTTAAACATTGTGCTTACAGTTTGATTTTTTTGTGTTTTTTTTGTATTTTTCTTAAACTGTCTTTGAAAATTTTTTGTAGTCTTTTTAAAAAATATATAGTTTACAGCAAAAAAAAAAAATCTGTTTAAGTGTTAATATAATTATCGTAAAGGGGTTGACAGGAATTTAAGATCATTATGGATGATAGACAGATAGATAGACAGATAGATAGACAGATAGATAGACAGATAGATAGATAGACAGATAGATAGATAGACAGATAGATAGATAGACAGATAGATAGATAGACAGATAGATAGATAGATAGACAGATAGATAGACAGATAGATAGATAGACAGATAGATAGACAGATAGATAGATAGATAGATAGATAGATAGATAGATAGATAGAGATAGATAGATAGATAGATAGATAGATAGATAGATAGATAGATAGATAGATAGATAGATAGATACAAATTGCACTTTGTTTCATAAACAATTCTTAAGCTTTACCTTGAGTTCAGTGATGATGGTGTTAAACCTCATACAAAAGCACTTCCTGTTCCAAGAGCCCCTTTTTTCACTCTTTCTTCCCAAGCTTTATTAAATCTGTCTCATTTACTAAATGACTCCTGACTTATTTCTGCGCTCCTTTATTTCTTTGTCGCTCACACCTTCTGTCTCCCTTATTCCTCACCCCTTTAAAATTAGACCATTCCATGAATAATTACATTCTTTATAAATTGTACCAGGGTCAGTAAGTCTATTATACTTTTTTAATAAGGCTATCTACACATTATACTTTGAACATACCATCCTTGAATTGAGATTTATGAGGATCTGCTATGAAAGGTCCTTTATTCAAGGTAGGTTTGGATGAGAACAAAAAAAAAAAAAAAAAAAAAAAATGCACCCCTGCACAGACACCCACAAAATGCAGATATCCCTCTTTCATATGTGATATAATCCCTTTGGCCCATAAGAACTGAATGATCTAGTGGATGGATTACTAATGACCTTCTCTACCGTATGTATGGTGAGAAATCACTGCCTCAAAAATACAGATGACTCTGCATTGTGATTTTGGAGGATATGAGCCATGCATCTTCTCATATTCAGTAATGGCTGTTCTCAGTTTTGCCCAAAATTACCAATGACCTAAAGAAGAAACCCTCAACCGCAGGTGAGAAAGATAATAAATGAGAAAATCACATTGAGCTTTGACATCCACATCAGGAAACCACTTATTCTTTTTTAAAGTTCCCCTGTGGTGAAAATCAAGCCTTTAATATGTGTTTTTAATATGCTTTAAGACAAACCATGTGCAAATTTATCACAGACTACCTTGTAACCAATCACGTCAACGTGTGATCGTCAACGAGTGGATCTCTGAGCTGGTGTGAGTGAGTGAGTGGAGGCGGGGCTCATTTGCATTTTCATAGAACCGTGTATACTAAATGAGGCAAGGGTGTAGAGTTACATTCAAGCTATTTTAAGGCATGCATTTTTTTATGAAAAAAAAAACTAACAAACATTTAAAGCTGTAAGTTTGATGATCAAAGATGAGTTTTAAGGGATACAATTATTGACTAAAGGGGGACTTTAACAGATACTTTCTGAAGTTGCAAATGAAAGTGTATTTATACCAATTATTTAATCTCAGAAGAAAACTGAACAAGAAAAATCGGGTGTAAGTGTGAACCAGTAAAAGGGTTTAATCAAGTGTTAAACAAGCCAACATTGACATCTGCTGGAGACCATAAGAAACTCTTGTCAAGATTCCCATTTTATCCACTATCCGTAAAAATGTATTTGAAAAAAAAAGGACTGATGATAATATGTTCTTTCTTCTGATCAAGAGACACACGCAAAGCAAAACTTTCGTAAGCTGAGTTTTTCATGACAGAGATGGGCATCAAAGTGTGAAGATCATGCATAATGTCCGATACTGTAAGGCTTATGTCCAGTACCTGGTCTAAATGAGTAGCTGTTTTGTCTGGCTTGCCCTCTGTCAGCTGTTTGTCTGGTAACAGGAAGAACTCGGCCGCTGTGGGAAGTCCAGGCAACACAGTGACCAACAGCTGTTCAGGATTCACTCCTGTCGCCTGAAGACCAAGAAACAGAGGATTAGAGAAACACAAGAATCAACTGAGGTAAAAAAGACAAGGCCTTTAACTCTTATGTTCTCGTGCAACTGACCTTACAGTTTTAATGTTTGGGGTCCCAGTCCAGAAACATCAATAATGTATATATAATATACTTTTCTATGATCATGCAACAAGCCTCAAAAAGTGTTTGTATTCAAAAAGTATTCAAATAGAAAACAGTTATTTTAAATTGTAATAATATTGCACAATATTACTGTTTTTACTGTATTTCTAATCAAATCCATAACATTAAATAATCCTTTTTACTTAATATTATTATTAATACTATTACTTATTTATTTTAGTGTCCTATTTATCATTAAGGTCAATTACAGCTTCAATACATTTAAAGGTTTAGTTCAAAAATGTTAACTTCAGCATAATTCACTCCCGCATGTCTTCTATATGGGTTGAGACGATTTGACATTGAAGTCATACATAATTTGTTCTCATTCTTGCAACAAATCAGTTCAGAATTCAGTATTTCTCCTTTTTAACACACACACACAACAACTTGTAGTTAAGTCAGGTTTGGACCAAAATGAGGGTACATGAGTATTTTTGTTTCTGTTTCAGACAGAATATAAATATATAAAATCCTCCCTGGGTCATATTGCAAGGTCACAACGTCCACCGCGCTCCTGTTCATATGGCCAGTGCAACACTCATTACAAACATTACCAATAAACAATTGGAGCAGAACACGCATATGGCTCACATGAGAACCATTATTCTCAAGTGTCATATTCCATAAACATTCACAAAGAAAGTCCCAATGTTCACTTATAACAGCTTCTTGAAAATGCCACGGGGTACGTGAGGGAGAACACGGATGATTATTTCAGTCTGTCATGCCATATGTTTGAATATTTGTGTTTTTCCTGTCACGGTGATGGCAGTGACTTCATCAGTGAAGGCGAGTCAAGAAGCTGATGTTTCACAAGCAAAGTGTGGAGCAAGAAAACCCAGCAAAGATCCTGACTACACTTATATTTTTGCACTTTTTACATCTGGAATTTATATTTTGAGACTCAAATTAGCCAAATAGCACTTTAAATTGAGATTCTCTAAAGGTCGTGAACAAAGTACACAGGTCAAGTACTTGAGTAAACATAAATATTACTCCAGTAAAAGTACTCAATTTCAGTTTTACTTGAGTAAAAGTACAAAAGTACTTGATATTATTTGTACTTATGTATAAAAGTAAATTTACTGATGATGAACCATGTATTTATTCTAGTCAGCTCATTCAGACCACATCGTTGAATCAGTGAGTTGTTGACTCAAAAACAGTTGCAATTGGATCCAATTTGCGAATGAATTGTTCAATGTTATTTATGAACCAATTTAACTGATTCACATGAAAGAATCAACTCTCGTTCCCGAATCGGACATCGCTCTTGCGTCTCAGAGGGGGAGGCGATTTCTTCCTTTTGAAATATTGAGGAACGATATGTTTTTACGGAATGTAGTGAAGTAAAATATGAAAATACTCTTGAAAAAGGTACTTGCGTACAGTAAAACTACTTTGTTACTATATTCATCACTGGTTTTTGGTGGTAATGTCATGACTAATGCAATGTCTATGAAACAGAACTCTGTGTGAAGACCTTATGCTCACATTTGATGCCCAAAACATCTTAAAAAACACCGCCTGAAATGTCTGTTTCATTAGAAGACGCCACTACGTTTCAGATTATGAATATTCTTGCATACACTCATGCGAACTGCATGCAAAAAGCACTGAAAGACATTAGGTGAGACACAGTTCAAAAGAAAGGAAAAATATTGTTTTCTTTTCTATCCAAATGTTTACCTGAGCATTAATATTAATAAATAGGCTTTCCTCCAAGGAAAATAAATAAACAGATACAAGTGTATATCTGTTAAAATACACTGATGACTTCAAAGCAAACAGACACGGACAACGTTGAGTTTATAGAGTTGTTAATTTCAGTATAAGTAATTTCAGGGCTGTTTGCTTATGCTGTATTATTTTAAATATACAATGAATCATTTAGATTGAACTCTTTAATGCCAGATTTTTTTTGTGGTAAATGGTTTGAACTCACCTGCACCATAGAGGTTTTAATGACTCGACTCACATCGAGTCTCCATTCGGACACATCAGGGTTGTGATCATCCAGATTGGATGAAAAGGCAAGAAGATGAGATCTGAAGAATTCTGTTATTGGAATATAACAAAAAGTCTTATATTCTTACAATTATAAGGTGTTTTTTTTATCACAAATCATTTTGGAGAGGCTTGTGTTGCAGCATTTGTTTTCAACACGTGGATTTACTGTGTGATATAGTGCTTGGAATGGGTTTTGAATGGATTTCATTTCGACTTCACTTTACCATGACGCATTTCGGAGGATATCCAATGAGAAAAATGTGGCGTGGGGCTGATTTTTTTTTTTTTTTTTTTTTTTTTTAATGCATCAAGAATTAATTGCATTGTAAAATGTGATTAGTGTATTCTACATGATGGGTTCTCTACACGATAAGCATGGTTGAAAATGAAGAGACCTTGGTGATGATCAAAATAGATTGTTTTTTAATATCCACCATTGAATTTCTGAAACAATTTTGATTTTATGTTGACTTAACTTCCATTATATATGAATGTAATATTATGGAGGTGCTGTTACCGGTATATACATTTAATATTTATATTTTATTTTATTTCAGTTACCAAACACATTTTTTTTAATTAGTTTTTGTTTCAACTAACAAAAACACTGCTCTTTTTAGGTGAACTCACCATGGACAGCGACGGTTTTCCTGTCTTGTAGGATGTTATTCCCGGCGGAAACCTGCACAGTGACAACACTGATTCCCTCTCGAGAGAACGTGAACGCCACACTCCCCTCCAGCGTGATCACGGGCTGTGAATACAGCGTGAAAGAGACTCTCAAGAGGATGCCCTGTCAGCGTAGTCTCATTGAAGATGCCAACTTTATTTACATGGCAGCCGGTGAGGCAAAAACACGCACAGACTGAGTCATGCACAGGTGTCCAGTGAGTGACACATGGAGAATTTACCTCTGAATTATTCCCCAACCACCAGATATAGGTGACTGTTCCCACTTGGCTTGGCCAGAGAACCACCGTCAGATTGACTTCTTTATTTTTCACAGCGACAAAAGGGGCGGAGAGATGAACAGATTCCAGATGACCTGCTCCAAGAGAGAAATAAAAATAAAAGTGAGGTCGGTTAAGCCAGAGTGAAACAGTGTTCGCTAGTTCTCAAATCTTCACTTCATCATATTCAAACCCGCTGTGTTAAAAACAGATGAGAGAACCCGTTTGTTTTGTTTTAGTGACAAAACTCTGTAACACTTTGAAAACGTCTACGAAAACCATTTACATACTCTACACTTCGACTGTCAACTAGCAGTCCAGTGTTTCCTCTAGGATTTTTTCCAGCTGTGGTGGCAGGCCCATTTCCCCAGGGGGACGGGGCGTGGCCCATGAGTGATATTCCCATAGGCCACGCCCCCTTGCCCCAGGTGTTGAAACCTCCCCTAAGTATTATAATATGAAAGGCTCCAATAAGAGCGGCAAAGCCATTATGCGCATCCCGTGCGCAAAATGATGCACTTGAAGCAACGCAAAGTCACAGCGCGCAGCGCTTCGCATTGAAAAGTTCAAAGCACAAAGCGAAGAGAATAGATTATATCTATATCTATCTATCTATCCAACAGTTTATTGAGCCTTTTCTTTTAAGAGTTTTAAATGTCAGTTACAGTGCGCATGAAGAACAATTCATAGCGCTCTCTACTCCAGTGCTGTAATCTAACAGACACCCGGGAGAAAGGAATATGATTTAGAAAGGGCAATAAACTCCAGACCAGCAAGATAAAGGCATTTTATGCAAACCATAGAGCTTTATCTACAAAAAAAGTATAATAATGGGAACATTGATCTTGAACAGAGTGTCGTCGTGTTACTGTCGTAACCGAACGCGACGCGGTGTTTGAATGCTGACTGAGGAGAGATGAGTTTCCATTAACTTTAACTTAAATATTAATTTTACCTCACATTACGCTATTGAATGACTTTAGAAGTCTTGGAATAAACTTGATTGTGCTTTACAATGTTTTATGCCTTTAGCTTAAGAATAACACAATAGTATGCACAATATCGGACCTCACTGAGAAGCTGCAGCCGTGGCGGGATGATTTTAGGTGTGGCGGCCCGCCACGGCAGAATCAATGTTGCGGAAACACTGCAGTCATTAGACTATTAGTAGACTCTCTGCTTAATATTTGCTAATACTTTATTTTGATGGTCTCCAAATAATTATTTAAAAAAAAATATATAATAATAATGACATTTTAACCATTTTCCCTCCATTGACGGAAATTTCCGGCTTTCCGTGTTTTTACTATTATATGGTAGGGGGCGATATTACGCATCTCCTGAAAGAGTACTGATTCTCCTGATCAAAACGAGAGGCAGAAACAAGGAGAGGCATCCAGCTGCAGCCCCGCAGACTCACCTCCGGGTAGACACCAGTGGCTGGACACCAGTGGATGGACAGCAGACGTCATTTCCGTATCGTCATTCACTTTTCAAATTGACGTCATTTCCGTATCGTCATTCACTTTTCAAATTTGACGTGCCATGCAGATGTCAGCGGTAAGAAAAAATAATAAACTGTCAATGATTTATAGGTCATGTCAGAATTCAAATGCACAAACTACCTAGTTAAAAAAATTGTCTTGTTTTCAAGGTACTGTGTCGTGTTTTTTTAAAGGTATTAGTGAACTCCAAGTGAACTCTGGTGTGCCTCAATTCTAGAGCTAGGTTGCTACAGTAAGTTATTTCAATTTGCACACAGCTTTTATATTATATATTTTAAGTCATAAAAGTAAAATGACAATACGGAAAAGACGTGTGCAATTAAGACTGCAAAGAATGCTGTCTATCCACTGGTGAAAATATAAAATAAATATGCTGTCTATCCAGAGGTGAAAATATAAAATAAATATGCTGTCTATCCAGAGGTGAAAACAGAAAATAAATATGCTGTCTATCCAGAGGTGAAAATATAAAATAAATATGTCAATCCAGAGGTGAAAATATAAAATAAATATGCTGTCTATCCAAAGGTGAGAACTAAATATGCTGTCTATCCAGAGGTGAAAATATAAAATAAATATTCTGTTCATCCAGAGGTGAGAACTAAATATGCTGTCTATCCAGAGGTGAGAATATAAAATAAATATTCTGTCCATCCAGAGGTGAGAACTAAATATGCTGTCTATCCAGAGGTGAGAATATAAAATAAATATTCTGTTCATCCAGAGGTGAGAACTAAATATGCTGTCTATCCAGAGGTGAAAATATAAAATAAATATTCTGTTCATCCAGAGGTGAGAACTAAATATGCTGTCTATCCAGAGGTGAGAATATAAAATAAATATTCTGTTCATCCAGAGGTGAGAACTAAATATGCTGTCTATCCAGAGGTGAAAATATAAAATAAATATTCTGTCCATCCAGAGGTGAAAATATAAAATAAATATTCTGTTCATCCAGAGGTGAGAACTAAATATGCTGTCTATCCAGAGGTGAGAATATAAAATAAATATTCTGTTCATCCAGAGGTGAGAACTAAATATGCTGTCTATCCAGAGGTGAAAATATAAAATAAATATTCTGTTCATCCAGAGGTGAGAACTAAATATGCTGTCTATCCAGAGGTGAGAATATAAAATAAATATTCTGTTCATCCAGAGGTGAGAACTAAATATGCTGTCTATCCAGAGGTGAAAATATAAAATAAATATTCTGTTCATCCAGAGGTGAGAACTAAATATGCTGTCTATCCAGAGGTGAGAATATAAAATAAATATTCTGTTCATCCAGAGGTGAGAACTAAATATGCTGTCTATCCAGAGGTGAAAATATAAAATAAATATTCTGTCCATCCAGAGGTGAAAATATAAAATAAATATTCTGTTCATCCAGAGGTGAGAACTAAATATGCTGTCTATCCAGAGGTGAGAATATAAAATAAATATTCTGTTCATCCAGAGGTGAGAACTAAATATGCTGTCTATCCAGAGGTGAAAATATAAAATAAATATTCTGTTCATCCAGAGGTGAGAACTAAATATGCTGTCTATCCAGAGGTGAGAATATAAAATAAATATTCTGTCCATCCAGAGGTGAGAACTAAATATGCTGTCTATCCAGAGGTGAAAATATAAAATAAATATTCTGTCCATCCAGAGGTGAGAACTAAATATGCTGTCTATCCAGAGGTGAAAATATAAAATAAATATTCTGTCCATCCAGAGGTGAGAACTAAATATGCTGTCTATCCAGAGGTGAAAATATAAAATAAATATTCTGTCCATCCAGAGGTGAGAACTAAATATGCTGTCTATCCAGAGGTGAGAATATAAAATAAATATATGTCAATCCAGAGGTGAAAATATAAAATAAATATATGTCCATCCAGCGGTGAAAACGGAAATTAGCGGCGAAACGGAAATGACGGAGAAAAGGGAAATGACGTAGGCTGTCTCTGGTGTCCAGCCAGTGGTGTCTACCCGGAGGTGAGTCTGCGGGGCTGCAGCTGGATGCTATTGGGGACAAGAGCTATAATATGCATGTCAAATAAAGCGATCATCAACATTAAACGGCATATAAATCAAAACTGAATGAAATGTCGATCCAGGACGAGGTCTAGGACTGTGCAACCTTAGTGGCTGTTGATGGACTCGATCTACTCCATCTATGTTTTGGTCATTGTTCTGAATTATATGGATGTAGTCTTTGACAAAAATGCAGTTTTCTCAGATTTTTGCTCAAAATATTGCTTTCTTTATGAAACCCACATTCAAGTGTTGATAAGAAAGTAATGGATGAAGCTAGTAGCCTATAAAACTTTTGTTGTTGTTGTTTGAATGCAGAGGGTCTGTTTTTTCTTTTTGATATATTGCATATTCAGATATTCACACAACAAAATATTCTGGGGGCCATGACATTTTTGAGAAAATGATCAAATACACTGGCGGTGACTGCTTTAAAAAATAAAATGCTGGCAGGGAAAAGTTAAATTAAAATATTATTTCACAATATTACTGTTTTACTATATTTATGATCAAGTAAATGCAGTCTTGGTGAGCATAAAAGACTTCTTTCAAAAACCTTAAGAAAAAAAAAAAACACTTTCCAACCCCAAACTTTTAAACGGTAGGCTATGTATGTGGCCAAGTTATGGTGGAATGCGGTTTTTGTTTCAAAAACACTTAGTTATATTGACTGATATGAATAAAAAAAGACAAAAGAATACAAAGTTACAACACAAACTAAACATCCTCTTAATGATTCCACCATATATTAATTCATTCACAAATACTTCTCTTAGGGACACAGAGCCATCTGCGTGTGAATTTCAGCTCATGCACCAAGGGCCCTTTTTGCTTTGCCTGGCACGACAGGATTGACAGATTGTAAGCGTTTCGTCTCCCCGATCAATATGTCAGTGTGGAGGCATCTGTCTGCCTGAATGTAGCGGGGGATGGCAAGTTCACTGAGTAGGTGGACATGAGAAAAAGGCTGGAAATTTCAATAAAGATGCTCAGATAATTGCTGAAATGTGATGAGCTTCCTATAGCATAAACACAGACTGAAACCACACACACACACACACACATAAAAGATACAAGAACTCAGGCCATCTGTTCTTAGAATGTGCTAAAATAACAGCTTCCAACATTAGTACAAGACTTTGTTACATAACAGGATAGAGTACTTTGTTCGATTTTCGGCATGAAGTCTAATTCATATTCTGGCCAAGAACCACCCACGTAGACAGGAGGAGGCCATTTGACCAACATGTGAAATGACCAACCACACTTTTTCTTCTTCTTCAAAACATTAAGGGGCAAGTACATCCGAAATGATGCTTTTTGATGACTTTTCAAACCTTTTAGAGGCATAAATGCAGTTCAATAATGGTCTTAACTATATATTATAGAGGCAAAATACAGCTGCACACTCACTTAAGCCTTTCATATGCACTATTTGTTAAACAAACCATATTAAACAAGCTAAAATGTGGTAACAATTAATTAATTCGGTAACACTTTATTTGGATAGTCCACTTTAGACATTCTAATAATAACTACAAGTGTATCTTTTTAACTACATGTCAAATAGCAGTCATTAGAGTATTAGTAGACTGTCTGCTTAATATCTGCAAACACTTTATTACGATTCTTCCTAAACAGACATTCTACTACAAAGTAACTTTGCAAGTATATGTTAACTTATTCTACAAACCCTAAACCTACCAGTCTACTAATATTCCAATGAGAATAAGTTGACATGTAGTTGCACATTAATGAGAGTTTACTGACATGTAGTTGAAAAATTACTTGTAGTTAGAAGACTATCGAAATAAACTGTTTCACTTAAAAACAATCATATATAAGAGTAATTTGTTTGGAAATCAGACCACACGGTCTGTGCTGTATGGTTTTAATTTATTAAGAAGAAAAAAAAAAACGACTTTTAAGAGATTTATTTGGGATTCGGACTATCGAGGTTGTGTTGTATGTATTTGATTCACTAAACAGAATCGACAACCGAATACATTGTATTTAAAAAAAAAAAAAAGTAGGCGAAGAAGTCCCAGGATGACATACTACTTCCACCGAGATTCTGAAGTGTGCGTTCGATGGACACTTTTCTATCCCATGAGGCCACAGGAGAGGATTTATGAATGGCAGTGAAGTAACACAACTGACGCTGATAGGTCACGTGACAGAGACAACATGGTGGATGTAGTACGTCCGAATTTCATTCATACAACCCATATTCATACTATATAGAACATATTTTGTAACGGCCGCAAAGTAAGTTCAAATACAAATGTAGTACTCATCCACCGGATGCACAGTGTATGTTTTATGTCATAGAGAATCACGAGAATTAGAATCAAATATTCCAAATATTTGCAATAAAACCCCAAAACGTCCTTGATTGAAACTCTTGAATATCTTTTTAAGAATACATGCAACAAACCTCACAAACACTGCCAAATCTTCCTCAGAAGTGCTCGTAGCCTATACTAATATATTGTATAGTTTTCTCTGCAGTATAAAATTGGTAGGCTACATTGTGTAAAAGTAAATCTGTCATACTCAAAAAGAATGAAGTCTTTAGTTTTAGAATTAAATCCTACAGTTTTACAGCTGCTAATTGTAAAAGTTACACTAAGTAAAGTTCATCAGACCTGTATGATACTTTGCGTCCTCAAGACCTTCATCGTACACCATCGTGTCTCTCAGCAATAACTAAGAGGGATGATTTTAATCTGGTGGTCCAGTTAGAGACTATGAGCTAGAAATCTAGATCGCTTAATGTGGAGTGCAATATGACCAAGGCCAAATGAGATCTTTCTGGTCAATAAAGCATAAATGAGCTCACAGTGCTCTTTAAAATACATTAAGGATATAAAAGTGGAACACGATATGGCTGTCTGTATTATGCATAGTGTTACTCGCCCTCCCACGTCTTGGCTTACATGTAATGTGTAGGAAGAGGAGCACAGTTTCAGAGCCCAGACTGTTCTCCGCCGTGGCTGACACTCGGTAGATTCCAACGTTCTTGTAGATGTGTTTAATGCCATCTTCAATAGAGCTCACGTTGGAGTAGGTGAAGGCGTTTCCATCACCGAAATCCACCGTGATGCTGGTTTTAGATCCATCACCCTGAGGAAAAAGGCAATAACATGAAACATCGAGTCTGACTGAAAAAACAACAACAAAAAAACAGCCGGGCTGGTCTAGCTGGTCTTTCTTTAGAGTACTTTCTGTAATATCTGAGTTTTTTTTTGTTTTTTGAGGCAGGAAGCAAAACTTGTTGCTGACTACGACATTGCCAAAGCTCTGAGTACGATTCATTCAACTGTCAGTTCATCTGCTTTGGAGGGCGTCTTCTCTGCCCAGAGCGGAGATCTACCATGGGAAAACGTTGCTTTTGTGCAGGCAAAACACTCTCAAAGAAGTTCTCAAATCTCAAAGATAAAACATGCCTACTTTATGGTGAGGACGAGGGTTATCTCTGTTCTTTGGGGGTTATCAGTAGATTCAATATAACTTCACAAGTCAGTTTAAATTGTTCAATTGGAGTAAACACACTACCGTTCAAAAGTTTGGGGTCAGTAAGACTGAAAAAAGGGGGCATTTAACTCTTTCCCCGCCATTGACAGAATTTTCCGGCTTTCCGTGTTTTTACTGTTATACTCGGACTTTCCGGTTTCAAGTACATCGTTGTCGTGTAAATGTACCCTAAACAGGACCGTGACCGTTTTAAACAAGTTTTAAATTATTTCTTGAGCAGCAAATCAGCATATTAGAATGATTTCTGAAGGATCATGATTCACTGAAGACTGG
The DNA here is from genome assembly GCA_030578255.1 of Tiaroga cobitis. Lineage (NCBI taxonomy): Eukaryota > Metazoa > Chordata > Actinopteri > Cypriniformes > Leuciscidae > Tiaroga > Tiaroga cobitis. The sequence goes on from CM060591.1 coordinate 49,213,388, forward strand.
AGTAATGATGCTGAAAATTCAGCTTTGCATCCCAAAATATATTCAAATAGAAAACAGTATTTCAAGGCAGAAGAAATAACAGTACCTGTGTTTTCTTTGCGCTATAGGAGTTAGATGCTATTTGAAATATTTCAGCAAAAGAAATACATAATTTTGTCAGTGAAAAGTGGTGCAGGGAACACTGAATCTGTCTGTACCTCCTCCAGGAACACAAGTAAGGTGACGTTGCTGGCCAAAGTAGCGGTTAGCTTCCCTTCGCTGGTCACTAAGTGGAGGCCGCGAGGGGCCTGGCTAGGGCACAGCTGCCTACGAGCCGTGTACTGCTCCATCACCCCACCGGTGCAGTTGTTAGACACCACCTTTCTGTACCTGCACACACACATACGCATACAACGCATTCCCATTAAAACCTATTCTCAAAACGATTGGCACTGAAATTACAGTGCTTATCTGTGACAGTGAAAACACACAAAATGTCTAATGAGTCACACATCAAAATCATTTTTGAATACAGATGGTGAATTTTTCTCTCTCACACACAAGCTTTCTTAGCGATCTAAAAACTTTATTTCCTTTCCTATATATATATATATATATATATATATACACAATAGTCAACATTTGAAGTGGATCAAAGTTTATCAAAGTTATACATGAAATTTGAACAATACCCGTTCTTGTCTTAGGACAACTTTGATTAACTTTTTTGATCCACTAAAAATATTGACTACTGTATATATATATATATAAAAAACATGACTGTTATGTTTATTCTCAATACTGGGTACAAACATACAAGATATCTACTGCAAATTTAGAGAGATGCTCTTCCTCAATAATAAACAATTTATGAGTTGTTAATACAGTAATACAGCTAGTAATTAGAGATGCACCGATTGATCGGCTGGTAACTGGATTCGGCCGGTTTTCACGTGATCGGCCATGATCGGCGAACCGGCCGGTCAGTCTGACATATTCCGATTTTATGCCGGTCAAATGCATTCGGGCGCCGCATGATTAACATCGCGCAACATCAGCATCACACGTGCACACGGAACGCGCACATGTAGGAAACCTCATGAATTATAGCCGTTTCACACCGCAAGGTGCAGCGCGTTTTTTTTGTTTTTTGTTCGGCGTGCATGTTAATCAATGAGTGCATTCACACCGGGAGCCGGAGCAGCGCGTGAGCGTCGAGCAGGAGCGTCGCGTGAGCAACAGTGAAGCGCGTGTTTCGGCGCCGAATCTATTTTTGCTGCGCTCAATTTAAGTGAAAGCACACTTTTGATGGACAAAATAAATATGGTTTCATCCAAAAAGTGCCCAAAATGCAAATAATTTGCATGTCTGGTGTGTTTTAACAAGAACTGAAGTAGGCTAGGCTATGTCAGAAAGAAAATGAAGACTCAAAAATATTTATAGAAAATTTACCCATTTAAACTTGTTTTTATTATTTCCCAATCGTTTCCCTGCACATGCTCCACTTGTCCTGTTTAGCTTGGCTCGACATGTGTCAGATGAGAGAAGAACTGTTTGAGAAATATAACTTGCCATTGATACAACAAGTGATTGCAATAGGCCTGTGTGTGTGTGTGTGAGAGAGAAATATATTTATACTGCAAGGCTATATTTATTTAATTTTTATTTGTTATTTATATATTATTTTATTGCCATTACCTGTTTTCATACAGAAGTTTAGTTTGCTAAATATATCAAATTTTTTTAATTGGATATTGGACGTGAAAAGGAAATGGTTCTTCCATAACACTGCACTTTAGATGTGTGTGAATTTCCCACACTAGGAGTCATTTATATAGTTCTATTTTATAGCGATTATCTGTTCAAAAAATGTTCTATGCAAAATGTTCTATTAAAGAGAAGATAGAAAATAAATATTTGTGCGTGCTGTAAAGTGGTTTGAAAAAATAAAATCGGAATCGGCTAAAATCGGTATCGGCAGGTCAAACTCAAGGAAAAATCGGAATCGGGATCGGCCTAGAAAATTGTAATCGGTGCATCTCTAATAGTAATACAGCTTATTATATATATGACAAAAATATTTATTGAAAAATACTGGAACAGTTTTTTAAATTAATTAAATTCACTATAAAAATCAAAACGGACAATTGAATTTTTTTATGGAACATTGCAGTGTTTATAATAATTAATTTATTTGTGCGCATCATTATTTTATTTTAAATTCACGTGCTCTTGTAATCTTCTTTCCTCTGATGACGTGTTCACTGGCGAGAGGGCGGGATCAACCTGTCACCCGCATAAGATCAACCAATAGCAAACCACAACCATCCAACCAGTTCCCGAGGAATAGAATCATGTCCCGCCCCACATTTTTTCTTGTTCAAGAAGCTGTTTTACTCAGATATACATAACAATAGGGACTAAAAGATTACTACAACGTCCGTTTAATGCCGAACATATCTTAAGTATCTAATTACGTAAATATAAATAACCCCTAATTGATCATTTTCTGCTCCTAGATACAATGTAAGTGACGTCTGATTAGAAAAGCATTACAAATTAATTCACATAAAAACAAATTAGACATATTCCTGAAACAACATTACCATCAACCAGTCATTATTGATCCAGGAACATGTTCAGCATGTGTAAATCACTTTAAATGGTAAGATGCATGTGTCTTCCAAGATCTCACCCAGTGCTGTTGAGGAACGTGTGTTCTGTGGTACAGGTCCGAGACATGGAGGAGGGGGGGAACCAGAATGCTGGAGTACATTTCCCATCAGTCTTTCTCTCGAAACCATAATCACTGTAAAAAAACAACAACACTTGGTAAGAACACTGGGACCACAAAACCTATCAGTCCTCTATTTATTGTTTCTAGGATCATTGACTTCTAATTACTAATATGTCATTTTAACTCACTTTTATTACAGAATTAGCACTGTAAGATCCCATGAAGGAACCCAGGTTCAAGCGCTTTCATCACCAGGACTCCATTGTGATATTTCATTGCAGGGCTTGAACCTACAACCTTTCAGTCACTAAACCCAGATCTCAAACCACTAAGATGAAATCCCACTGGTCTCTCAGTCATCATTACTGGAGAAGGCCATCATAACATTTGTCTTTCATAACTCACAGACTTTTAAAAAAAAAATGGTCCTGCCTTTTTTTTTGTTCAAAGATAGTATTAATAATGTGAAATAATATTGAATTTAATACAAGAGGTCAGAAGGATAATCACCCAGCTATGATTAATTAGACTGAATACTTTTCACCATTATGTGGAATTAGTTATATTAGCTGTATTAGTACCTACATTATAATGACTGAAATGGACTAAATATAAAATATTTTAATTATAATATATTTTTATATTATATATATATATACATACTGTATATATATTAATTTTCTTAACAAATTTATAAATAAAAAAATTGCCAGGAGTTCAAGCACTAGCATCTGTTATTCATGTCCACATTTAATAACTAATGATCTGAGATAAAATTAACATATGTTTGAATTCAACGGCAGAAGAAAAATACTTCGATCCAAAAATAATTAACACCTACATTTTCTACATTTTTAGACCTAACCGTCAGACAACAAAAGCCAAAGTTGTTTGTCCAACAATGCAACTCAACACCCCAATCAAGAAAACAAATTACACTAATTACCACAACAAGTTCCACAGCTACGGCCAGCTTGTGTTGGTAAACGCACAGCGTTTCTCTCCCTGATTAACAACTTCACACTTTGTTCCACGCGGCCTCGAGGGGCCTGCAAATTTGGAACTTTCCAGAACAGCGACATTAATAACTTTGATAATTCAGGGGGAAATGAGGGGAGAGGCCACATTTACATGACGACGAGGAGTGTCAGGAATACAAATGGAGGGTTTAAGCTCCAAAGCGTGAGGCGTGAAATCCTACAGAAGAAAGGGTGGTGGTGACAGATGGAACAGTACCTCTGAGGGACTATGTATTTTCAAGAAGAAACACGTCAATTTCCATCTATCGCTGTTTTTACGCAGCTTGACCGGTTTCCACTTACTGTAGCAAAAATCTTCTCTTCTGCAATACTAATCTGATGAGGACTAGCCACAACTATTCCTTTATTCTGTGTCTTGCGTGAGTCTTGGCAAAATACTGGCTGCAATGCTAAATTTAAATTGGTCAACATTTCTCTTTCATAGCTCCGGAGACTTAATGGAGATCTCAGCAATTATTCATTTAAAGTCCCCCTGTGGTGAAAATCAATCTTTTAATGTTGTTTATGTCTATGTGGCGTTTTTAATGTGTAACCATGTGTAAATTCATGAGTCAACACCATTGCGGAGTATTTTCTCCTTAAAACTGCAGTGAACCAAAGACACGGTTTGAAATCGCTGGTGTTTCTGACGTCACAAACTACCTTGTCATGTCAACGTGTGATCGTCAACGAGTGGATCTCTGAGCTGCGGCGAGTGAGTGGAGGCGGGGCTAATTCATAGAAACGCGTATACTAAATGAGGCAAGGGTGTAGAGTTACATTCAAGCTATGTTAAGGCATGAAGACATTTTTTTTTCAAGGAAAAAACTTTTAAAAATGTCATTTTGGTGATCAAAGAGGAGTTTTAAGGGATACAATTATTGACTACAGGGACTTTAAGTATTAACTTTGTCTCAGATCCTTCTCCTAAAATTTTCTCAGACTGTTGACATGCACTACTGTTCAAAAGTTTTGTGTCATTAATATTTTTTTACAAGGTTTTTAAAAGTCTCTTCCTTTGCTTACAAAGGCTGCATTTATTTGAAGAAAAAAAAAATACAGTAAAAACAGTAATATTGTGAAATATTATTACAGTTTAAAATTTCAGTTTAAAAACCTTTCTATTTGAATCTATTTTGAACCGTAATTTATTCCTCTGACGCAAAGCTGAATATTCAGCATTATTACTCCAGTCCTCAGTGTCACATGTCTTCAGTGAAGTATCACATTCTTCAGAAATCATTCTAAAATGCTGATTTACTGCTCAAGAAACATTTTTTTTTATTATCATTGTTGAATTTTGTTGTGGAAACGGGGTTTTCAGGGTTATTTGATTAATAAAACTAGCAAAAGATAATTTATTTGAAATCTAAATCTTTTGTAACTCTGTAAATGTCTTTACTGTCATATTTGATCAGTTTACTGTGTCCTTGTTGAATTAAAATATAATTTTTACTATTATTATTATTATTATTTTACTAACCCCACGTGCAGTGTGTTCCAAATCAGTCAGGTTCAATTACAGTTATGATCCCTTAGAAGTAGCTGACTTAGACCGTAGACAGCAAAGCAGCTCAATATGATTTAGCTAGTCTGAATCTTAGAAGAAAAACATTTGTTTGCTTACCATTCAAAGTCCGACTCAGTGCAGTCACACGGCTCGGAAATCATCGTGACAGAGTAGGTTTTACCCATAACACACCTTGCTATGGCCTTCAGCTTTCGGTAGACTCTTTTGACACCCATGAGGCAGCGTTCACCCTACAATAACATATATTTCAATAACATACACATACAGGACATGCCTACACATACACACACATATTGTCTCCAATAAAATTGGCATATTGCGTTCTCATCCAGGTTTTTATTTTAGTTCTCACATGAATAATTCATAACAATGAAGCCTGAATTTAGAAAAAAAGACAGACTGGAAAGAAGACGAGAGAAAATAGGAAAGAGAGAGAAAAAAATTCCACTCATTGTTCCATATTTTATATCTCAAATCCAAACTCTGCAGAGTTCATTTTGTGAAAGGTTTCAGGGGTATGGTATAAAGACATATGTGCATTTCTGAAATTTGACTTTTTTTCTCAGAATTAAAAGACATTAACTTGCAATTGCGGGTTATAAAGAGAGAAAAAAAGTAAGAAATGTGGGATCTAAACTCACAATGCGAGAAAGATTTCGCAATTCTGACATTATTTCTCGCAATTGTGACTTTTTTTCTCAAAACTGTGATATAAACACCCAAATGAGAGTGAGAGTTATACAATTGCGTTTTTGCAAGAATTTTTTTTTCAATTCTGACTTTATTTCTTGAAATTCATAGGTTTTTTTTCCTCAGAATTGTGAGATATAAAATCACGTTTGCGAGTTTTAAAGTCCGAATTGTGTGATAGAGAAAAAAAAAATATTTTTCATTTTTTATTCCCTGGCGGAACTAACCTTCCATATTTGTGCTAGTTAAATTTAACCCTTGAAACCCCTGTAACACCTTTGATGTTCCCAGTAAAAAAAAAAAATCCTAATAAATTTTATAAATGTAATAAATAAATCCTAATAAATCGTTATGCTATATTTTCACCAAATACTGGATTCAATCTTTTTGTCAACTTGTTTTCTTACAATTAAAACAGGTTTTGTATTTCTTTTTGGGAGTGATTTAGCTTATGCACCTCAGTTTTTGAGTGAAAAAAAGCATTATTTCAGGATAATTTTGTCAATATTCAACAAAATATGGAAAGCAAATTACACTGTTTATCACACTAGTGTGCCTTAATGTTTAACCAGGAGTTTGTTTTAAAATGCTTTTATTTTGTTCAAAATGGAACAAAGCCACACTTATGGAGTTCCCAGTCAAAAATGACCAGCCTAAAAAAAAAAAAAAATTATAAGGAAGTAGTTATACCCTGTGTGAGAAAGCCAGTAAGTTTAAGTCCAATGCGATAACATTAACTAACACTTTCAGGAAAAAGAAAATCCTCTCCATCAAAATGACCCGAACGCAACATACAGGTTTGTTTTACAGCCGCGGTTCATTGCTCGTCACGTTGTCTTCTTTTTGATCAGACTAAACAGTGCAGAGATGCGCAAACAACGCTAACAGCACAGGATGGTCGACTGCATCGGTGCAGACAATGAATGTCTTCATCTCATCTCAGCGTGTTACTGTATATGTCCAAAGTTGGGTTTTTGACATTGTTCAGTCTTCTGTCAACTTCTGCTTCTCAGAGTTTGTAACAGAGATAGAAAACACCAGAAGGCTTCAGAGGTTAAAGTAGGCCAGTCTACTGCCATGTCCTAACAACTAATATACGTACATCTTTTATTCTCCTGTGAGAGGACGCTTCTGGCTTGACTTTTCCCTGCGAACCCTGTCAGGACCAGTTAGAAATGAATCTCATAACAACAAGAAGCCATTGCGACACGCTTTTTAGTTCGATCTAAATCTTTAGGACTCAACGGAGGGTTTATTACGGTGGAAAGACATGACAAAGCAGAAAGGTATCTGATCAAAACTTTACTGGGCTCCCTTAAATGTAAGGCTTGAGATGCAGAATAGAAAGTGAGTTGAGGACATCAATGACATTAAGATGGGAAGATTCGTTAAGAGGCCGCGCGATTGTCGCACAGGAGACCAAAGGAACTTGGAGCAATTTTTTTTGCACCTTTAATCAAATCTAAAGTTTTTTTGTTTTGTTTTGCTGTTGCATGATACACACCTTCCAGCTTGCAAACCTTTAAAGCTACACTGTGTGATTTTTACCCCCATCTAGCGGGGAAAAGGTATATGACCATCCAGTGAATATTAGTTTCTGTTCCTCTCAATTTCGATTTCGTTTTAACTCCTACGGTGGCCAATGGAGTCCAAGATTAACATGGCTTCCAGTACGACCTCCTCGACACGGTGCCATCGAGTGTTAAAACGCGAAAGGCGAAGCTTGATGTCCCTCTTCGGCTAAAGTACAGACCACGCACAGAAGGCAGCGCAATACTGCTAATCTGCGCCCTATTCTCTCATCCTCACACTCACCTCTCACTCTTTCTATGGGTCTATGGAATTGTCAATCAGCAGTCAATAAAGCTGACTTCATTCCAGCCTTTGCATCTCATTCTACTCTTAATATCTTGGGCTTGACTGAGACCTGGATCCGCCCAGAAGACTCAGCAACCCCTGCTGCTCTCTCTAACAACTTCTCTTTCTCTCACACCCCTCGGCAATCGGGGAGAGGTGGGGGCACTGGTCTTCTCATTTCTAACACTTGGAAATTTTCAACTCTCTCTTCTCTATGCAATAACAACTCATTTGAATATCATGCTATTACACTTACAACTCCCGTGAAGATCCATATTGTAGTTATTTATCGCCCCCCAGGTCAACTGGGAAGCTTTGTAGAGGAGCTGGATGTGTTGCTGTCCTCTTTCCCTGAGGATGGCATCCCACTTGTAGTCTTTGGCGATTTCAACATCCACCTAGCGAAACCGTATGCAACAGACTTCATCTCTCTCCTAGCCTCTTTTGATCTCAAACGCCTCATCACCACCGGTACTCACAAGTCAGGCAACCAACTGGACCTGGTTTACACACGCAACTGTATCACAGATAACATTTTGGTGAAACCTCTCCAAGTTTCAGATCATTTCCTCATTACTTTCAATCTACAACTCACTACCCATGCTCCACCAACCTCCCCACCATTTACTTTCAGACGAAACCTGCGCTCACTTTCTCCGTCCCATCTTTCCTCTGCTGTGTCATCTTCTCTTCCCTCACCCTCACATTTTTCATCTCTGGATGTGAATACTGCAACGGATACTTTATGCTCCATCCTAACCTCCTCTCTAGACAACATCTGCCCTCTCTCCTCCAGGCCAGCACGCACTACTCCCTCTAACCCCTGGTTATCTGAGGTTCTTCGTGAACACCGGACCAAGCTCAGGGCAGCGGAGAGGAAATGGCGCAAATCAAAAGACACATCTGACCTCAGTAGGTATCAATCTCTGCTCTCTGCCTTCTCTGTTGATGTTCACACCGCAAAATCTTCATATTTCCACGACAAGATCAACAGCGCCACTAACACACGTTCACTGTTCAAGACATTCAACTCTCTCCTCTGCCCACCTCCACCACCACCCACCTCCTCGCTAACTGCTGATGATTTTGCTAACTTCTTCACTAACAAAACTACAACTATCAGCAGTCAGTTCTCAGCTTCACACACACAGGAACCCAAACTAACCTCTCCCACAGCCAACAACCTTCTCTCCTCCTTCACTCCACTAACCGAGGAAGAAGTATCTAATCTTCTCCTCTCCAGTCATCCTACCACCTGCCCTCTAGACCCCATACCCTCACACCTTCTACAAGCCATCTCTCCCACACTTCTTCCAGCTCTCACACACATCATCAACTCATCCCTCCACACTGGCATTTTCCCTACAGCATTTAAGCAGGCTCGGGTAACTCCTCTGCTTAAAAAACCAACATTAAACACATCACTTCTAGAGAACTACAGACCTGTCTCTCTCCTACCATTCATTGCGAAAACACTTGAACGGGTTGCTTTTAACCAAGTATCATCTTTCCTGTCTCTGAACAACCAGCTGGATGTCAACCAATCTGGCTTCAAGAAAGGACATTCAACTGAGACTGCATTGCTGTCAGTCACGGAAGCCCTGCGGATCGCAAAAGCTGCTTCCAAATCATCAGTTCTCATTCTACTGGACCTGTCTGCTGCTTTCGACACAGTGAATCATCAGATCCTCTTGTCCGCCCTCTCATCACTGGGCATCACTGGAACCTCCCTCAACTGGTTTGAGTCCTATCTCACAGGTAGGTCCTTCAAGGTCGCATGGAGAGGTGAGGTATCCAAAGCACATCAGCTGACCACAGGGGTTCCCCAGGGTTCAGTTCTTGGACCGCTCCTCTTCTCCATCTACACCACATCACTGGGACCCATCATACAGGCACATGGTTTCTCTTACCATTGCTATGCTGATGACACCCAACTCTACCTCTCATTTCAACCAGATGATCCCACAGTAGCTGTACGGATCTCAAGCTGTCTGGCGGACATCTCGGCGTGGATGAAGGAACATCACCTGCAGCTCAACCTGGCAAAGACTGAGCTTCTCGTCCTCCCTGCCAATCCGTCTCTACAGCACGACCTCACTATCCAGCTAGATTCATCCTCAATCACCCCATCAAGGTCGGTCAGAAATCTTGGAGTAATCTTTGATGATCAGCTGACCTTCACTGACCACATTACAAAGACAACTCGATCATGCAGGTTTGCTATGCACAACATCAGGAAGATCAGACCTTTCCTAACTGAGCATGCAACACAACTTCTCGTCCAGGCCCTGGTCATTTCTAGGCTTGATTACTGCAATGCTCTTCTGGCTGGACTTCCATCATGTGCAACTAAACCTCTACGAATGATCCAGAATGCTGCTGCTCGTCTCGTCTTCAACGAGCCCAAAAGGGCCCACGTCACTCCTCTGTTCATCTCTCTGCACTGGCTACCACTCTCTGCTCGCATCAAGTTCAAGGCTTTGACGCTTGCTTACAGATTGACCACAGGTTCAGCCCCCTCCTACTTCCACTCACTACTACAAGTGTACATCCCTACCAGAAGCCTACGATCGGTCAATGAGCGACGGCTCGTGGTACCATCACAGCGGGGCACAAAATCACTCTCCAGGACATTCTCATTCACAGTTCCATGCTGGTGGAATGATCTCCCCACCGTCATCCGGAATGCAGAATCCCTGACAACATTCAAAAGGCAACTGAAAACTCATCTCTTCCGGGAGCACTTAACATAAAAATAAAAAAATAAAAAAAAAAATAAAAAAAAATCCTTTCCTTTAAATCCTCGCTTGCCTGGCTTATGCTACTCCGAGCAATGTCTGAACTTTGTATTTTGAACACTTCTTGCGTTGTTTTTGCCTCTTCACGATGACTCGCTTGGTTTAGTCCTCAATTGTAAGTCGCTTTGGATAAAAGCGTCTGCTAAATGACTAAATGTAAATGTAAATGTAAAGTACTTTCAAGATGGAGGGGCAACATGGCGACCGACATTAGAACCCCTCACCCGTATGTATTTTCAATGGCATATTATACACTCACGAGAATACTTTATTGCTTGAACGAAGTAAATATACATTAATGAGCACATATATTTTTGAAAGAACTAAGTGTTTTTAGCTAAGAATAAACTAAAAAAGTTACACAGTGTAGCTTTAAAAGATCACATATAAAGATTTTTTTTGTTTCCATTAATATGGTCATATTTCTTTAAATTATAAATCTGACAAAAGGTTTATGCTTAAAAAAAAAATCCACCAGTCTAAGAAAGATAATAAACCTGATGTACAACTATGTGTGAAACAAGGATGTAACCAAATATTCAGATTGGATATCCAGATGATAAAATGAGTTCTCACCTGGTCATGTAAATCCCACGGGACATAGTCAGACTCTATGCATCTTCTGTTAAAGATAGACCTGAAGTCTATCTTTACCAGCTGCCATTCTGAGCGGTGACTGACATGACCGAAGATCCTGCAAACAAAGGCAGAACTTCAGCCACTGTATGTCTGGCATATCCAGACTCTAATGATTAGAACCATAGAGTGGACAGGGAAAGGAATCGCGTTGCAATGTTATCCGAGTCAAACCACATCAGTGGAAACCTGCGTCAAACTGTCAACAAAAAGTCTGAAACTCACATTGAGGGAGTCTGACACTCAAGAACAGTGTGACACTTTTAGGACCTGTCAGAAAGACAGCAGAAAGTATCTAGGAATATCCTACAAGGGAAAAACTTCATGAAATAATACTCAATTTTAGGTTGAGCTGGATTCAGAGGATTGTGATGCGAAATCAGAACTGGCACGATGGTTTTAATGATTTCTCTTTTCAAAAAGGCGATTTGTTACTGGAAGGTCTATACAAATATCACTTGATTTATCATTGCTTTATTTTTTTATCGTAAAGATTTTCATATGTACACATTTTAAACACTTACAATTTATTCTTGTGGAAGTAAAACAGGTCATTTTGAGAAAGTTTAAAATAGGAAATAAAGTCACACTGTTCCTCATTTATCCTTCTTGCGAAGAAACGTGCGTATACGTTGGCGTAAGATTATGCTTACATTCCTCTCACAGCCTGATTTATGAAGCTGTGCGTCCCTTTGAAATCCCGCGGCTGAAAACGATCGTCATTAGAATAACACGCCCCTATATATTCAAGTCTCCGCTTCCCCCACGCCCTCATTTTACGCCATGGACACACGGAAGACGGCAAAGAAGAGAAACTTCTCTGACGTGGAGCCGAAATGACCTATCACAATGCAATATTTTACAGCACGTCTTTTGAATTAGCATTCAATTTCGAATCACGTTACATGTATTGGGGTGTACAATAGTGATGATGATGATGTGATATGGAGTACCATTCATTCACATTAATAATTGCATGACAATTTGTAATATTCTTCTTCTTATTATTATGATTTGTATTATTAATGACGCTTATTGTTATTTAGAAGAAGAATGTCATTATTATTATTTGTATTAATATTATTATTTAAAAGAAGAAGAATATATTTTATTATTTTGTCAGTCTGAATTATTTGTTGGTCATTGAAAGCCTTTCGTTACCGAACCCAGTCCGTGCGCACCTGCCACACAAATTAAACATTGAAGTCCATGTTGCACAAAAATAAACACTGAAGTTTATAATGACTATGTTGTTGTTTTTTTTTGTTTTACAGTGGGTCATAATATATCTTTTAGTTTGTCAGTGCATTTTGTGGTGTTAGGAATTGTTTTTCTGCGCATTTCTGCACTACCTCAAAACGTGCGTACACGACCTCCTGAGCTGGCGTAGGATTTGAGCGTGCCGTACGCCAACGTCCATATTGATAAATCTCAAAGTCACCGTGGTTTTGGGTGTACACTGGAAATTTGGTGTACGCACTTTTGATAAATGAGGGCCACTGTGACATATATGTCACAAATATGAGAAAATAAAGTAGAAGTTGTGGGATTTAAAGTCTTAAGTAAAATAATGTAAAGTTACAATTGTGAGATGTAAACTCACTCGCTATTGTTAAAACTAAAATATTATATTTTATTTTATTATATTATATTATATTATATTTCTATTATATTTAGTTCTGGGCAACGATTGATCGCAACTAAAAAGTAAGTTTGTGTTTACATAATATATGTGTGTGTGCTGTGTATAATTATTTTGTTTATATAAATACACACATATGCATTTATATATGTAAGAAATATTTGCATGTATAAACTGTACATATATTTATACTAGGGCTGTCAAACGTTTAAAATATTTAATCGCGATTAATCGCATTAATGTCATAGTTAACTCGCGATTAATCGCAATTATTTTTATCTATTCAAAATGTCTCTTGATTTTCTTTTTGTCCCATTATTTTTTCTCATTTTAATGCTCTTATCAACATGGAAAAGTGGATCGGCTTGCTTTGTGCAAATGTTTTTTATTGAAAACAACATTGACATACTGTGTTCAATTTCACACTAACATTCTCACTTGGAGCAAATAATCTCTCAATGCACTGTCCATTAATAAAAGGGTGAAAGAAATACTGACGCGGTCCTGATATTGACGAGGGGGCGGTGAATTCGCATCAGCTGTGTGTGTGTGTGTGTGTGTGTGTGCTTGTCCATCATCAAGTGGTATTTCAGACTGGACGTGCTGCGATGATGATAGCTCAGTTCACAACGACAAAACACACAGATCACTTTGGTCTTGTCAATGGAACCATTTGGCAACTTTTTAAAAGTAAACTTTCCATTCAGAATCTTATTGGCATCCATTTCGGCGTCTCGCGCTCGTCATCCACTCAAAGCGTAACGTTAACCAACTATTTGGCCGGCTCGCAAGCCCAAACAAGTGTGTGCGGCGCGCCTGTTGTTTTGTTTCCGGTCCAGCTAGATCCGCTTGCGCTTTGGTCGATGAAGCAACAAAACATCCTCGCGTGGCGCAAATTGAAATGAATGGGTTTCATAGCGCAGCGCCGCGCATGCCGCATCCTGTTGTAACAGCATGTGAAAAAAAAAACTACAAAGTTTGCTAGGCCAAAAAGACCATTAATCGCACGATAAAAAAATTGACGCCGTTAAAATGGGTTTGCGTTAACGCCGTTAATAACGCGTTTAACTGACAGCCCTAATATATACATAATTTATATTAAATATAAATATTTTATATATAAATAAATAAAAAATCTTAAATATTTACATGCATGTGTGTGTATTTATATATACAAAATAATTATACATTTGTTTATCACATGAACTATATTTCATCAAGCACTATTTTCACATTCCAGAACAATCAAAATGTATTAGTCCTGAATATTCACAATACGTACGTCATAATGAGCGTCTCCTCGCCTGGTTCGCCCAAGACCCCGTCCACGAACAGGGGAGATGAAGTGAAACTGTATTTGTTCCACACTCTCCCCTCATCAAAGCTCAACCTGCATAGAAACCAGCAGCACACACCTGAAACTACGATACAGTTTAGAAAAGATTGCAACACAGCTGGCGAATAATTCAAACAGAACTTTACTGCACCTTTCCCGACATTTAATCTAGATTACTAGACAAAAGTATTACACAGTCTACTGGGTTTAATGAGAATGTTCACACTTCCTATGATTATGTGATTCAGCTTGGTGTAATTGCATTGACTCATCTTTTATGCACATATGCATGACATATTAATAATGATACTGGCGTGGGATTACCAGAGGTGCCTGATGGGAAGAGGGGTGTGTCTAATAGCTACTAAAGCTCCGCCTTGGTCCAGATACAGAACACTGTACTCTTCGTCAAATATCTGAAACAGACATAGTTCAACTGTTAAACATTTTGAAAACAAAGTGCACGTATGTGTGTTTGTGCCCTAGATGTCCAAAGAAAATAAATAAATAAAGTAAATAAATAGTAAGTAAATAAATACATTTATAAATTGTATGCTGTTCTGTTAATTGTGATATTCCCATTACATACTGAAGGATTGCATAAATTGTAAACAGGGGTACGTTTTAAATAATGGTAATACTTTGGTTTGAGAAGATGTTGCCATGTTTATCATACCACCAGCATGCAAACTTCTAAAATGAAAAACAGGTAATTAAATAATAAATAATAAATAATTTATTCCAGGTGTTTCTTCATGTTTTTTTTCTTTCTCTAATTAAAATATTAAACAATTATAACACACACTTGATTGATTGATTGATTGGCGAGCATTAGCAATCTGATTATTATGTTTTATGGTATTAGTTTGTTTTTTCTCATTTAAAGCATACTCTCCTATTCGATAAAATTACATGAACTGGCAATTGATCATCTAAAACTTCACCCTCTTGTAGTGCACCCTCATCTAATGCAAAAGCTAGTTCCATTCTGTTTGATTCAGTTGTGATAATCTTCTTGTTGTTGTATATATACTTTATAATATACTTAGACTAAAAATATACTTTTTTTTTTAAATACAGAGCTCCAAAAAAATGCCTAAAACAAATGTCACCATTACAGAATTGCTAGTGGTTGCAAACATGTGCAAAACAAGTAATTGCCTTACAGAGCAAAAAATCCTGCCAGATGCTAGGCTGACCTACTGCAGAGTTGAACTGAAAAGTGAAGCCCTCATTAGTAATTTCCATTTGTTTGCCCCAGAGCAGCGATAACTTCCCAGTATGTGCAGTGAATTCTTGCTGATATGAATTCCCGTTGAGTTAAGGCCTTGGGGCTTCAAGCATTTAGCATGCGCTAGTCCGTTTAAGTGGAGAAAAACAGCATCTGATTGGCTTAAGCACTTCACAGGCTAATCGCGAGGCTGGTGTTTATGTTAGCGGGATACTGTGTGGGGTTTACTTTGTTTTCGTTTGGCAGTGAACTCACTGGAAAAGTTAGATCAACCAAGCTACAAGCCACACTGGAGTGATTATAACCGAGAAACGCAGCTGATCCCAGTTGCCCTAATCAACACAAATCTATAATAAATAAGGACTGCATATTTCCTAAATCATTGTGAGTTCGCTGGTTTAGCGAACCGCTAAATTTAAATAAACAAACAAAACACTTCTGCATATAGGTATGTGTCTCAGGGCATTGTTAAATATGTTCCCGTGTTATTTTCATTCATAATGTCAGATTGGCAGAGCTACGGCAATATTTAATCTCCTTCACTCTTCTTGGGAGGGCTTTCAATTTGATTATATGAAAGCTGGCAACCACAGGTCTGCTGTCCTTGAAATTATGCTATTTCTCAAATCCCAGTGATTGTAATGCTTACTGACAAGATATATGACATCAAACCCATGCCCTACCCAGCATGCTTTAACTTTTTTGCCACATCAATTTTCTCTTAATTATTTGAGCTCTCCATTTTTAATTAGACAGCTGGCCCCATAAATTTAAATCGCATCATCAAACATGCACCCACGGGCATCATATATGTCATTGAATTTAGTTTTCTCTGAAGGTGTCATTTGATTATCGGCTCTGAAATGTGGCACACAGATTTATCCGCTCAAAGATATGCATCAGTGCTGAAATTAAACGGCCGACGGTCAGAGTCACCTGCCGCCACGTGTTTCCAGCGTCGGGTGTGATGAACATGCTAACGTTGCTGCTCGTTAACTCCGCGCCGATTGAACCTATGGAAAGAAGAGCAGAACAATTATTGTCATGCTTACCGAAGCAGATAGAGAGTTGATAACTAAAGCTATGTATGAAGATATGAAGGTATGTGGATATGAAGATTGACTAGATTGTGCCTCTTTTGCTAAACTAAAGTCATATACTTCATTCCAAAAGCTTGCAAGTGCCATAAGTATTTTGTCTAAACTTTCTCTCTTTTTTTGAGAAAACCCACAATGACTACCTTTCCAAAAGTGTTACTGATATTGACAGTATTAGTTTTAAGGTTTGAAAATGTATGACGAACGGACAGATAGATGGATAGATTCTTACAGCAGAAAATACATCATGTGTAATAAAATCAAAGAGTCTGGCCGTCTGATGCTTTGAGAACTAACTAGGAGTTCTGGAAAACCTCTATATCTAATAAGCTAAAAACTCAGGAAAGTCTGTGCCATCCCCACAACGCTTATACGATCAAATCAATCAACTAAATGTCAATTTAGAGCCTAATATCTAATAGTTGGCCTCCTCCTAGGATTACTTATCCAGATAGTTACAGTGCCAAGACATTTATATTTCATCTGCATTCATCTAAAGGCCAATATAGTCGACAAACGTCGCGGAAGACACAAGCCTGAAGGAGTAAACTGAAAAAGTGACAAGAGCCTTCAATCTTATAAAATAAACATTTGAAGTTTGAGTGGTGGAAGAGTTAGTTGGTTGTGAAAGCAGAAGATGATGGAGAGAGAATAATAAGAACACTCTAAAGACTCTCTGCTGCTAACCTCAAGAGTAGGCCTTAGCATTTCCATTTGTTTATGCTAGCACGACACTAATCTTGTTTATAGTCCATATACAGATGCCTGTGCTCCACAAGCGCAAAATGAACATATTCAACAGTAACAGTGTCATAAGCACTCAAGATGAAAGGAATTTTAATATGCTTCGCATGTCAGGGATTTAAGAAAGAATATGAGAACTACACACTTTTAAAAAAAGTATTTCGTTTTCCAGGATCTGAAAACTAAACAGATTTTTTTTTTCTACCTGTCTGTAACCAAAACAAAAATACAAATACTCCTTGAGAATTCAGTTTTAATAATCTTTTCTTTCTTAAAAAAAAAAAAAATTGGTCTTTTCAACTTTGAAATGCTTCTTTAACCCTTTGGGGTCTGATGTGTTTTCTAGGCCCTGGATGTGTTTTGAAATTCCCTGACATTTGTGCTTATTCCTCTTACTTCTAACATTTTCATGGCAAAAGTCTGATTACATTGTATTCAGCAACAACTCTGCTAAAATAATGTGAGCAGCATGTGTGTAAAAGTTTGCAGTTTTGAGAAAATACCCAGGGTTAAAGATTAAAGGAGAATCCAAAAATGGAATGATACATTTCAGGCACATTTTAAATTAACATGCAAAAATTTTCCATGATAACTAAAGTTTCACATACTTACTACAGTTATTATCACTACATAGACTAGAACAGTGGTAAAGCCACCACTTTCATCGAAAACAAAAAAGAAAGAAATGAAACAACATAAGAGAAAGATGTGTAAAGATATATTGAAAGTATGCATACTCAGATATGGGGAGAAGTCTGCTATGGGACTCTGACTTGAGCATTAAATTTGACATAAGTTTTAGATATATTAAAAGTATGGAAACTTGTTTCCGCCACAGAGTAAAAGATAAAAAAAGGTAATTGTGCATTTTTTGCTTTGCAGTGGGACCACTGCCTTTTTTCTCAGAATTGCGAGTTATAAAGTCTGAATTCTGATATATAAACTCGTAATTGTGAGTTATAAAAACCAAAATGTGAGATACATAGTCACAATTCTGAGAAATAGTCAGAATTTTGAGATATAAAGTCGCATTTTTTACTTTGTTTTGTACAAAAGTCTGAATTGTATAAAGTTGCAATTCTGGGAAGTAAGAATTTTGAGATATAAAGTCACAATTTAGACTTTCTCAGAATTGTGAGATATAAACTCGCAATTGTGAGTTATAAAGTTCGAATTGTGAGATATAGTTGCAATTCTGAGAAATGTCTAAATTTTGAGAAATAAAGTCAGATTATGGGCCCTATTTTCAGGATCTAAGCGCATGGTCTAAAGCGCACGGCGCAAGTGCACCGTATGTAAACCTCGTTCCCTGAAGGAGGGAACGGAGAAGTAGTCGGGTGTACCGTACTGATTGGGATTGCTTTGAGAGACCAATCTACTTTGAGTGTAATAAAACGAACCAATGCACATTGGCATGCGATAATTGCATGAACAAAGATGCGACGCACCTGCTGCTCATTATATGCTCGCGCTGCGAGGCAGAGCAGCTGGTGCGTCGCATCTTTGTTTTTTCCGCTGAGGATCCGAGCGGAGCCCGGAGTCAGCGGTGGTCCAGCAATAGTGGCGACGGGACTACGTCTCAGTTCCCTCCTACATACGTAACCGAGACGTTCCCTTTCAGTTCGGTCACGTTCGACGTAGTCAGACGTACCGTACTGATTGGGATCCCAATTAACACGCCACATTCCAGTGCCTAGCGAAAGCCTCCCGATCCCCCCACATTTACCACATTTATTGAGGCGGAGATGGGACAGGGCTTAGGACAGGGAAGTCCACTGCTGTTCTGCATGACCTCGGTGGAAAGGGAGACGCTGCAGAAGCCACATTCTGCCTGTGGGGAGGTATCATGTGGAGGTTACACATATGGACTCGGCAGAGCGGGCTCTGCCAAGGGAAAGACACGGGCTCGCCGGAGGGAGCCGTACCGTGGAGGAATACACATATGGGATCGCCATAGGGATCACAATGTATGGGACCCAGCCTAGCACAAGTTCCACCAATGCATACAAGTGTTAGGCCTGGCATCAGGAGCTCCACCACGACCATTGCTGAGGGGTGTGGAGGAACTCAACAGGGTTCGGCTAATGAGGAACTCTACTGGAGGTAGAATGGCGCACGTATCCAGTCCATAGGAGGGGAATGGTGCATCAAGCCAAATATTTGAGATGGACTTACGTTGTTGACTGGCTTCTATGCAAAGAGAGCAAACGGGAAGGTACCAGCTCGACACAAAGGCTATAGAATCTAGCGAATGTGTTTGGTGTCGCCCAGCCCGCAGCTCTAGAAAAATCTGTCAGCGAGGCCCCCTGTGCCAGCTCGCAACCCGGGGGGACATGGTGCGTCTTGGGATTGATACACCAAGACGATGGCATCCACTATCCAGTGGGCCAACCTCTGACTGGAGACAGCCTTTCCCTTCTGCTGGCCTCCGTAACAGATGAAGAGCTGGTCTGAGGTCCTGAGGCTTTGCGTTCTTTCCATGTACAGGCGCAGAGCGCAGACGGGACAGAGAAAGCCAGGGCTGGGTCTGCCTCTTCCGGGGACAGTGCTTGCAGGTTCACCACCTGGTCCCGAAAGGGTGTGGTAGGAACCTTCACGGCCAGATGAAAACACTAACTTATCTAAATTGACAGAGTGTCTTAAAGTTATAAAATGCTGGATGACGTGTAATTTCCTGCTATTAAATTCAGATAAAACGGAGGTATTACTTATTGGTCCAAAAAACTACCCACACAACCTCTTACAATACAACTTTAATTTAGAAGGATGTCCTGTTACTTTATCCACTACAGTAAAAGACCTGGGTGTTATTCTAGACCGCAACTTGTCTTTCGAAAATCATATTTCATATGTTACAAGAACAGCCTTTTTCCACCTTAGAAACATTGCTAAGCTATGCAACATGCTATCTGTTTCCGATGCAGAAAAAAATGTTCATGCATTCATAACCTCAAGACTAGATTACTGTAATGCTTTATTAGCTGGTTGTCCTGCATCCTCAATAAACAAGCTACAGTTAGTGCAAAATGCAGCTGCTAGAGTTCTTACTAGGTCAAGAAAATATGATCATATAACACCAATTTTATCATCTCTACACTGGTTACCTATTAAGTTCCGTATATATTACAAAGTATTACTACTGACCTATCCCACTGAGCAAAATGATGTCCAAAAGACGTCTTTTTAAAGTCTTTGTCACAAAAGTCGGACGTTGAAAATACGTCCACTGAGGAGCCAGAATGAAAGTTTTTATGACGTCTTTTTTTGACGTGTTCTGGACGTCCGACATAGACGTTCATCAACCCTCTTCGTACAAGGTTAAAAACTAGTTCAAATGTGGTCATTGTGGACATATTTTCAACATAATTTATTGTCTCATTTAGACATAATAACTTTGACTATTGCTGTCAGATGATCTTAGTGAGAATTAGCAGAGGTTTAGATGTTGATATTTGTTTCATTAGAAGTGTCACCATTGTGGAGATCAGTGTTTGCTTTAGTTGGGCTCTTGGTCCCCTTTATTTATACTTTAGCTTTTCTTTGGCTGTTGTAACTGTGTGTTTGTCAAACACCATTGTTGTGGCAGAGAAAGCCAAGAATAAGTAAGACCAGATGTTATCAGCTTCATGATGATGATATGATAATGATGATGATGATGAAATCATCACAAAACATGTATCAAATGTTGTCAGA
Source organism: Tiaroga cobitis (assembly GCA_030578255.1). Taxonomy (NCBI): domain Eukaryota; kingdom Metazoa; phylum Chordata; class Actinopteri; order Cypriniformes; family Leuciscidae; genus Tiaroga; species Tiaroga cobitis. Next base: position 49,234,378 of record CM060591.1, read on the forward strand.
TACTTTGGCATTTCTAGCCGCCCACCTTGTGGAACTGCAATACTGGCACCAATAGAATTTATATTATCACTTATTTAGAGGTGGATAAAAATTATGTTCAAGCATATTATGTTGTCACACACAGACATCAAGATTTTGCGTATGATTCACAAAAATGGTGGCAATACAAAAAAAATCGTCGCGCTGCAATGCATGATGGGTAGCGTTCATAGTTCAAAACTCATCATTGATTCCCAAACTTTTTTGTTTAGATTGTCACCGTTGTTGTGATTTATATCCAAAATCTTGATGTCTGTGTGTGACTATATGATACATTTGCTCAAAACATGTGCGCATGCTTTTTATATTTTAAAAATATTTTATATTCTATTGGCACCAAAATTGTAGTTCCACGTGGTTAGTGGTTAAACATTATTTCAAACTCAACATTTGATGCTTTATTTGTGCTGATTATGACACCATCAACATTAAGCTGATAACACCTGGTCCTACTTTTCTTGGCTTTCTCTGCCACAACATATGCGTTCTACAAACACACTGTTACAAGCAGCCAAAGAAAAGCTAAAGTAAAAATAAAGGGGACCAAGAGCCCAACTAAAGCAAACACTGATCTCCACAATGGTGACTTCTAATGAAACAAATATCAACATCTAAACCTCTGCTAATTCTCACTAAGATCATCTGACAGCAATAGTCAAAGGAATTATGTCTAAATGAGACCATAAATGATGTAAAAACATGTCCACAATGGCCACATTTGAACTAGTTTTTAACCTTGTACGAAGAGGGTCAATGAACGTCTATATCGGATGTCCAGAACACGTCAAAAAAAGACGTCATAAAAACTTTCATTCTGGCTCCTCAGTGGACGTCTTTTCAACGTCCGACTTTTGTGACAAAGACTTTAAAAAGACGTCTTTTGGACATCATTTTGCTCAGTGGGATAAAGCCCTAAATGGTCTAGCTCCTGTGTATTTAATGGACCTTATATCGCCCTACAATCCATCGCGTTCTTGAAGATCACTAAATTCGAGGCTTCTGGTAATTCCTAGGATATCGAAGTCCACTAAAGGAGGGAGGGTGTTCTCACATTTAGCTCCTAAACTCTGGAATAGCCTTCCTGATATTGTTCGAGGCTCACACTCGCTGTCCCAGTTTAAAACTAGATTAAAGACGATCAGGTCGTGCTTCCCCACGGATCTCCCATCAACTGCATCGTGATGTGCGGGAATAGAGGCAACATACACTTTGAGGGTGGAGGGAGACAGCCCTCGCTCCAACCCATCTTGCAGGAAGAAAAGCACATTGCCAATCGAACATCTTCAGGGGTCTTCTCGATGAGAAGAACACCACTCAACGAACAGGTTCCACTTCAGGGCGTAGGCATGTCTAATAGTGGGTGCTCTCGCAGAAGTGATGGTGTCTACGACAGCTTGTGGTAGATCACCTAGAACCTCGTCCAGATAGTAGCCAGATCCCCGCTACTGCATGCCCGTTGTACGTGGCCCCGAAGGCGGTGTTGGAGGCATCTATGGTGAAAACCGCATACCTGGACACTTGATCTAGGGGCACTCCGGTCCGGAGAAACGAAGGGTCTGACCACGGGCTGAGGGTTTGGCGGCAGGCCAGAGTGATTGTCACACGGAGCTGACTGCACAATGAATCTTTCATAATATCCACACTTTGTTTGTTATAGAGGATTTGCCAGCATATAGAATTCAGCAATAAACGAAAAGTCCGTTTTGAGCGGTGAGGGGATTCTATCTTAAATGCTTCTGATTGGCCATTGTGTTCAAGAAATCAACACATATGTCTGTGATTGGCTACATCGCTCAACGCTGCAAACATGTTATGAATAGAAACTCTGGCCTGTAAATCGTTTCTATTTTGTTTTAGTTGTTCTTGTTGCTTTTCTGCAACAGATGAATAAAAATCGATTAGTTTTTATGTTTTATTCATATATATTTCTAGTTTGCGGGAGTCCCGTGAATCGTTTTATTCTCCCGCAACCCGCACACACAGAGTGAGTACATTACCGCCCGCGCTCGCACTCGGCCATCAAATCTAGTCCCGCGCCACACTCTATTGCGTTGGGAGTAGGGATGTCAATTTTCACAAATTCCCATGATCGATCGTCGTTTAAATTAACGATCAATTAATCGATTAATCGTTAGCATTAATGGCAAACAGCACAGGGTCTGCAAATGCTGCTCAAAAAGCTATGTTACTCACCAAATTAATAAGAATGTTTTTTAATCTAAATAAAGGCTTAGTAGGATTGTAAAATGTTTTGATGTGATTGATAAATTAAATTAACTATTTAATATATAAATATAACGACAAATACAATGTGTCACCAACGCCGCCTCATATGCGTGCTTGTCAGAATGTGTGACTGTTGTGGAAGTGCTAGAACAACGCACTGAAAACGGCAACTAAACCCAATGAATTCACAACCATTTAATAAAATAGTGTTCTCATGTTATGTAATATGAAAGTCCCAAATTAACCATCGTTATTATTAGTTGTGCATTCTGCTTGAGCGGCGCGCGCTGAATGAATAACCGTTGAGCACTTTGTTAGCGTTTATTTAACTCAAAGAAACGCATCCTATTGATATTAATCAGATATATACAAAATAAGCAGAATATTACAAAATTATATCTGCACAAAATGACGTGAATGCACAAGTGAACTTAAACTGAGTTACGTGCCATTCAGAATGACTCATATGTTGTGGTGGACGCGCTCAAAGTCTCTGACGAGCTCTTCCTGGCTGGAACAACGCGACATGGCATCTAAACCCAAATAATTCACAATGTTTTATTACAATAGTGTTCTCTTTATAATCTTGTGTAATATGACAGTCCCAATAGTCATTATTAGTCGTGCATTGCCGTTTGAGCTGAGCGCGCTAAAGATCACGTCGATTCTTAACCAAATGCATCCAATATGAGACCAATCAGATATAGATAAGCGTACACAAAATAAACTATTACAACTTACATTTGCACAAAACAAAAGGCTGCGAATGCACACGCAAACTTATAGTCATGATGGAGGTGTAAAATAGTCCCAAACAACTCCGGTGTGTGTCATTCAGTGGGACTCAACACTTCACCACACCGGCGCGCTCGCTTACATGTTTCGCGGTTGAGCAGCACGCACGCGCATGATCCTGCTTAATCGATGATCGATAAGTTTTATCGATTAAATGTATTATCGACAATTAATCGATCGTCGATTAATCGTTGACATCCCTAGTTGGGAGTGCACGTCTCTAGATCAAGGGCCAAGCCCGACCCGGCCCGAGGATAGTGCCGGGAAACATCGAGCTCCCCCTACAGCTGCGGGGCGTATATTTCACAACACCTTTGGAAAAAAAAAAACTCCCCCTCCTCCCCCTTTCTACCGCTGCTCATGTGCATTTGTTATTATCGGAGCCGGCCAACTTTATTGTGTGGAGCTATGTTACCGAGGTGGGTAATACATCATACACAGTATCATAGAATTATGTCGAATTGCCATAAAGCAGTTTGTGTTTCTCGCTGACATGACAACCATGTTGCAAGGTTGGTTTTCCGCCTGGGAACACTGGGTTCTGACATTTTCACCAGAACAGGTTATTTAACCATCCAAATGATTTCCAAACGGTTTTATTAAGTTGAAAAAGTTGCCAAGTTCCCCTTTAAAAGCCAGTTGCGCTCGTGCCATGGCGGATTCGCTATTTACATGGCGGAATTTGCAAGCGGAAAAACTGAACGCTTCTCCAGAGAGGAAACGGATCTGATCGTGCACAAGGTTAAAGCGCGCAAGCAGACCATCAACGGGACAAGCTGGATTCCACCACATCTTTATGTACACACAATATTAATCTTTTACATTGTAATCCTTTTATTTTTAATATTTGGCTAGTTTGTGTGCTGCTGCACCTGTGTGTGTAATAAGCAGTGTACGCGCGTTGTGCACCCGCCTATAGACTCATATTACTAACGCACTCTTTAAATAACAAAAAAATATTGCGGCATTGACTTTAGACCAGGTTTTTGTTGGTCAATGGCGCAGTCTATTTTTGTTACCTCAAAATAGCAACGCACCAACAATGTGCCTGAACACACCTCGTTTTCAGACCAGCAGCCCATGGGGGCACAAATAGGCGCAAATGCATTTGAACTTTAAACAACGTGGTGCAGGACGTGAAAATGAAATCTGCACCAGGCTGAAACTAGCAAAACACACTTGCGTCGCGCTTGGTGCTGCATTGCACCGGGTGTATGATAGGGCCCATAAAGTCGCAATTTTGACTTTCTCAGAATTGTGAGATATAAACTCGCAATTGTGAGTTATAAAGTCCGAATTTTGAGATATAAACTCGCAATTCTGAGAAATGTCACAATTTTGAGAAATATGACCCCAAACTTTTGAACGGTAGTGTACATGTACAGTACACTTTATGTTTGATATGAGATCACTCTGCGTTATCCCATCTATAATGTTTTTGCCGTAGTAACGATAATGATTTTAGTGAAAAATGTTTCGTTTCAAGGAAAATTTCTCTTTAAACTACAGAATCATTCCTTTCACCCAAACTCACCTGATGCCACTATGATTCCAGGAGCCGACTCTCTGCTGGCTATATTTCCAGATGTGTACGGGTTTGCTGATACGTGCAGGTGAAGATGCAGGGAACAGTACGGCTAGAAGAAACACACACACAAAACAAATTCATCCAGATCCATCAGGGTCTCTAAATCGATAAAACCCCAAGTGTGTGGCCTCCACTAAACTGTCATTGTGCTTGGGCTCGAATAAAATCCCATTAAAAAAAAATCCCATAACAGCAAAGGCTTGTGACTTTTTTCCCTCCAAACATTAATTTTGATTGAAATAACCTTTAGTGACACAATTCTCATTATAAGTCTGGAAATGCCAATGGTAAGCACATGTTGCAAAGGGTTGTTTAGGGGTTTATTAAAACTTTGACATTTTCTAACAAATAGCTCTGTAATGGATGGTGAAGGCATGGGCACAAGCGGGACCATTAATTAGTTGAGTTTATCAAAGGGTAATTATTTTTGTTTGCATTTTTGGGGGGTTGTGGATGGCATTCACAGGGGATGGATAACATCTCCGTGGAATTAAATATATGTCTTGTCATTTGCAATGACAAGCAGCACTCATTACGTAGACCTATTCCAAATGCCCATATCCACAGGAATACACATTCTGTTTGCATATTGTTAACTTCTTTGTTTTTTAATGTGATGAAAATATTGTGCAAAATATGATCAATTATGACCATATCTAGTTGAGTGTTTCTTCAACAACACTTTTGGCTCTGTATAGACCTTCAGAAAATCCATTATTTTAAGACACATTTTTCAAACTCTTACTACACTGTAAAACACGATATGGTCAATAAAACTCCTTCTCTGCATTTGCTAAATGTTTGGTTTGCTTATAACGTTCTCTGGGAACGCAATGTGTGAGCCTCTTTCAAAGGCTAATTTCATAGCTAACATTTTATCTATAAAACTAAACAACATGTTCACACCTTTTACATAATTTGACAAAATTGGAGCTTGATTGGAGATGACACACAATAAAATATTCTGTTCACAAGTAGGCTATTTATCTTGATTTGTCTGCTTTCCCCCCACATCTCATATTTCAAGTATGCTCCTTCATTGACACTCTCGTTGGTAACAAAATACAATAATCATTAAAAAAAAATACAAAAAACAAAATTAGGGCCAAAATTGTTGGATGTGATGTGAAACGATAGACATAATTTAGGATTTAAATTTGTCTAATAAATAATTTTCACACAATAAATATTGAAATGGGTTTTATTTTTAAACTCCTTGTTCCTATTATCATAGTTATAAAAATGATTAATATTTGATGATTGATTTTCATATTTTAAGATTGAAACTTTGGGTCTGGAACAAAGAGGCAATACAACAACCAGCATTTGAAAAGAAGCAAAAAATAAATAAATAATGAAGGTGATGTGATAAAAAAATTCAAAGACAGATTCAATGTGATATTCATAAAACAAAAGGGGGAAAAAAATGTAAATCTGTTAGTTTTAATTAGAATCAACCCAAAGTGCCTGCAGTTGAAGAAACACCCAGCCTTGTTTAATGTTTCAAAAGATAAAATCTGATAAGTTGGGTGTTGGAAAGAGCAATGACCTCATAAAGCTCATCTATGAATGTAAAATTTGGACAAATCTCTTGCTTTCTGTTTTCCCACACTTCCACTCACCAGTATGCAATGGATTCGGTTCCCTCTGAGATCAGCCGAGGGAGCCTGCAGGAGCCTCCAGTCTCGGCCTTTATTATAGGTTATATGTGTCTTCACCTCATTATTTATCTTCTTATTGGCCAGGAACATGCCTTTTATCCCTGCCACCTAGGGATGGGAACAAGTAAGATAATGAGGAAGAGATGCACCACTAATAATCATATCTGTAAAGTTACTCCATTTCAATATTTCCACCTATAGGTAAACAAGCCTTTGATGCTTTTATTACTTAGTGTCCATGCGGGGCACTAAACCCAGCCAAGAGAACTTCTAAAAAGCGCTGTTCCTTGTCAAATATATCTATTGGAGTGGAATGAGAGTATGTAAGGGAATGAGAAGATAATCCATGTCCATCCTGAACAGAAGTGACATCTCTTCAGGGCCAGGAAGCACTAGAGAGGAGAAGAGGCAGCCCGGGATGGGACTCGGAGGACACTCTCTATTCAATAATTGACGAATATTTCAATCTCGCCGACGGCTGAGATTTTAGCATATGTTACATGGAGGTGGCGACCTCAATCAAGTCACCGGACTCTTCAGCCTATCCAAGGGCCAAATGTGATTTTATGGGGGTTGCTATCATCAACAGTTTAATTATTTGATCAGGAGATAGCTTGACACCTGCTGGCCTCTGTTGCAATGCGCCGTTCCATCTAGAGGTGCATAGAGACCTGATGGCGTATTCTTCAAAGAGACGAGCGGTCTACACCCAAACCCCAATCACTGGCTTCACTCCTTTCAGACCCAATTGCAGAACTATAAAAATTTGTGAACTTAAGAACACTCCAAAGCCCTACATGCTCTCAAACTGCAAGATATCATGTAACAATAAGTATTTGCAAAGACACTGAGCAGAGTTTGAAAAAAAAAAAAAGTCAAGCAAGAGTAGATTTAGAATTGGAAACAGGTTTTGTTCAGACAGGCTGCAACATATTTGTTGCCTAATCCGTTTAGTTGTTTGTAGTCTGAACAGAACAAAAACCTATTGAATAATTACAAACAAATAAACACAAACCCAAATGTGGTTTGAAATCGGAGTAAAATTGGATGCTTAGAAATGTGTTAGAAACAGCAAATTAAGATTTCAAATATGTTTTCTGGTATTTGTGATATGGTAATTCAGCAATATATATTTATATATAAACTGGAATATAAATACAGATACATATTAGTGCTGTCAATCGATAAAAAAAAAATTAACCAGATTAATCACATTTTTTCTGTGATTAATCGTGATCAATCAACAGGTAGGAAATATACAGAAATTGAATAAAGTTATCAAACAGTCTGCACTGCATAAATCATAAATAAAATATAGATTAATCCTTATTAAAGCTACAAAAGTTATTCAGTCAAGAGCAGTGAGTAATGTTCTCTCTTTCATTTGTTCTTTGATTATCTTTAACGACAGTTTAATATGGCACATTCATATGGTACAAATTATGTTACGAAATTAACACGTCAATGAATTTCGCCTATACATTTAGATCCATATAGACAGCATACTGATATATTTCAAGGTTCCTAACTGCTCCTTGTTTAGATAATCCACTGATAATTATGTCAATGCCTAAATTAATTAGCGCTGCTATTAAATCAATTATCATTACAATCAATTAGCATTAATTAGTGCATCCAATTTGCTCGTGCTTTTAATATCCAGGGAAATTTGAACACGAAGCAGTGATATTGCATCAGCATACATCTGTGCAGTGTGGAAACCAACTAAATGACACCGTTCTGTTTTAAAGAGGTACCTCGTATAGATCTATCATGACATTTCCCTCTGGACCCATACTGCTCATGACGTTCTCCAAAGCCAGTGTGTAGTAAATGCCTCCGGACTCTGACACATACAGGTTGTAAGTGTCATTCTGGTTCCACTCTTGAACCGCCGCCACGACCCGGTTCTCATCTGTACTGATCACATGCAGATCCTGGGGGGGAAATGAAAAGACGTTTCATAAGACAGATCTCAGCGGTTTATTGGACGAAAGAATGTGTGGCCTCTGCTGCAATTCAAATATTTAAATACATGTCAATAAAAAAAGTCAATAAATCTGACATGGAACGTTTTTAATAGTAGGTTATAAACGATGCACTAGGTTGTGGATCACATGGCCAAGTGTAGCTGCATGACTTTAGTTTTGTATAATAATTTGGGTAACACTTTAGAATAATGGTCAGGAAGTAATGCAGTACAAATGACTACATCAACACTTCAGCAACTACTATCAACCAATATGAAAACAAGCTTAACTAATCAGTAAGCAACAGCAAATTTATGACTAAGATCCTTATTAGGTAATCAATAATTACTAAATGAGATTAGCCTCATTAATTACCTCATTCAACTATGACAAATTATAAAGTTAATTTGTTACAATTAAATACTTATCACAACATTAACTGTTTCTGAGACATACTTTTTAACCCTGAACTATGTATGTCACAGTGAGGAATTTTTCACAACGGTATATAAACTTGCGACAACACCTGTATTACGCTATCAATATGCTGGGTATTGAATTTGCTTTTGAATCTGTGTTCACTTTTACGAATTCGCGATCACGCATGCATTTGTGGATTTCTGTGTGTTTGGATTTCTCGCGTATTCTTGCGGTTCTGTGGTGAAAACGGCGTAATTCATGCTTGTACTAAAGAACATCGTATTTTGCGGCGTCTTTTCGTCTTAAATGCCGTAAAACCCGACATTTTCTGGACCAACCAAGCGTTTGGTTAATGGCGAAATATGGCCTGTTTGGCTATCCATACATTTGTGATTTGGTGTGCAGGTGTGGATTTCTTAAGTGCTTTTGTTGTTATCATTGACGCTCAGGATCTGTTGCGCACCAAATGCTCCGCCATCGTCTTGTCAGCCATCTCTCTTTACTCTCGTCACGTGAGAAGTGAAATCTTTTTTTTTTTATAAACATTTTATTATACGTTTCAGCTGTGTCAGAAACATATATCACAGATTCAAATAACTATATACAAACATATGCCTTGAAATTAACCAGACCAAAATAAAATCATTGAATTGTATAAAACAAACACTTCCAGTTTATAATTCTATTGTCCAACTAAACTAAATGGTATATATACATACACTCACCTAAAGGATTATTAGGAACACCTGTTCAATTTCTCATTAATGCAATTATCTAATCAACCAATCACATGGCAGTTGCTTCAATGCATTTAGGGGTGTGGTCCTGGTCAAGACAATCTCCTGAACTCCAAACTGAATGTCAGAATGGGAAAGAAAGGTGATTTAAGCAATTTTGAGCGTGGCATGGTTGTTGGTGCCAGACGGGCCGGTCTGAGTATTTCACAATCTGCTCAGTTACTGGGATTTTCACGCACAACCATTTCTAGGGTTTACAAAGAATGGTGTGAAAAGGGAAAAACATCCAGTATCCGGCAGTCCTGTGGGCGAAAATGCCTTGTTGATGCTAGAGGTCAGAGGAGAATGGGCCGACTGATTCAAGCTGATAGAAGAGCAACTTACAACCGAGGTATGCAGCAAAGCATTTGTGAAGCCACAACACGCACAACCTTGAGGCGGATGGGCTACAACAGCAGAAGACCCCACCGGGTACCACTCATCTCCACTACAAATAGGAAAAAGAGGCTACAATTTGCAAGAGCTCACCAAAATTGGACAGTTGAAGACTGGAAAAATGTTGTCTGGTCTGATGAGTCTCGATTTCTGTTGAGACATTCAGATGGTAGAGTCAGAATTTGGCGTAAACAAAATGAGAACATGGATCCATCATGCCTTGTTACCACTGTGCAGGCTGGTGGTGGTGGTGTAATGGTGTGGGGGATGTTTTCTTGGGACACTTTAGGCCCCTTAGTGCCAATTGGGCATCGTTTAAATGCCACAGCCTACCTGAGCATTGTTTCTGACCATGTCCATCCCTTTATGGCCACCATGTACCCATCCTCTGATGGCTACTTCCAGCTGGATAATGCTCCATGTCACAAAGCTCGAATCATTTCAAATTGGTTTCTTGAACATGACAATGAGTTCACTGTACTAAAATGGCCCCCACAGTCACCAGATCTCAACCCAATAGAGCATCTTTGGGATGTGGTGGAACGGGAGCTTCGTGCCTTGGATGTGCATCCCACAAATCTCCATCAACTGCAAGATGCTATCCTATCAATATGGGCCAACATTTCTAAAGAATGCTTTCAGAACCTTGTTGAATCAATGCCACGTAGAATTAAGGCAGTTCTGAAGGCGAAAGGGGGTCAAGCACAGTATTAGTATGGTGTTCCTAATAATCCTTTAGGTGAGTGTATACATATATGGTAATGTAACTGCTGTTGTGTAGTCATTTTTCTTTTCTATCTAGCTGATATCTCTATGTTAATAACTAAAAATTGAAGTCAATAAAATTCAGTTGCATTTTATTCACTATGTTTCCCAATGAAGTCCATGACTGAGCAACTCAGATGATTTAACAAATCCGCTCTGTCTTTTTCTTCTTCAGAAAGAAAATGTAGGCCTCCAAAGTTCATTTTAATGTTCAAAACATCTTTACCTTTCTTATTTACATTCATCAAAGGAGGATGACTTTAACCTTTAATGTGAGTTTTGCCTCTAATCAAGTTAGATTGAATATGAATGTTATTGCCGGGATGGCAGGGGACAGCTGGAGTGCATTGGTGGTTTCACCCCACTGAGCTGAATCCGATTAATAATCAGTATCAGACCCAGCTCTCACCTGTCTTGTTTTGCTCAAAGCTCCGGCGTACGGCAAATATTCTTATTAGCCTTAAATTGAGCTTGTCAGTTGGGCAAATGCAACAAAACCACATGCTGGCAGTTTGCGAATTTCATCTACCCCAGACCGCGCAAGGGTTGCTGGGTGTGTGCTTTAAGGAGCGCTGAGAGCTTGATTGAATAAAACATGTTTAATTGTCATGTGAGCGCAGCAGATTTTAAGCTTTGAATAATAACACAACATCCTGAGAGGCAAGGGACCGCGGTAGCATCTGTGTCCCTGAATTCACTCGCTCAGAAGTAAAAGCCTGCCAGATGCCAGAAAAAAAAAAAAAAAAATCAAATTTTGTAAAGGTTTGAAGCTTCAAAGGCTAACATCGAGGGACATTATGATCGGGGTCTGAAATAGCAATGTTTGTTTACTCTATCACGGTGTGGCAGATTCTGACTTCGTGTCGAGCAAGTGTGAATGAGTTACCCTACCTTTGGAAGGGTGTATTTGGGAAGCTTCATTGGTGTAAACACATCTCGCCTGGATGACACATAGTAGATTGGCCGACCACCGGTTGACACCTTGTGTAATAGAGGGATCACAAACAGACAGGACAAGGACAGGTTAGAAAGAAGTAACATTTCAAGTGCCACCAGATATTGGTCACATATTAGGGCTGGCTCTCAGCGATATGTTTGCCACAGTTCAATCATAAGATGATTTGATCTAATTACATGATTAGATGAGTTGAAACTTTGCCAAATGCATGACACTGAAGCAAAAATAGAAACTAATCCTCCAAAAAACAATGTCTCCCAATGACCATAAACCATGTTTACACCTGGTATTACGATTAAGTGCTATTGAGATTAAGTGCTTAAAACCGAAATATTTAAAGGTAGCTAAAATGTTAAGCATCAACATTGCATTCGTCCAGATGGCAGTGAAGGACCGTCAATCAAGCACCAAAGAAAAAAAACAGTCTTATGAAATCATTTGGAAAAGTGCAAACGTATAACTGAAGGCCATTTAATAAAGGTAGCTGACTAAAATAAAAGATAATTTTGCTTGAAAATTTCACATTTATGCTTAAATTAAAAGGTAAGGATGTAGGTAAACATTGTTGAATAATTGAATAAGTGTAATTGAACTGTAGGAAATGCAAAAATATTGATATATAAATTGCTAATGCTACATCCATACACAAGTGCATTAATATGGAACATGTTCTGCCACGGAATAAAAAATAAGGTATTTTATCTCACATTTCAGACTTTTTATGTCTCAATTGCGAGAAAAAAAGTTTAAATTAACTAATTTATATCTCAAAATTCTGACTATATTTCTCACGATTCTGAGTATATCTCACAATTGCAAGTTCATATCTCACAATACAGTCTTTACTTCTTTCAATTGGGAGTACACTGTAAAAAAAGGTTGCTGCCTTAAATTTTTTAAGTACAATTAACTTGGATGTCTAAGTCATTACAACTTAAAATTCATTAAACTGACTTAAAAAATGAGTTGAATCTTGTATAACATATAAAAGGTTTACTTATTTTGATGAGATAATGCAATGTAAAAACATGTTGTCATAAGGTATTGATCATATCATATTTTACAGTGTATATAACTAGCAATTCTGACTTTCTCAGAATTGTGAGGTATACTGTAAACTCACAATTACTAGTTAAAAAGTCTGAATTGTGAGATATAAACTTGCAATTGCGGAAAAAAGTCAGAATTGTGAGATAAAATGTCACCTATTTTACCTATTTTATTTTTTATTCTGTGTAGGAAACAAGCTTCCATACACACAGCATGCATTAAGCTTCGTTCCATTATCTAGTACTAGTCAAAGGTACTAGTCCCCTCTATACATTACTCACCTGGACAAACACATACTCATCTTGGACCACCAGGGAGTTGGGGTCAATGTATCCAGGAAAAGGTTTGCCCTTGTTGGCATCTGTGCAGTTCTGAAGTTTACATGTGACATACAGAGCCTCTGCAACAGGACAAATGGCAGAAAGAGATGAAGGTATACTGTGTTACCCTCTTGCCATAAACCAGGTGATAGGACACTATGAGAGGATGTTATTTTGTTTAAAAGCAGAGGCTGCTCTTTCTTTTAATATATATGACATGTTCAGATATTCATGAAACAAAAGATTCATGGCGCCATGAAAACTTTGTGATAATGGTTTAAAAAATGCAACTTTTTTGTTGCTGGCGGGAAAAGAGTTAACCTCAAACCATCTAAAAAAAAAACTCACAACTTGACTGACTGTATTTTAAGGGACCATATCCAGTAGAACTGACAAACGTAACTTCTCGTTCTGTCAGTCTATCGACAGGAATATAGGTTCAGCAGACAAAAGACCAACACAATTTGTGCAGGATGTTAATTACGGATGACAGATACGGACATATCGATTTGCTGGTGAAGAAATATCCATTTTGCATTTTGAAGTGTAGCTTATTTTGAACCCTTAAGTGTTGCCTTGTGCCGTGTTTGAATTATAGCTTCTTGAAATATAATCAAAGCACATCAGACTTACGGGTTTCTGAGATGCTGGTCTCAAGGTGAATCAGGCCCGGCTCTTTATCAAGGCCCAGTTTAGACCTAGAGAGCCCAAAGGAAATAAAAAACAGAGTTTTTTAAAATGGGCTTTGGAAAAAGAAAAAGAAAATCATTTGTGTTTCCATACAACAACAGATGGGTCAAAATAAGGGCATTGGATTTTTTTGTGTGTCGGCTAACAGATCTGTGTTTGCCTCCCATAGGAGCAATACGGGTTAAGGTGGGAAAGTACCATCAGAACACCCTGTCCTGTTAAGCTCCCATTTCCATCTCCATCTTTCTGTGCTCTCTGAAAGAAGCGAGAAGCATATCCCGACATCATTAAAAGTAAGCCCTTCTCATTTGCTTCCCAAGAACACCCACTGGCAGCGCACATCTCTCTCGCGCTCTTTTTAGTGTTGAAAAAAATCATTGTTGCATGAAATATTTATTCGAGACTGAAAAATCAGAGAGAACTGCTCCAGTGAGAAAGCTACAAAGGTAGAAGCAGACTAGCTCAAGACTTTATCATGACACTTATTGGAAGTATTGACGCTTTCACAAATATAGCATCCCTTGGCATGCTGGGATCACCCTTAATATTTTAAACACAGAGCAGCAAATTCACGACAAAGTTATGTTGCGTTTGCTCACGGAATTTCAGCTCAAGTTTGATCGGCAATCTATTAAGATGCAGAGTGAAGGTTCATTCTGAATGGGTTTATTTGCAAAAATGATACATAATGTGAGCGGACTGTACAGATCCCATTCATTGCGCAGCTACACGGACGGACGGACGCACAGACATGAAATATTGATTGGAGCTTAAATGATTTAATGATCTTAATTGAATATTATGTTACAGTTTCCACTAACAAAAAAAAAAAAATAGTGCATTGCAATGTACAAAAAAAAAAAATCGAACTGAACTCCTCTGAACGTAATCCATAACTAAGTTTCAAGCTGCCGTCACTGAAGAATGAATTTCAGGTTGCTAGATGGCACGATTGACCAATCAGAATGGAATATTCCTTCAGTGCCCGCCCATTTTTTAGCGACCTTGGTTCCGAATGTATTGGTTTTTGTTTCCATTAATTTCTCCCATAGGGATTTTTAAAATGTCTTTGTAAAAGAGCTACAAGCTATGAACCAAACAACCACCTACGAGGTGAATCACAACAGCAAAAATGGGACGATAAAGGCGAAATGTACGAGACTGTGTACTTCACTTTCATGAGGGAAAGAACTATAATCCCATGTAGCACTGCGAAAGACAACTGAATAAAAAAAATGATCCATAGTATGCATACAAATATGAGGTATTTTGAGACCAAAGTGAAACTGACTCTTGTCATTCGCAGTGCTTCATAGGAGTGGGTCGGTGCTAAACTGTTCTTTTGATGCAATTTATTTGTCGTGATTCTATAATTGGTGGAGATTTCTCTGCAGAATCATGGTTAATGTAGTTTTCAGCAGGAATTCCGCTGTTGAGCATGGTTATTTAAATAAATAAGTTGAAATAATGTGGGCTGATGGCTTCAACTAAAGCATATAGTTTCACAACCTCAGCTCACAGTAGGTCTGTCTTTAAAGGTTTAGGAGTTATCGTTCAAAATCAGTCCCCCTACGGAGAAAATGAATGGGACGTTTACTTCCAGAACCTAAATGCTGTCCCCTAAAAAGGCGCAGACATGGCATTGCATCACGCTGTTTTAAATACATTGCCGTTCTTTTCAATGCAAACACGCTCCTTTTATATTTAATTCAGGCGGCTTATGCTTATTTAGAAGTGTGTATCAGCATTCTGTCTTACGTGATTCTCATCCAAGGTTGTTCAGATACCTTCAGTTATATTTCCTTACAACCTTGCTTACTCAAAAGAATGGTTCATTTTCAAATATCTACTACAAGGAACTGCTAGGAAAGGCTTCGATTTGAGATCAATAGTGAAGGTGAAAGTAAAGGAGTTCCTGACCTGTTCAATTCCACCAAGACTCGAAATCTATGCGGGCATTAAGTCGCATCGGATCCAAGTTCCGTTTGAAGCGCTGACAAATACAAAAGTCCATTTCATCCATTCAAAGCTCCATTCCTTCAATCATCTCATATTCTGGCTGTGACCATGGTGGTGTCTCTCATCAAAAGGGACGATCTAATTTCACATAGTCAATAGCTACCCATTTGTAAGGGTTTTGTATCTCATCTCACTTCAGATAATAAGACTCTATATGTGAGAGTTCATTGAGGGGAACTTGTGTGAGGGTAGATCATTACCAGACTAAAAATAACGGTACTGCAGGCTGACTCTCTGATGTCTTCGCTCTGTCCCACTTTGACTCTGCTTACGCAAAAAAATCGAAACAAAAAAGTCCTCAAAAAACAAAACCCTGCTGCTTAATGACTAGATCTGAATTTGGATGGCAGGTAAAAGACAGACATGATCAATGAAAAACTGACCCGTCAGTTGAGAGTATAAATTGTATTTGTGATTTGTATACATTGAACGCACTATTAGTCACTGATTCCTCTTCCTGGCTTTACCTGCTTTAGTGTGTGTGTGTGTGGGGGGGGGGGGGGGGGGGGATCAATAGATAAATTTGATTGATTGATTGATTTGATATAAAAAAATCAATACTTTTTTATTGAATTTACCCATTTGACACATTTTTATGCACGCACACACACACACACGTTTTGTTATCAAAAATGTAGCATTTATTTGTTTGTTTATTGAATTTACCCATTTGACACATTTTTTCTTATAAAAAATTTAGCTGTGACCATGGTTTATTTATACTTTTTAAAATGGAATTTACCCATTTGACACATTTTTATGCAAACACACACACACACAGGTTTTCTTGGCTATCTAAATGGGGTAATTCCATAGACGTAATGTTTTTATATTGTACAAACTGTATATTCTCTCCCCTTACACAAAACACACAAAACTTTCTGCATTTTTACAATTTTAAAAAACCTTTAATTACTTTATTTTTATACCATATTTACAAATGAGGACGTCCCTAAAGGGAGGTTTTTGGAGATTTTGGTCACTTCTAGGTACAAATTTGTCCCCAAAATGCATGCACACACACACACACACACACACACACACACACAAATATTATGTCTTTCTGGTCTCACTTTATCAGTAGTTAGCAAAAGAAGAAAAAATGGCTACGACATTTAATACATGTGTGATATGGAAATATAGTTATTTTGTCAACTCTGCAAGATTCAAGTCTCTACAAGATTAATTCAATAGATGAAAATTAGTTCATTTATTCACTCATCGATGCGAATGCCAGATGCTGTGAAAATATTTGGTATGACTTTATTTTGGAATCTCATTCCTTTGTACATTATTTAATTTAATGTATTTATTTATCTATTTATTTTTCACTGCTAGCCACTTTTTTTGTCCCTGTACTCAAGATTTAGTAGAGATTATATTTATAATATTAAATAAACTTGCCTGAAAGAAAAAAATAAACAATTGATCCATGCCCCCTTTTCAGTTCATTCCAGCTTGTCCACTTGAGACCAGAGATAAACACAAAATCGAATCACATTTAAAATTTATTTCTCAACCGGTCTCTTTAATCACCACAGTCTAGACATCTATTAGCCACCCTGATCAAGTTGAATAAGCTTTCTTAATGACTAAATCATTTGCAACATTGCAAATGCAGAATCCGACTCAGTAACAAGGTCCAATGACAACATTCAGAACTTCTAAAGTTTGGACGTAAACCTTGAGATGGAACACAGTGGGGAAGATCACATCAGGGTTGAACAACAATCCATGTTCTTTGGTTTATTCCTTTATCAGCCACAGAATGCAGGAGTTCAAATGATTGATGTTCCACATGCAGCAGAAGGAATCACACAGAGAGCTTACCAGTAGAATCGATTGGGCGCCACCCGCTCGTGAACAAGCTGCCATCGACGGCCAAACTCAACAGAGCTGTAGAGCTGAGGAACAAATAATGTGTTAGCAAAGGTATTTGTATGAACATTTCTGACTAGGGATGTCAACGATTAATCGACGATCGATTAATTGTCGATAATACATTTAATCGATAAAACTTATCGATCATCGATTAAGCAGGATCATGCGCGTCCGTGCTGCTCAACCGCGAAACATGTAAGCGAGCGCGCCGGTGTGGTGAAGTGTTGAGTCCCACTGAATGACACACACCGGAGTTGTTTGGGACTATTTTACACCTCCATCATGACTATAAGTTTGCGTGTGCATTCGCAGCCTTTTGTTTTGTGCAAATGTAAGTTGTAATAGTTTATTTTGTGTACGCTTATCTATATCTGATTGGTCTCATATTGGATGCATTTGGTTAAGAATCGACGTGATCTTTAGCGCGCTCAGCTCAAACGACAATGCACGACTAATAATGACTATTGGGACTGTCATATTACACAAGATTATAAAGAGAACACTATTGTAATAAAACATTGTGAATTATTTGGGTTTAGATGCCATGTCGCGTTGTTCCAGCCAGGAAGAGCTCGTCAGAGACTTTGAGCGCGTCCACCACAACATATGAGTCATTCTGAATGGCACGTAACTCAGTTTAAGTTCACTTGTGCATTCACGTCATTTTGTGCAGATATAATTTTGTAATATTCTGCTTATTTTGTATATATCTGATTAATATCAAATAGGATGCGTTTCTTTGAGTTAAATAAACGCTAACAAAGTGCTCAACGGTTATTCATTCAGCGCGCGCCGCTCAAGCAGAATGCACGACTAATAATAACGATGGTTAATTTGGGACTTTCATATTACATAACATGAGAACACTATTTTATTAAATGGTTGTGAATTCATTGGGTTTAGTTGCCGTTTTCAGTGCGTTGTTCTAGCACTTCCACAACAGTCACACATTCTGACAAGCACGCATATGAGGCGGCGTTGGTGACACATTGTATTTGTCGTTATATTTATATATTAAATAGTTAATTTAATTTATCAATCACATCAAAACATTTTACAATCCTACTAAGCCTTTATTTAGATTAAAAAACATTCTTATTAATTTGGTGAGTACCATAGCTTTTTGAGCAGCATTTGCAGACCCTGTAATGTTAACGATTAATCGATTAATTGATCGTTAATTTAAACGACGATCGATCATGGGAATTTGTGAAAATTGACATCCCTATTTCTGACACTTCTGATTGTAGAATATTCTGGCGTTTAAAGGTAAGTTTAGTTGAATCTTTATTCTTATCATTAGCTCTGTTCAACAACCGTATCCCTACATAGGCAGCTGTCTTCTAAGTCCACATTATCACTATTATGAAGCCTAGCAGCAACTCCACGCACTACACAAAATGGAAGTGATTTCCATGCTGATTTCTACCGATTTTGACATTAGCGTGTTGCTAAGCTAATGGCATGATAATCCAATATGCATAGAAATACATAATGCACACAAATATTGGTTGAAAATATTTTTAAAATACTTTTCTTGAATGAGATACTATCAGTATACACTACTTTTCAAAACTTTGGGGATCAGTATTTTATTCATCTATTTTTTTTAAGAAATTAATCCTTTTATTCAGCAAAGATGCGTTGAAATGCTCAAAAGTGATAGTTAAGACATTTAAATTGCTAAACTGTTAAAATATTCATTGGAAAATATGTCAAATCAGTGCTGTTCTTTTTAACTTTCTATTCATCAAATAATCAAAATAGTAATAACAAGTGTCATGGTTTCCAAATAAATAAATAAATAAATATGATATAATATAATATAATATCTCTATACATATATATATATATTATATATTAAGCAGCTCAACTGTGTTGAACATTTATAATAATATTAAGACATTTGTGCACCAAATCATCATATTAGAATGATTTCTGAAGGATCATGTGACACTGAAGACTGGAGTAATGATGCTGAAAATTTGACATAAACTACATTTTAAAATATATTCAAATAGGGACTTTTTCTTTTAAATTAACATTTCACAATGATAATATTATTCCAGTATTTTTGATTGAATAAATGTAGTCTTGATCAGCATAAAAAACACAAAATCTTACGAACCCCAAATTTTGAACGACAGTGTATTCATAATCTGCCTTCCTTTTCCAATTTTATTTTCACAGATTGTTGCAATACATTATGGACTTGTCTTCTCCGAGTAGGATGTGATGCTGCCTTAAAATAGATCCAAATCAAGATATCTTATAAGGTAGCATAATTAAGTTGTCTACTTTTTGGTACAGAATTCGCAACAGGAACGCACCACAGATGTCTTAAAATACGGCCTACGTAGGCAGCTAACTAGGTTTTCAAACTGAGCAAGTGAAATTATGAATGATTTTCCAATAAAATAAAATAAAAATTTAAATCATTTTTAAAATTTGTATAATTACACTGGAAAACTGGCAATCAGCAAGAGAACAAACACAAAGATCTGAAATTCACTAAATGAGGCAAAAAAATTACTTACACACACACACACACATTTATTTCTCAGTAAGAAACATCCTATTTATGTGCAATGTGCTTTAAGGGAAAAATCATATTATATAAATGGCAAATACAAATATGTCACACTGGTACTTACAGCGCTTTGGAACGATATGTGCCATTTGTTAAAGTGTTGAGCAAATGTTTTCCCGAGGTGTGAAACTTTACCTGCCTTGCACAAAGCAGCATATTTATGCCAGATTTTGCAAGACAGTTCTAAAACAGTGGGGGGGGGGGGGGGGTTCCAATGCAGCACTTGTTTTTGCATTAGCTGGAAACTGTGATATCACAATCTTGTATCCAATATAACAACCTGACTGTGGGTGGATGGAGCTCGGTCAAATTTAGACACACAAACGGGATCACACTGAACCAAAACAGACAGAAACGAAGAGAAAACAACAGCTTAAACTAGCCTTAACTGGTCTTATCTGGTTCAAAACAGTCTCCCAGCCTAATATTGTATGCCTATATTCACTCAAAAAAATTAATTGTTAAAAGAACGTGATTTAATCGTACCACCCATTATGCATCTAATCAAATCAAGTAAACTTGAACTACTTCGAATATTTTATATGAACACAATATACATTTGTATATTCAACATGATTGTAATATGTCAATGTAACTTCTTTACAACTAATTGAATCAAAATGTTTGTATTGTGTTAGTCTAATCAAATTTATTCTTATCCACTCAATGTCAGTAAAGCAGTTCAATTCAACAAAATTCTGCCTTGTTACATAAACTAGTTAATGTCTTGGTTTGGTAGTTGATTAAGCATTATTGAAGAAACCTGATGTTAACAAGCAGAATCACTGAAGGAGAAAACCATAATTTTTTAAGTCACTGTTATGGAGATCAGTGTTTGCTTTAGTTGGCCTTAGTTGCCTTAAAACATGAGCTTTAGATTTTGTTTGGCTGCTGTTACTGAGTTATAACAGCTAGATGAACAAATGGTCATGGTCATCTGATGGTGTAGGTTGTGTTTTAACATAATCATTATTTCACAAGCATTTGACTTGAATCACTGAACTAGTATAGAGCCCAATTTAGGTTTACTTTATTAATTATAGCAGCACTGTCCTTATTCAGCATCATATTTTCATCCTTTACAATGTAATCTAAAGATTATTTTAAAATGTGTCTTATATACAAAAAACTCTATTATTTTGATTCTATTTAGTTTTTAGACACACAGACATCAATAATCAGCCTGTGAATCTCAACAATGGTGACAATAATAAAGCATGTTGCAGTGCATTCTGGGTGCCACCAATCAAAACTCATTCATGGCTCCCATCATGTATTGCTGCATGAATAAATAATGAGCTTATGTTCAGAGGTGATCTGTTTGTCACCATTGCTGAGACTCATACGCTAATTATTGATGTCTGTGTGTGCCTATATAAAGAATTTTCAAAGTTTTCTTTTAATTGACTTGATCATTTGGATTTCATTGAAGAGGTCAAAAATATTATGCTGAACAAGGCCAGTGCTGCTATAATTAATAAAGTAAACCTAAATTGGGCTCTATATTAGTTCAGTGATTCAGGTCAAATGCTTGTGAAATAATGATTATGTTTAAACACAACCAACACTATCAGATGACCATGACCATTTGTTCATCTAGCTGTTGTAACTCAGTAACAGCAGCCAAACAAATTCTAAATTTAATGTTTTAAGGGTCAAGAGCCCAACCAAAGCAAACAGTGATCTCCATAACAGTGACTTAAAAATTATGGTTTTCTCCTTCAGTGATTCTGCTTGTTAACATCAGGTGTATTCAATAATGCTCAATCAACTACCAAAACAAGACATTAAAGGGTTAGTTCACCCAAAAATGAAAAGTAAGTCATTAATTACTCACCCCCATGCTGTACCAACCCCGTAAGGCCTTCGTTCGTCTTCGGAACACAAATGAAGATATTTATGATTAAATCTGAGAGCTGGATCACTGCTACATAGGCTCCCTAAGGGAATGAAACTTGACGGCCCAGAAAGTCATTAAAGAAAATGTTTAAATATTCCATGTCGCAACAGTGGCTCAACTATAAGTTTATCAAGCGACGAGAGTACTTTTTGTGCGAAAAAAACAAACAAAAATAACGACTTTATTCGACTATTCCTTTTCTTCCTTGTAGGCCTGAAACGAGACTTCAAGAGATTTCCACGACGCATGCGCGAGAATTGCGATCTCCTTCAACTACTTCAGTTAAGTTCTCGCGCATGCGCGTCGTGGAAATCTCTTGAAGTCTCGTTTCAGGCCTACAAGGAAGAAAAGGAATAGTCGAATAAAGTCGTTATTTTTGTTTGTTTTTTCGCACAAAAAGTATTCTCGTCGCTTGATAAACTTATAGTTGAGCCACTGTTGTGACATGGAATATTTAAACATTTTCTTTAATGACTTTCTGGGCCGTCCGGTGTCATTCCCTTAGGGAGCCTATGTAGCAGTGATCCACCTCTCAGATTTAATCATAAATATCTTCATTTGTGTTCCGAAGACGAACGAAGCAGTGTTTCCCCTAGAAATTTTTCCAGCAGCGGTGCTGTCCCGTGCCGGAGCATGTTACCAAGTCGTGCGCACTTGCGGGGGGGGGGGTTTGGGGGTAGGGGGCTGGGGGGTGGGGGGGTCCGGGGGCATGTACCTCCGGAAGAACTTTAAAAAAAAATAAACCCTTAAATCATGACTTCTGGCAAGTTTTGTGGATAGAAATTGACATTTTGAGACATACAATTACGACATACCATCAACAGATTCAAGGTGATTATTGCAGCACGCACCTTGAACTGGTCACAAACAGAAACCTTCATTTTATAATTTTAGACAGGATTTTTCACGTTTTTGTTTTGTGTTCATTTTCAGCTATAAGGTAGATATTGATAGGGGAAAAATTAAATGGCACAACCCAGAAAAAGATTATTTAGAATTTATTGAAAATTTTAGGCCACACCCAATCTGTGAGCACTTAATTTTTAAATTGTAACATTTTTAAAATCAAAAGTTTTAAGTTAGCATTATTTAATGCACAATGAATGAAGTGAACAAACATGAACAATCAAGTGTTTTATTTGACTTGACTGTGCCTTTATTTAATCCAAAACTGTGTTCGTATTTCATTTTAAAAGACTTTTTAAAAGAGTTATCCAGCCAAGATTAAGCCTAGAACTGCTTTTCTGGCGGACTAATAACAGCACTCGGGTGTCGGTCCGAGACTGTGCTCATGTACTCCTGCTCGTAAAACTACCCGGATACAACCGCACCCAAGTCCACTTTAGGGGCCGTTCACATATCGCGTTTTTTGAGCGCAAATGCATTATTTCAATTGTAGGCGCGCGTGGCGAGATGAAAACATCGTAACATCTCATCTCAACACGCCATGTGACAAAAACCAACCGATCAGCTTCGGCCTTTCCGTAACAACATCGACAGCTCGGCCGAACAGCTGATCATAGCTGTACAGGGCGGCTTTTTATTTCTCATCTCCATAAATATATCTAGTAGTAAAGCTAATGCAAGGGCTAGAAATCAATTAATTCTTTGCTGCTACTTCCTCGTCCTCATGGAGAGCGCCGCTTTCTCCTTTCTAAAAGCGCTTGCTCTCTCCCGTGGCGTCTGTCGTTGCTATGCAACCATGAATAGAGGCGGCCTGGAGAAACGAGCGTGCTTCCCGCGCGCCTACATTTGAAATAACGAATTTGCACGCGCAGAAAAACGCGCTATGTGAACGGCCCCTTATGGCAACGTGAGATTAGCCTAATCGAAAATATTTCCATATGTGGCTCTTTCCTCCTTTCTTGTCAACAAGTGGATTCAGAGCCACCGCATTAGCAGCACCGGCGCACGCCACGTCTCAAGTGTTTTTAGGTGTGTAAGTGGATGTCGTGATATTACTGATCATGTGAAGATTTTGCAGCGGTGCTGAAAATCCAGTGGCGGCGCTGCGCCGCTGCTAAATACATTGTAGGGGAAACACTGCGAAGGCCTTACGGGGTTGGTACACCATGGGGGTGAGTAATTAATGACTTAATTTTAATTTTGGCGTGAACTAACCCTTTAACTAGTTTATGTAACAAGGCAGAATTTTGTTGAATTGAAGTGCTTTACTGACATTGAGTGGATAAGAATAAATTTGATTAGACTAACACAATACAAACATTTTGATTCAATTAGTTGTAAAGAAGTTACATTGACATTATTACAATCATGTTGAATCTACAAATGTATATTGTGTTCATATAAAATATTCAAAGTAGTTCAAGTTTACTTGATTTGATTAGATGCATAATGGGTGCTACGATTAAATCACGTTCATTTAACAAATTTTTTTTTGAGTGTAATTGATATGTTTTAGTCTGGTATAAGCTGTTTGTTTGTTTTTTCAGGGAAATATGTTCACCCATGAAGGCTACTGTGCTTTTCATTTGAGCTTGTTTCCTCTCTCGTGTTTACTGTTATATTAAAATAAACCTCAGGAACTTTGCCAATGACACTGTGGTATAACTCTGTAAACACAAATAAATAAAGCATTTATTTGTGGCATAGATTTTGATAGGGTTTAATTAGTGATTGTGTTTTCTTTTCTGTGTTTCTGTTTGCTTTCGCAGCTTTTAACCATGGCTAGTCATGTGCATTGTGCAAACAGTCAACTATTAGCCGTCAATTGGCTGATCATTCTTTTTGATTGTGTTCATTTAATTGTAATTCATTCATAGTGGCCATCCTTCAAGGGTGAAGTAAATGTTGATTTGTCAAAATTGAAGTCAATGCTGTCTAACACCATCGCTCGAGACTCGAAACTATCATCAATGATCAATGATTTAGATCTACATCAAGGGGTCGAAAAAAACTGAAATCAATTAAGAAATGAATATAATCCAAAATTAGGGGAGTTAAAATGATTCATCAGTTGCATCAGGAAAAAAAATAAAACAAATCTTGAATAGTTAAATCATTTTACGATATGATTAAATATGATGCTTAAACAATCTTTTCAGAAGAGTACAGTTTTTTCATAATTTATTAGCCCTAAACCATGAGCTCGAAAGTATATAATTAATGGTAATTCCTTGCGACTGGGGATCCATAAATTGTCTTAATTGCCAACTTTAAGCTCACTGAAATTGTCTCTTTAAGACGTATTTCCTCTCACATTGATAATTGCCCTTTGAGGACATATTTCATTCCCAAATATAGATTGGCATCCATTTACTATATTACTATAATCTCTTCCTTTGCAATTTGTGCCTAGAATGTTTATCAAGTATGTAAATACTATGAATGAGTTTTTCCTTTGTCTTTCATGAATTCGGTTATTTGACAATAAAACAGCTTGATAAGAGAACCACATAAAGAGTGTCTTTCTGAATGCTATCCCTCATAATTAGATCCTGTTTGCCATATTTTTTCCAGGAATTATGAAATGATTGTGCACCTTCTGGTCGTGGCCATAAGCAAGGATCCAGTCCTCCTGCTCGGGATGGAACAACAGGCTGAGGATGTAGAAGTTGAGACGGTATTTTTGATAGGTGGCGCCTTCATCTGAGCTGATGAGCAAACTGCTCTCCACCTCTGGATCTGTCAGCAACATGATCTGAAACACAGACAAGAGGTTCTTAGTCTCTACAGTTCCTTCACTGCCCCTCAGAGACCAAATGCCTCAGCTAGTGGACGTGATGAGCTCCACCTGTGATGTTCTGTCTACAAACAGACATTGTTGAATGGTGAGAGATGGCAATAACAAGACCAGTGCATATATGTTTGCCTCATTAAAAAACATATTCTGTTTAACTAAAAATATGATAAAAAATAGTCACAAATTACAGTTATGCAATATATTACATCTACAATATACAGTATTTATAAAACGGTAATTTCCAGTCCTTGATTCTAATTGGTCAATAGCTATGTTTTATTCACAAGAAAACACAGCTATGACCGCTTCACGCAATGGTTCTATGTATCACTACACAACACCCCTAGCAACGTAAACATGTTCTCAATGATATTGTTCATTGAAGCTATAAGTTAGTAGAGTATTGTGAGAGATCGAGTAAGAGAGTGTACCTACATTTACGGTTGATATAGCATTTTCCTTCAGGTCAGTCCTATATTCGTAATAAAAAATCCGTTTGAATGTCCACTGTGATATCTTGTCCTTTTAACAGTTAAGGGGTTTTCACGTGCCGTAAGGCTAACGTTAGTCATTTGTCAGTTGTGTCTTGCTTCTCCGTGTTCACAAGTTTCAATCCTTTCAATATAAAAGTCTTCTCTACTGACTCACTCACTCATAAAGGCAGTCTTTGTCGCCATCTAATGGCGAAATAATGTAACTTCTGTTGCTGTTCACAGTCAGGGACTATTTTTTCCAGCGGAAGGAAGGCTTTTAGTGATTTTACATCATGAAAGTTGCATTGATACATATTTGTTGGCTTTAATATTTGTATTGTGTGGTATCCGTTTTATAAAAACAATAAACCTCGCGTCGTGCCTTACTACGCCCTTCAGCCGTGACTTATTCACGATCCAGCACAGCCTCTCGTTACATACAATATTACTGTATTAATAAATGCACCCTCAAATTGTTTTATATACAGGACTGTTACCGTTCTATAGCCTATACGATATAAAACAATAAATACATTTGAAAGTGAATCCTGTTGATAGGTTTTGATTTGAATGTACGTACTGAACCTGGAACATTCTAAAAAATAAAATAAAACATTATCAATACTGCATCTCAATTTGTGTTTCCTATAGACCTTATGCACCAGAGATATAGTTAGTATATAGTTATAAGGTAGTCATTGCTTTTCTTTAGGCCTTAAAACAGTCAAAGGGGCCTCCAACCAAATTTTGCTTAGGGCCCCCAAAGGTCTAGGGCCGGCTCTGGGTCTATACAAGACAGGAAGCTCATTAATTTGGTGAACTCACAAACCGTGTTCCTAATTTGCAAGTCTTAATGAACACTTTTAAAGTTGTGGCAGCACCGCCTCGTGTTAACTGTGATATCTTCATTTCCAATCCCTGATTTGCTTGGTTTGATCTCATCATAATCGCAGTGGATCACAAGCATAAATCTCTTTAACGCTGTCAATCTTGTAACACACTCCAATGAGTAATTCATTACGGCACCAGCATGCACACATTTTAACTCACCCTAAAGCGCAGTCACACTGTTAAATCTATAATTTCCCTAGAGCTTTTTTTTTCTTTTCTGTTTAAGATTGCCACCAGTCTTAAGTTTGTGCCAGTTTTGAAAATAAATAAATATAATCAACCTCAAAATATAATTAAATCGGCAAGGCTTCACCATTTCAAAACCTTATCACTGACAGAGCTGGAGGTTTCAGGGTCTAAGGAGTGTGTGTAAGTGTGTGTCTGAGCTCCACAGGAGAATTGCTTTGGGGTCTTTTTTTTCTGTTCCATTAGTTTGTAAAGCCTTAAGCAGGCTGGATATGGACTCTTCTCATAGCAATTTTATGGACACAAGCTTCGATTATATTAACAGATCAATAGCCCTCTTGCTCATGTAATACGGGACAGTGCAACTTGGTCAAGAACCGTCTTGTTTCTTCCTTGGCACATAAAACAGTGTCCACCTCAGAGTCGGTTTCCATTTCAATTGCGTTCTTGACCCATCTCTCCAGGGCAATAGCATTATTAAGTAGAGCAGTGCACCAGCTCACCAGACCATTCGTCAAACATGGACATGCTAATGCTAACCATAGCGACGGGAACCCAGAACACCCGCTCATCAATCATCACCAACTCAACCAAACATGACCCAGATACCAACCAATCATGGTTGCTTCATTGGTGGATTCTTTATTCTCTTTTAAAGAAGCAAACATTTTGCATTTGTATGATACGCTAGATATATTGGAGGTGAATTTTATGGCAGCAGGCCTTCATTATACTAAGTCTCGTCTTGCTGGGTTCTGAAAGTTTGGATGATTAATAAAAATGTGTACTCTTGCAAAGCGACCTTAAATGAACACTACAATCACTTATGTCAAAAGTTAATGAGCGGCCAGCCATTTTAAGCACCAAAAAGGCCAATCCTGAAAAACTCCATGAAAAATAAGGGTGCCTTTAGGCCTATAATGCTAAATGCTGGGTTTATACGACTTGGAATATAATTACACGATTTTTTACTTGTCCCGGACAAGCGTTGTCGAGCCCTAAATTCATTGAGTTCATTCATGATTTTTGTCGTGCTGTAAAGCGGAAGAGGTGATCGATTCACAGCGATCTGAGTGACTGCATCATCAGAGCGCCAAAAAGATCACAAAACCTGAAAGACGTCTATGCTCTCACTCCAGTCTAATTAGCACATTCCCAATTATTATTGTGAAGTTTACCGAAGTTTAACCCCCCCACCACCCGAAAAAAAAAAATTCATCGGATCTACACGATTCCCATTAAAGCTCCAGTAGGTAACTTTTGAAAACATGTATTTGCTAAAACTGTCATTATGTCCTGACAGTAGAATATGAGACAGATAATCTGTGTAAAAATCAAGCTTCTCTGGCTCCTCCCAGTGGTCTTATTGCCATTTGCAAGAAATACACGCTCCCGGTCAGAAACAACCAATCAGAGCCGAGAGGAGTGTCTTAGCAGTGTCAGTCACGCTCGTGTACGCGATGATCACACCCCTCTCTTGCACAGCGCGAGCGCCGGAGCGCGAGCCGTCGTTCAAACTCAAGATTGCCGACGTGCTGCAGCTGTGCTTATGACGGAGAAACAACCTAAACTGCCAATTCTCGAGTGACACCTGCTCATAAAACAAAGAGGTAAAAGGAAAAAGACTGATGACGATAAACAACCGAAAAAGAAAGAATTACACAGAGCCCATTGACTCGGTGTCAAAACTCTAGCCGCATAACATGTAGATAAAATGTCACGCACTCTGCTAAGCAACAATTGAAACCTGCTAATTCACTGGCTTGTCATGTTGCTGAAATAATGTACTAGCACACCTTATCTAGCATTATATATCACTAGAATAATTACTTACATGCTGTAACGTTAGTTACCGTTATATTAACGTTATCTTACTAGCTATTTATAACTTATAGAAAGAGTGCAACGTTATAAAGTTACATGTAGGCTATTGGAAAATACATAATGATTTGAGGACCAAGTTTGTAGTCAAAGTATGGGCAGGCCATAGTCCATGTAAAGCATATTATTGACGTTTAGTCCCTATTAGTGAATGTGCCATATAACTTTTTATCCGCCGTCATCGGTGGCCCTGTTTACTAGCCTGCGCGTTCACGACAGGCTCCGCTGTGGAGGACGAGCTGTGGAGGGAGGGCTGTAGTGCAGAATAGAGCAAGGGGGTGGGACCTGGAAGTTGTGCTTGTTCAAATGTTCAGGCTAAGTCAACGTTTTCTCAAGACTCCCTACAGCAGCTTTAATGACATATTTTTATTCAAAACGGCGAATTTCGCCGAAAAGCGACTAGTTTGCAGGTATGAATCTCAGTGTCTCAGTCTCACGCACGCTGCACGCGAGTTAACCATGTTCGACACATTTAACTGGGAGTGGGGCCGTCCACACTGTTTGATCCATTGTAGGCACCGCTCACGTTGTGTTTTCGGCTTTGGAAACGGAAAGAACACAACTCCTCCAGACAATCTCTCGGGGTACCTAGTGTCCGATTTACAAACGCACTGCTTCACCATCTTGCTTGGAGTCAATGTTTGACGGACCTGCTCACATAGTAACGGTGCGCCCGCGGCGTTTGTAAATCGGACACTACCCCGAGAGATTGTCTGGAGGAGTTGTGTTCTTTCCGTTTCCAAAGCCGAAAACACAACGAGAGCGGTGCCTACAATGGATCAAACAGTGTGGACGGCCCCACTCCCAGTTAAATGTGTCGAACATGGTTAACTCGCGTGCAGCGTGCGTGAGACTGAGACACTGAGATTAGTCAAAGAAACATGGAGAAAGCAGATCCACAAAGGAATTACGTTTTATAAAGGGTTGTTGTTAACATGATATCCTCGGGGGAAAATGAGCAACAGTCAACTAGCAGTGTAGCACCCGTAGCTACAGTTTAGAGGAGTGCACGTTCGCAACGGGGAAAGCATGAAGCTTACTTGACAACATCAGTTCATATATCAATATCGTAACGAATAGAAATAACCTTAAATAATGTATGGTTATCTGCATCTTTCCGTCTCTTATGTATAGTTATTTTTAAACACGAAAATCGCATTCAGCATGACACGCAAGCGTTTGCTGAACAACCTTGTTAAAGCGAACGTGTTAATCCTGTATCTGAGGCAAAATTACTAAATATGCAGCGCGAGTTATATATTTCTAACTCCAAATATTAGCCACTGACCCAGCTTATAAAATCTTCTCCAAGGCTGTGCTGGTTGCATTTGAGGTAGCTACCGGTCATGGGGTTTCTCAGATTTAGCTTGAGACCGGTAAGCATTCGCCTCGATAGTAGTTGTGTCTCCTTCATTGCGTATTTTTATATTTTGAATATATCCCTCCACTGCGTACTGTAACCCCTTTTGCCTCGATCTGGAGGGTTTCGCTGAGGTATTGCTCCAAAAAAGGACACTGACACCCACGGGTAACGTTAACATATACCTCTTCCCGTCATGGCAATCTGTCGCGCTGGTCGTGTTTGACCATTTGTTTGACGGGCGTAGTAACAATAACTAGGGGGCGTGGCTTTTGCGAACGGTCAATTGATGGGGAGAAAAATGTGGCCACTTTGCCTTTTTTAGAGTAAATGCTATTCAGTCACCCTTTTCCTATAACAGGGTTTTAAACTTCACACACTCTAAAAAAAAAAAAATGTATCTACCCAAATTCTGGATTGAGCCTTTTGGGTAATCTTTTTGTGGTTTTTTTTTCAGTGTTGGGGTACTTGTGTTACCCAGCTCCTGGGTCAGACGTAACAACCCAGTGTTTGGGTAGTTTTGTGTAACCCAGATCCTGGGTCAGATGTAAGAACCCAGTTTTTGGGTAGTTTTTGTGTTACCCATATAGCCTACTGGGTCAGATATAACAACCCAGGTTTTATTTTTTTTGCGGCCTCTTCAGGAGAGAGCAGTGCAGCTCCGTCAAATTGGAGTGTGTCTTCGGTAAAATACAGATTTGTGCTGTATATTGTTACATTTTATGCAAAGCAACATACAGGGGCGCGATGTGAGTCAACTACACAAGTGTAGTCTTTTCGCGTGATGGAAACGCCTGATGCTTGCATAAAATTGTATGATTTTATTCAAAAAGAAACACAATATAAATACTGATGTTAAAATATGTTCTCAGAACTGTACACTGATTGTTTATGGACAGGTTATTGAGCAAGTCGCGACATATTTCGGCTACAAGTGAAACGCAGGGCATGACAAGCTCTGGCACGAGATCCAGCGCCGGTACAGTGGAAACGGCACAACAGAGACTGATTGATTACACTTTATATTACTTATACATTTTTCATTTTTACTTCTAATATTTGTTAAATTACCTTAAATGTAGCCAATATGTATTAAAACTATATGAAATTTACCATATTGTACAAAAAGATAAAACTTATCATTATTATCATGCAAACCAGTGGTTGTGTGAAGAATTTTAAAAAAAGTTAAGAGGATTGAAGTTAATCCGTAATCATTAATTCATGTGTGAAGTAAAAAAAATTAACTAGTATTATAGTAAAAATTAATCAACCCATTATGCTGGGTTACATAAACAACCCAATTTGCTGGGTAAAATTAACCCAACGTGTGTTCTGTCCTATATTTACCCAGCCCTTGGGTTAAAAACAACCCAAATTGGTTGTTTTTAGAGTGCAGGTTAGAGTGCACTTTTGCAGCTTTTTAAGATAATATAGTCATCCGATGCAAATTACAAAACAAATAAACTATATGTGCAATGTCAACACATGCAGTGGGGGATATATGTAGCCATTAAATTAGGGACCATTCACTCAAAAACTACGAACACATCTGACGGGGTTTTAATACCAGGGTCTAAAAAAATTTGACTGAACTGTTCCTTTAAATGCTCAGATCGTATTCAGATCGTGCTAAAATCCGCCGTGCTGAACAGAAAGTTAATATCAGTCATACAAGCTGTCATATGCTCTCTCTAAAAGCCTCTCCATCTGCATTTCTATACCTGACATAGACATATGAAAATACAATATGCAGGTGAAGGTGCATGTATCTCTCGCTCCTTCTCTTTTGACCTTCAGTTGTGCAGAAATAGAAGGAAGGCACAGCAAAGAAAAGAAGAGTCTGAGAGTGCGAATCTGCGGGTGCTCCAAAGAAATGTAAATGAAATACCGATTTTGCTATTTCGCATACCTACTTTAGAAAGCTTTGATCGGCACTATAAAAGTGAAATGCAGATAATTCAAGAACAAGTCATTTTGGTTTGAGATAAAATTAAAGATGGTCTGCACTGGCCTCGTCGACTTCGCTTTTATAATGTGAGTCACACATTACCAAGGGCAATTAATTTTATCTTCTTTTCTCCGTATCCTTACTCATGCAGCCTTGCAAAATCCACCTCCGTATCTTTCCTCTGATTCTCTGTTAAGTCCCTATCAGTGGCTTGAAGCATAAGAGCAGAGGTTTCTGGGAAGACAAAGGTTAATGAAGCAGCAGATGAGGTGGCTGGAGAGACGCTTGGAGAGTGTGCTGGAGAATCTTTGAGTCCCACTGTGCAGTGATACGTCGGCTCTGATGGAATATTAATGAAATTAGAAACATGTTTCGGATCCATCTTAAACTAATTGGATTGTCTCACTCCTGTAAATCCCGACCATAACGAGGTCGGTCATCAATTGCTTTTTTTTTTACCGCTAACCTGACTTGGATAAATGGTCTTCTGAGCTTGATATTCAGATTCAAACAAGTGTCACTTACTTTGCACCACTGGCTGCACATAGTAACTAAAAAAAACAGCAGATAATTTAGCTTTGCAGTACTTTGGTCAAGGTTTTTGAGCAAAGATAGATACCTACCAACCAACCTACTAAAGCTGGATTCTGGATAAATTGAGAATCACGAATTAATAAAAAAAATAAAAAATAAAAATTAAATGAGATCTCCATTCACCCACGATTCTAAACAGACAACAAAATAATAAATATAACTATTAAATAACATACTTTACTTGCGGTTCTGACAAAATGTTAATTGCTGTACTCTATTTAAAATGTTTAAGTAATCTGAATGTAAAAAAAAAAAAAACTGTTTGAATTAGAGATGCACTAATATGACATTTCTGAGCCGATACCGATAGCCGATTATTCAGAATGATATCGGCTGATACCAATACTTTGTTTTTTTTCTAATGGATAAAAAAATCTCTCCCAAATAATGCTGCAAACCGAGAACCCATTTGGTACACTATAATATTAGAGGTTAAAATTGACAACAGAGCTATTATTCAACTGCTATTTATTTCCAGATATAATATTTACACTCAAATAAAAGCTGAAAGGTTTGTATAAAACTCAGTTACAAATATAAGGTAGTTTTCATAAGCACTTGACTTCATGGCAAATGTATTCAAACATCCATAATTAACAGTAAATAAGCTCCTCTCTAGTTAAAAAAAAAATAAGAAAAAAGCTAACTAACAAATAAATGGATGACTTTCCTGAGGTAAATGCAACATTAAGTGCATGTTCACAAGCTTCACAAGAACATCTTTCCACGGTTGAAACACTGATTGAGTGATTACATGAGACATGATACGGATTTCTGCAAGTTGTACTGTAACTTTCAACTTACCTTCTGATTTTCATGCATGTTTTTCTAAATATAATGTGTATTAAAGTGGAAGAATAGACTCTCGCTCCACGCTGCTGCTTGAACTCAGGCGCTATCTGTCACGTCACATTTGAGAGCGTCAAAGCGGCATTTATTGTTTTTATGTATAATCTTTTTGATGTGTTTGAATTTCGTGATAAAATGGACAGAATTTGAAAGATGACACTTTGTTTCTTTTTAGAAGTAACAAAGCAAAGAGCTATTTGCGATTATTGGGTGATAATATTTAATATAGGGAAAAACTGCAGATCTGGCAACCCTGGCTTGAACTACGGGTGATTCAAAGGGTCAAATAGAGCCTGCTTTTATGTAACTGTTTTAAGCTGTTGATGTGTTATTGTCGCATTAACTTACCTTAACAGGAGAGCTTTTCTTCACACACAGTGTGAGTTGCAGTTGGTCATGTTTTCCCGCACCCTTTTCATTGACACAGGGTTCCAGACTGCGACCAAAATTTGAGAATGTGCGAGTTAAAATTTTATGTGGTCGCATTGTGCGAGTATATCGTCATGTAGGCTACTCAGTTAAATTCACGCATGCGCAACAGAACGCCGTTGTATCAGCAGCTGCTGCAGTCCGTATGTTCAAAATGAACGAGTACATCATGAATCCATTTTCCAAACCGTGTTTTTGACTTATCCTGAATCACAGTACGCCTATAATAAGTGTTTATATTCGGACTATTTTATCCCGGGGTCGGCTCGACCGCGGAGTTGCCCAGTGCCTGCGTGACTCGCCATAGACATTAACGGAGAGAGATGTAGCTCCGGCTACAATGTTCTTCCGTAAGACACTTGCAGTTTATTTATAAACGAATGTACACGTGACGCGCATTGCACACGTGACGCGCATTGCACACTGATGGTGAAACGCGCCAATTAGGAATTAAGTCATAAGAAGTGTAAGTTAAATGTACAGTGTATGACATGTAAAAAGAAAAGAGGCTAAGCTAACCATGTTAAGATCAATATTTGTGTAGCCTGACACGGTATTTTCACATTGCATCCGTTCCAGGAGCCCTGCGTAGCAGTGCAGAGATCGTTTACACACCGAGTCCATTTTTGCTGTGCTAGCCGCTGAATTAAAGTGACAGCGGCATAGTTCGTGGACAAAATGAGCACAAATTGACATGACAATGACTTTCATCATAAATGCATTTAATTAAATACTAGCCACTATTTTTCACAGTTATTTTTTTTACGTTTAACTTTTTAATAGTTTTTTTTTTTTTTAGAATATTTTGATTTGATAGTTAAAAGTGGCAACAATGGCAAATTTTTTTTTTTTTATTTTTTTTATTTAGAAAGTCAAGAATGTCAAAGAAAAAATCATTTTGCCATAAGGCGACACATGCACCATAGATGGTGAATGTTATTATAACATCATTGACCAGAGGACAGTCAATCTATGGTTACTGAATTTGCGATAAGATGAAAATGAAGTCTCATAAAAAATGATACACAAGCTTGCACAGTTGGGCTTTACAGTCCTTATTTAAGTGAATGAACAAATAGACACACACGCACGCACATAACGCACCAACACACTCTTCCACTGATGACTAAACATCATTAAACAACTGTAAACCAAGCTGTTTGCCCTTTCAGTGCTTATGCTTATGTTTTCACGACACACAAATCTCTCCAACAATCTTTGTAGGTTTGCACATGTGGGCTGCATTTTTATTCCTCATCCAGCTCAGGAACGACTGAGTGGTAAGTCACTTTTGCTTCCTTGCTGATGCCAGAGATGAGGACTGAATGTGCTCCCTGAACTCAGAGCTGTGTTGGGTTTTTTCTGCTCTTATTAGGGATGCAGGTGGTGAACTCGTCCATATTGCCTTATTAACCAAGGCTATTGTTTGCTCACAGAGAACTGACCAATTAGGGTGAAATGCTGTGTCGGGTCCCAGGTGAGTGCTCAAGGTGTTCACAAAACATCCAAGGTGCTGTTATTTAAGGTTGTCTTAGGAGAATGGGGTGCTGGGTTATACAGGCTGGTTATTGGAGAGGTGTGTGTGTGTGTGTGTGTGTGTGTGTGTGTGTGTGTGTGTGTGTGTGTGTGTGTGTGTGCGCGCGTGTTTGTGGGAGAAAGATAGTAGCTATGCGTTTCAGCTCTGAACAACATTGAAAGAATCTCAATAAATTTTCCTTCTCTTGTCCTTAAAGGGTTAGTTCACCCAAAAATTCTTTCAGTAATTACTCACCTTCATGTTGTTCCAACCCCGTAAGACTTTCGTTCATCTTCGGAACACAAATTAAGACATTTTTGATAAAGTCTTACGGGGTTGGAACAACATGAGGGTGAGTAATTACTGACAGAATTTTCATTTTTGGGTGAACTAACCCTTTCAAAGGGATAATTCACCCACAAATTAATTCACCCTCACGTCATCGCAAACCTGCATGACTTTCTTTCATCTATGGAATACACTAATATTTCGAAGAAAAAAAGATACATTCATTGTTTGGACAAAACAAAATATTTTCTTATAAAATATCTTCTAAATGATGATAATAATTTTCATCAATTTAATTTTTAAGTGAACTATCTCTTTAAGTGTATACACATCTTCATTAATAGGCTCTTAATGAACACAGTGTGTTCTGATTAAATAAAAATCATAAAAATACAATGCATAATATATAGATGTTTTCCGGCGGCCAGTTAACAGTACGAATCAGTCTGTCTCATAGCATTTAAGGCTCAGGTGATTGGCTCAAAAATAAAATAAAAAAATATATTAAAAAAACAAAACAAAACAAATGATCAAATAAAGTAAAATAAAATAAAATTTTATAAAGTTTCCTTGAATGATTCAGTACATGTATCTAAAGTTATGGAAACGAATCTAAATGGTATAAATCAAAGTCACTAATGAGAGGGCAAATGTTCCATTAAGAGTCAGTTTATACATTTGATCTCTCTAGTTGTTTGAAATTCTCAACTTGATGTTCATTTAAATGAAACGGATGAAACGGAAGTATAGTGACAGATTTTTTTCTGTATTGTGGTACATATGAGTGAAACGGATTCGAAAAAGATAAAAAAAAAAATAGGAGCGCAGGGACTTGTGTCCGGTTGCATAAAGCACCTTAAGTGTAATTTTCCCTTAAGGTCGCCCTTATGTTTCCCTTAAACCTAAGGGTGTTGCATAAAAATACCCTTAAAGGTATTGTAGGTAGGAATTGTATAAAAAAACCTTTTTTCCAAATTTGTTTAAACTTTCTGTATTTATCAATGCATAATTAAAATGTAAGTACTCTGAAAAAGAAAGTATAAAAATCGAGTGTCTGTAGACCTCTCACGACTGTTTTAAAGACAGCTCATTATTTCCATTCACTCCACCCCCTCCCTTCTGGGCTCCTTCCAAAGCCACGCCTCCAAAACACATGAGCGCGCGACTCCGACCGCTGAGCTGAAGACGCATTATTTACCTGAGACGAGCCGAGAGGAAGGAGCGCAGTGCAGTGACATCATGTCAGAATCACATGTAATAAAAAAATCTAACTTTATCATTATGAAGATAAACAAATAAGATGTAT
This sequence comes from Tiaroga cobitis, assembly GCA_030578255.1. Lineage (NCBI taxonomy): Eukaryota > Metazoa > Chordata > Actinopteri > Cypriniformes > Leuciscidae > Tiaroga > Tiaroga cobitis. The sequence continues at coordinate 49,271,849 of CM060591.1, forward strand.
TTTAGTACTCACTATCAAGTAGCATATTGATATTGGTAAAGATTAAAATATATATTTATTGATTCGCTAACGAGCTAGTTATCTATAAGTCAAAGCTAAAAACAGGTTGCATGATACACGTTTTTCCATTGCCATCATTTACACTGTGATGAAGATGAATTTCGTGTAACATTCATAACATATATGGTGTTCTGCATGTAAGAGTTTATAATGAAAGCATTGTTGACTCTGATGAGGACTACACTCCAGAGACAAGTACCGCATCGTCAGCTCGAGGACAGATCCGGGGTCGAGGGATTTTTTTGTTTAAAAACAAAACAAAGGCGAAAAAAACGTGCAGGTAAACTTCCAGGTGAACATGGTAAAAGAGTTAGACAGAGGGTAAATATAATTCTAAGAAAAGTTCCTGGATGCGGATCGGCCTACTATCTGTTAAACATGTATTTAGTTATCTAAAGCAAAATTATGCACAATTCAACACTATAGCTATCATCTTGAGCTAGGCATATATATTATTTATCATCTCTCTACTACTGATCGCTAAGTAATGTTATGTTAGCTATATTAGGCAGCTACGTGTGCTAATGACACATGCTTCATGAAAACAAAGAAAAAAATATGTATGCTCAAAATACAAAAAGAAAGATTTACCTGTCCAGCAGAAATATCCAGGCGTCACTTTTCAGCCCCTTGAGGTCTCTCAGTTCTCGCCATCACTGGAAAGCCACGCCGATATTGGCATGCGTTTTATTTTGTTGTTTATCCAAATACTTTTTGTTCATTACCTTTTCTAGTAACGTTACTGTCTTCCTTTTTTTGCCTGGTTTGCCTTCGCGAACTGCATATGTGAATTTTGATTGGTCTTTCTAATCTCTGCCATTGTTTTGCTATTCCTAGGTTCCGTGCCTCTTGAATTCCTCAAATCAAACGGATGCGCGCGCAAGTGGGCAGGTCCTGTGTGGCAAAAGGGTGGTTGCCATGGTTGCGAGAGAGTGACAGTCGCCTAAGCCAATCCCTTGTTTCGTCCCGAATGTAAATAATGAGCTGTGTTTAGTGCAGATTAAACGGTCTAGAGTCACTCGATTTTTATACTGTTTTTATCAGAGTACTTACATTTTAATTATGCATTGATATATACAGAAAGTTTAAACAATTTTGGAAAAAAGTTTATAAAATTCCTACCTACAATACCTTTAAGTGTTACTTAACGTTTTTTTTTAAGTGAAACGTCATAAACACTTACAATTTCCCTTAAATGCTGTTTTTTCACTTAAGTAAGCGTTAAGTGTTGCATAAAACCCCTTAAGGGTAATTTCCCTAAGTGTAACTTAAGGTTTGGAAATCTAACCTTAAGAGTAGGCTAACGCGGACAAAAATAAGACGATATGGCTGAATTTATGGAACCAGCTGAAGATCATAGGGAATAGGGAGAACCCTTTGGACCAATTTAGCGATGAAAAATTGTTGCAAGAATACCGATTTGATCGACGCGCAATATTTGACATAGCTATCAAACTAGACGGCTGTCTGTCTGTCATTACAAGCGACTCGCATGTAAACTATCACAACGTTAAGTCAGTGCGCGCACGGAGAGTGTGTGGCCGACCCGTGCAGAAAAAGATTCACTGGAGAACCAGCTGATTCTGTGTTTTAAAAGGAATCATGACAGAAGAAAACAGGTATGCTATGGAAATATACTCAGCTGTATTTCGAGACACAGAGCCAGAAATGCATTCACAAAACCTAAACAAATGCCAAAGCATGAGATGGTGAACAACACAAACTGCTGCCACTTTCGGAGCTAACGCTGTGTTGCGTGATAGCGTCACTGGACTGACACGTGATATTCCGACATGTTAGTGTTTTGCGTATCTATGGTAACAACAGACTTTTATAAAGTGAATCCAGGATCGCTGTCGTGAAACACTTAAATGTTTCCCTTACCTAAGAGAACCGTTTAAGAGATTATATGCAACACCCTTAAGTTATTCTCTTAGGTAAGGGTAAATCGCCCCTTAAGTATCATACTTAAGGGAAAAACTTAAGGTGCTTTATGCAACCGGGCATTGGTTCTATTCATTGGTTGTTGATTGGATTTTGAGATGTGGGCGGAGTTTAAGCACACTTAACGATTGGAGAAAACCTGCATATGTCACCAGGGAGAAGACTGTTTTTTTCACCACATTTTGATCAAACATTTCAAGGTCAAAACATTTTAAAAATATATATATATAAAAAAACGCATGGATGAATTGATCATATAATAAGCATTGGCAATACAACATGTTACATGCATGTATTAAATAGATAGGGTGAATTTTCATGTCATGCCAACTTTAAGACATGGAAAATGCAAATATAAAACTGCTGACTGCTCTATATAGACATAGCACATTTAATTTAAACGAAAATACACAGTTTTTCCCCTCATTGGTACAAAAAAAGCAGTAACTCAGTGTCACACACCCTCCCTCTTCACAAACATATACTTGCCACATAAACCTCTGTTCACCACACTGAAGAATAACCACCATCTAGTGGCTGAGACGCTGTATGTGCAGTTTACTGCTGTTGCTGAAGGTCAGGGCGATTAAAAGCACGAAGAAAATCAGCTAAATGTTGAAATCTTTATCTTAGGAGTGACAATCTCTTGCTCTGAAGGAAAGATGTGCTGATGGCTCAGTTTTAGGGCCGTCTTTAAGGGAGTAGATGGCACTCATGGGGTTGCCAGGCGACAGGCAAAACTGATTATGACTCAAGCATTCCAGCGCTCGCATGGAATACCTTTAAAATTATCAAAACACTCCAGTTCTTCTTCATCATGAAAGATTATTATCTGCATGCGTTTCCATATCAGTCTAAACAACTGAAGCACGTGCACAGAAAGCTGGCTTTCAGACGGCGCGTCCCGTGAGTATTACACTAAGTTTTCTTTATTGCGCTTAAACTGTCAAATACACACAAAGTTATGTCAAAAACACACAGTTCACATAAACAGATATGTGTATTAAAGTGACATCAGTGTGATATACAGCACCAGCTATATATGTTGTTAATATGAATCAATCAACAAAAGAAAAAAAGAAAATCACTCTCTGCTCTTGATTGAATAACTTTAGAAGGTTTAATAAGAATGAATTTATTACTTGAATGCTGGTGTTAAAGGGATAGTTCAACCAAAACATTTAATTACCCATGATTTACTCACCCTCAAGCCTTCCTAGGTGTATATGACTTTCTTCTTTCAGACGAATAAAATCGGAGTTATATTAAAAAATGCCCTGGCTCTTCCAAGCTTTATAATGGCAGTGAATGGAGGAGGAGATTTTGAAGCCCAAAAAAGTCCATCAATCCATGATAAAAGTAATCCATGAGGCTCTATGGGGTTAATAAAGGCCTTCTCAAGCGAACCGATGCATTTGTGTAAGAAAAATATCCATATTTATAACTTGATCAACTAAAATAATAGCTGGGTTTCAGTCACGTGATTATGATGACGCGCGAAATTCAGATGGAGGGCAGGGAGTGAAGAGCGCAATGGACGAGATGGAGGAAAGTCCGTACTGTACTACTTTACACGCTATTACAAGAGAAAGATATAAACAAAAAAATCAAACATATGTTGGACGTGATCCTTACGTTATGAAGAGGAGCGATTTTTCAACTGAATTGAAAGATTTTCCTGCCATCGAGGCGGTAGATATCAGCAACTACCTCGTCTTACAGACATACTTTGACTTTACAAAGTTCGGAAACGTTACACGACTTACAACTTATACGTTACACAAACATAGCCACTTAAGTTGTATTAACTGACCTTTGATGAAGTGATCACTGCACGCACGGGCATTTTCCCATTCGGCTCCTCCCGACCGCAGACGTAGGTTTGCGAGGCGTTTTTCCGGAGTTTTTCGGTCAATTTCTTGCATTTTCCCCCCTTATGAACAACAACTTTTGGTACACGATAAAAACTCCTCGTGGTTTGATCGATTTAAGTAACCATAAACGACGCAAAACATAGGCATTTTGAGTTTGTTATAGTGCTTTCTAAATACAGCAAATCACTTCCTGCCCTCCATTTGCATTTCGCGCCATGGCAACGCAGTGGCATGACGTCATATGAAAACAAGCTATTAGCTTCAAGTCGACTTAAGCCAAAAGAGTAACGATGTATGACATACCTGTAGGATGTAGGAGAATCGTAAGCGTTGACGCATCTCGCAGTTCAAACAAATAGGGCTGGGCAACAAACTCAAGCTCCTCCGACATTTCTCTTTAAAAATTGTCGTTTTAGACTTCTAATTTGTGACTGGTGTTTTGTTTTGCTCTATCCTCTACGCTTCCGCGTTCGTCAATGCGTCATGCGCCAGGTCAAGGTTTACTCTTTCGCCGTAAATTGATGCATACGGCCATCTGTCGGAAACTAGTTGTTTTAGTTGATAAAGTTTTAAATATTGATATTTTTCTAGCAAAAATGCATCGCTTAGCTTCAGAAGGCCTTTATTAACCCCCGGAGACATATGGATTACTTTTATCATGGATGGATGCACTTTTTTGGGCTTCAAAATCTCGTCCTCCACTCCCTGCCATTATAAAGCTTTGAAGAGCCTAGACATTGTTAAATAAAAGTCTGATTATATCCATCCGAAAGAAGAATGTAATATACACCTAAGGCTTGAGGGTGAGTAAACCATTGGGTGATTTTCATTTTTGGATGAATTATCCCTTTAAATTCTCTGGCGAGGAGATAAACAGAGTGAACTGTGTACAGCTCACTCAGGGCGGGGTCTATGCTAATAGGGCAGAGACTGTCAGCAGTAGTGGGCGGGGCCTGTGCAATGTTACGTCACATTGCATAGAAATTGAAAATGTCTTATTCTAAAACACTGCTTATGATTTATGGGGATTAAAAAAAAGGAGTGGGTGTATTTTTACCATTATAGGGTGGTTGCGTACAGTCTGCCGCCACACACATGTTCAAACACCATGTAAAAATGACTTTTGCATAATAGGTCCCCTTTAAACTTACAGTACATACAGTACATGCATACTAATACATAACTGTGAATTATCAAATAACAAGTGATATTACGAAATGAAAGAATGAAGAAATGAATGCCAAGGCAGCAAGAAAGCATTAATGTTTCATAGTGGGGCTTTTTAGCTTAGACAAAAGACTTTTGCCTATAATGTACTTTCATGTACGTTTTTCATCTTTTATTCTCTTTGCATGCGCATATCCTTTCATGCTCTCCCTCTACATGAAAACATGAGTACAATTCTTCCACCAAAAAGATCAACCCCTGTTATCTGGCAATTATCTTTCCAAAGACACATACGCGACCATGCAAGCTTGTCAGCGGGGCGAGGGGGATAAAGCCGAGCCGGGGTGGAATCGGGGAGCTGGTCAGGCAAGCTGAGCCTAATTAAAGCTTGGGAAAGAGAAAGGTCAGGGAGGCAGTGACTTCCACCAACGAGGGAAAATGTGAAGTCTTCATATGAGAATGAGAAATGTCAGGCGCGGGCCCGAGCAAACGAAGCAAAGGTCTCGTGTGTGATTGAGAGTCTGACGAAGAGCCGAGCTAACAAGCGACGATTTGAGGCAGGAGGAAGGGAATGCAGAAGAGACGAGGTTATTTAGCACATTTCGGCTGAAAACATGGCGTTGAGTGGCCGCTCTTACCATTTTGATATTCTGTGAATCAGGTGACCATGTTAAAGCAATCTGAATACATGGAGCATGATTTAGTGGGAACACTTTACAATAAGGTTCCAGTTGTTACCATTAGTTAACAAAATCAGTTAAGTAGAATCATCAATGAAACATCTATGTTATAAATAAAAATACTTATCAACAGTCAAAAATACAATGTTTCTTTTAATCATGGGGAATATTATAATATGCCAATAGTTGGTCTAAAATACCAGGAAACATCAAAACAAAATGTTTTACAGCATAACAGCACATGCATGAAAGCATTTATCAAACAAATTGTATTGCCAGCACTGTGTGGGACATATAATACTTTGAACTAAGATAAAATAAAGCTGTCCTAAGATTCTTATGCTCATTACTAAGGACGCATGGTGATCATCCTCATTAATAATAAAAGAAATAATAAATGAATTCTTAAATAAAAGAAATCTTTTCTCAAAGTTGTTCATTTCATCAAACTGCCAAAGTGTGCAAACAACTGTACATCTTTCTCTCTTTCTCTCAACCCTGTTTTTATCACCTCTCTGTTCTCTCTCTACTCATTGCATGCGTTTTGAAATGATGCCTGAGGGCTAACAGATGTTCATCTTTATTTATTTCTCAGTTAGGACATTTGCTTCCGCCCAATAAGTGAGTGTTTCCCCTGCAGATCTCATGCCATCAGAGCTGCCCACACCACCAGACACCAACTGAAAAGCTCACCTATATATCGTGTTTTTATTTTAGTGGCAGACAAAAACTGCTACAGCTTCAGTTCTTACAACGAGAGTCATGAATTAACAATAGATTAGCATCTATCTGAATTTTATGTGTCTTGTTTCAGAACGGCTGTTACTTAAGTTTCTTCACGACTTTGCAGTAGGGGAGAGCCGGGACGGTTGAAACACTTTTCAGATAAACAACATTTTCTAAGATAAGATTACAGATAGATTTTTTATTTTTTTTTGTAATCAACAACTCACATATGTGTTCTCTTAGTATCATGTGTTATTCGGTACAAATATAGAATGATTGAAGTAAAAATGGACTTTGAACGGGAGTTGTGCTTTGTTTCAATCGTCCCGCCTGAGCGGGACGGTTGCAACACAGGGGTGGGACGGATGAAACATTACAGTTTAAACGGCAACTATCTAATGTTTGTTTTTATGAACAATACCTAACAAGTTAATTATGTACATAATTGTTACAAACATGTTTTGTAATTTATTTTAATTTAAAGGTTCATATTAACCATTTTGTTCTGTCGCCCAATAAATAATAGGCGAAAAGGCGGGCGCATTTTGCGTGATCTTTCTAATGCTATTTTGACGAATCCATTTACAATTCATTTTCTTACATTTTTTCCTTAAATCATATTGAGTGTTTGCTAGTTGAATAGCCTGTTATTATGAAGAAAACAAGGTCAACCGGTAAATGATAAATGAAATTTATTGAAAATTGGACAATTAATGATTTTTAAAGAGATAACATGGAACAGTAGCCTATATGAATTTATTAAAGGGTCATGAAACCCCCCTCTTTCAGCTCAAGTCTAGCTCACAATCTTTTTGAAAAATGCAACTTAAATGGGCGTGGATGGCTGTGAGAAAGGGTGTGGTAAGGCCATCACTGTCATCGCCAGTATGCCATGCATATCGACTGTCACTAAAAACAGTGGTAAAATGTGAGGAAATGCTAGATTTTTTTTATAGTTGGCAAAGTTAAAGTCTTATGAAATACGACACTTTGTTATCGTCCTTTCAAAAGTAACTGAATGCCCTGCTATATTAGCCTAGTAAGCCTACAGTAATCGTAATTCTATTGAGAACATATTAATGTAGGCTACATGTATAATTATAATGTCATTATAAAATATATAGTTGTTTATAGACACTATACATATATTTGAAAATTATTACATTTCCGCTTAAAAAAAACGTTCCGTGCATAGCCTAGATCTACGCGCCCCCTGAACCCCCATAATAAAGAGGGCTCTGTGGAGGTGGATGACTTCTCATTTTAGACACACACACACACACACACCTCTGAAGGGATAGAAAAGTCCTCGGGACTTGGTACCGCATCACTCGCAAGACGCAACCTGCATTGGTTGTCAACAAGGCGAAGTCCACCATTCTCCAATTCTCGAAGCTCAAAAATGTTTGCGGCACACACGTTTAGATGTGTCCGTGGTTGATGGAAAACCAACCGCCCGGAGCCAGAGTCTAGCCCGGTCAGCATCGCGGAGAAACATATTCAACCCAATTGGACTTTTGCACCACGAAAACAAACACTTGCGTGCGTCCCATGATTGCCTCTCTCATCTACTACGCGATATCACAGTTTGACATGTCTGTCACTGGAAAGATCCACATGGTGTCATGAATAATTAAGAGACAGTGTCTTCTCATAGGATATGAAACTCAGTCTCAATAATAATTATGAGACACCGATGAGTCATCAACGCACTATACTGTGCTCTGCCACGTCACAGCCTGCGATGAAGATTTTAAACCCGGAAGACGAAAATAGCGGAAAGAAACTAAAATTTAACCATTTTACCCTACTATTAAATCTAACAGATGCTAACATTTTCTTCAATGGTGTTCAACACACATACCTCTGATAAAATCTCAGAAAATTTGGTTTAGGGTTTCATGACCCTTTAACAGTAGGCTATAGGCTGAATAAACAAATATGAAGAGTAGCCTTTAGGTTAAAAAACGAATATATATATATATATATATATATATATAGGTTTTCCTATGTAAGAGGCGCTGTCGGGACGGTTGAAACACTTGTTTCAACCGTCCCGACAGCGCCTCCTGCCAGTTAAACCCGTTTTACACTTAAACAAAAAAACTCTGATATTACACACTTAAGGATGTGTTGCAGTACTAATACACCTTCCATATTATCATTACAATGGCACATGAAAACATAAATACAACTTGTCAATTAAAAAAAAGTGCTGCACGAAGGAATTCACTAACCACACTCAAAAACAGCTTTCCGGCTCTAACTTTAAAATGGCATGACGTAAAGAAGAAATGTTTTCGCGGGCCTGATAGGCATTGCGTGCTGTACGTGCTGACGAAATTTGACGTAAATGACGTGAGTTGTTTTCGAGGAAATCGCTCTGTTTCATCCGTCCCGCGTTTCAATCGTCCCGGCTCTCCCCTATTCATCCGGTTTGTGATGCTAAAGTTGTTGCAAAGCTAACAGACACCCGTGCTACATTAGAAGATAACACACGTATAGTGTGTGTTGAACTAAGCACACTCATTTCACCCCTAGCATCAACAGCAAATGCTAAAAGCCTAGAGAGAATCCTACACCGGCTATCTGAATCTCAACCTCGGTTTAGAGACGCTAACTGCCTTAGCCATCAGCTATCGCAGTTTATCATGGAGGTCACTATCATCCCTTCATTCCCAGCAGGCTGTTTGTGTGGTGTAGGCTACTAGTGGGTGTTTAATGTGGATGTTTTACTTTTTAAAATGTGCTTTTTTTGTGAGGGGCAGAGTGCAAACAACTCTGTTTACCTGCTAGTTGTTGTAATATTACACAAAGCGATTGTTGTAAACAGACAAACATACTCACAACTACACACAACCACACATGTATGCTGTTCAGCTTCAAGTGCGACTCTTATGACAGTGCAAAATGGATTTGTGCAGGCCAACAGAGAGTTATTAAATAAAAAAGCTGAAAATTCACTTTGTGAAGAGACAGTTCACTCGCTCTCATCTGAATGAAAGGTCCCTCGTGATAACAATTACAGGCTGGGGCACTAGAGTAGAACAGACTGTCGAAACATTTTTACCTTTCATTATTTAACAGTGGGGTTTTGTCTGTGTGTGTGTAGGTAGGTTTTGTTATTCTCCTGAGGTCATAACTTTTTTTTAAATCGCAGAAGAAAAGCAAAACCCAATAAAATTATGTTGAAAGGCCATCTCTTAGAGGAAAAGATTCCTTAAAGGGGGGGTGAAACACTCAGTTTCAGTCAATGTTAATCTTGAGTGGCCTACCTATAGAGTAGTATTGCATTGCATCCTTCATATCTCCGAAAAGTCTTTAGTTTTATTATATTTATGAAAGAAACATAGGCTGTACCGAGTCTTTCCGGAAAAAAAACGAGCGGGTGGATGCGTGCCGTGTGGGCGGAGCTAAATAATCACGAGCGCGTGAAGCTTTTGCGTTGAGAGCGTCTGGAAGCTGTGACATCCCAAAACAAACCATGGCTTACAATCAGATTCAGCCATACATTTTTGATCCCGAATCAGATCCCGAGGGTGAAATTGAAGACGAGCAGCAGCAGTGCGACTACAGCAGGACGTCTCATGTGGTGTGTACTGGAACTGTATTATATTTGCTTAGCGGTTTTTGTAAATGACCAATTTTCACTTTATGTCATCGTATTTTTTTTTCTTTAAAGGTGTACATGTGGGAAGTGTAGTTTGATGCAGACTGAGGCGGGAGTTTTTTTAAAAGTAGAAATGATTTGAATTTGAGCGCAGTGTTTTTAGAACACCATGCGCGAGTTATAACTTACAACATTTGTGTGTGTTTACTCGTGGTTTATGAGGACATGATTTGCTTTTACAATAAACAAACAGACACCTACAGTGGCCAGTTCTTGAACAAATGATCCTATGCAGCGCTGCCGATGATTTCCTGTTGAAGCGCGTTGATGTGCGCGGTCTCGCTCTCCTCTGGTCGACGTGTACGCGGGCGCGCTTTTCCTTCTACGTCATTAGATCCACGGTCGGAAAAAAAAAACAGCCGAAACTTGTACCAACCCGGAAGTAAGATTTTCGTCACAGAAATTCTCCGTTATAGGGAATGTGGAGATGACGTCACGCCGTGTTGCATTATGGGTCCGCCGCCATATTTACAGGATCGCGCCCAATACCGCTGTATTTAAATGCATGTGTTGGAGGATGTGTTTGGATTTTCTGTCGATATGGTTGTTCAGTTCAACTGCCATAGCAGGTCACACGATCGTTCAGGGAGGAAACTGAACAATGGAATACGTTTGTTCACCTTTCTTTCTTGGAAAAAACAACAAGGGAAGCAGGTCGAGGAGCTGACGAGAAGACGCCGGATCGCGTGTGGTGCTGCAATCATGAGGAAAAACTTTACTTACTGTCCTCCACTGCATACTACGTTTGTTAAAAGTTGTACAAAGCAAGAGGTTGTGTATTGTATATTCCTCTATGAGGAGGATAGTTGATGAATGATGTTGAATGTGTGGTTCATGTTAGCAGATGATAAAGCCAGGACACATTGCATGAATCAAATTATATTTATTTTGTTTTCAATTAACAATTTGCTTTGATATTCTGTACATCTTTTTACATGCCTTTTTTAAAATGTTTGTGAATCATGTTTTTATATAACTGCTTAATAAATGCATTAAGTGACTTCTCTGTTTCTGTACTGATTGCATCCACAAAGACCCTTTAAGTACACATAAATGGGCAAAGATACATCAAACTATTTTAAAATAAACGACCAAATACCCTCATCATTTTTACACGTGTCAACATTAAATGATGACAATAAGGCACAGGTTTATTCAACAAGTTACCACATCTTGTGGCATTATAAAGTAATGTACATTTTTTTATCTTGCACAACCTATGAAAACTTAACATATGCTGAAAATAGCAAGTTAACATTAACTATGAGAGCTGCTTTTCAGGTAAAATAGCTTGAACTTTATGCACAATAGTAATCAACTTAGCATAGGCTTAACTTAGAACACCAAAACTAAATCAGATGTATCAACGTTGTTTATCGCGGATAGTTTGTCCAAATAACGTTTTTTGGCAGTGGCATTTAGTTTATCCCGGTAGGGTCCCTTCTCTTTTTCTTTAAACATCTCAATTTCTTCCGTTCTTCTTCAATTTTACCTCGTTTTAGCCAAACACCCACTATTATAGCGAAGGTAAACAGAGATCGTGCCTGTAAAGATGGCGCCCACGTCCCATAATGCAACACGGCGTGACGTACCTCCACATTCCCTATTCGTCCAAAATATATATTTTTTTAAACTTTGGCCATGTTTAGCATGAGAATCCATCTCTTTAACACTGTAAACAACTCTGAATACACGAAACACCATTGAACCCCCCCTTTAAGAAACTTCAAGACATGCATTTAATTTATCACTAATTTTAATTGATAATTTTAGGCTACAAGTAAATGTATTTAGTAACTATAGCCCAAAATGCAAATTCTGTCATAATTTACTCTTGTCAATCATGCCTAAACCTGTATTTGTTTTTCTTCTGCAGAACACAGTTTTGAGCAATGTACCGCACAATGAATGATGACTATTAAAGTTTCAGAAAGGAAACAAAAGCACCATAAAAGTATCATAAAAGTGTGCAATATTGTGCTATATCTGTTCAGTTGCTCACAGGTTGAAGTTGCTATTTGCAACTCTTTCTAGCTGTCCTTGGAGGATTCATGAGCGAATAAGCAACAAATGAATCACTCTTTTGAGAATTTTCAATGAATTGATCTGATTTCCAAAACTATGCTGAATGATTCCTTCAGGAATGGGCCTGATCTGGTGAGATGTTCCATCACAATCTCATGGCAATTCGTAACTATTTTACGTTTTGGTGAATTGGTGGCTAATTCGCACAAATTCATACAATCTCATTTGTACGTATTCGTACGATCTGTTTGAAGGGTCATGAAACCCCAAACCAAATTTTCTGAGATTTTTAACAGAAGTATGTGTGTTGAACACCATTGAAGAAAATGTTAGCATCTGTTAGATTTGATAGTAGGGTTAAAATGGTTAAATTTTAGTTTTTTTCCCGCTTTTTTCGTCTTCTGGGTTTAAAATCTTCATCGTGTCCACGTCACAGCAGTGTTCTGTGAACGCGTGGATGACTCATCGGTGTCTCATAATTATTATTGAGACTGAGTTTCATATCCTATGAGAAGACACTGTCTCTTAATTATTCATGACACCATGTGGATCTTTCCAGTGACAGACATGTCAAACTGTGATATCGCGTAGTAGATGAGAGAGACAATTATGGTACGCAAGTGGTACCATAATTGTTTCACAACAGTGGCTCAACTATAAGTTTATCAAGCGACGAGAATACTTTTTGTGCGAAAAAACAAACAAAAATAACGACTTTATTCGACTATTCCTTTTCTTCCTTGTAGGCCTGAAACGAGACTTTAAGAGATTTCCACGACGCGCACGCGCGAGAACTGAAGTAGTTGAAGGAGATCGCAATTCTCGCGCATGCGTCGTGGAAATCTCTTGAAGTCTCGTTTCAGGCCTACAAGGAAGAAAAGGAATAGTCGAATAAAGTCGTTATTTTTGTTTGTTTTTTCGCACAAAAAGTATTCTCGTCGCTTGATAAACTTGTAGTTGAGCCACTGTTGTGACATGGAATATTTAAACATTTTCTTCATTGACTTTCTGGGACGTCAGGATTCATTCCCTTAGGGAGCCTATGGAGCAGTGATCCAGCTGTCACATTTAATAAAAAATATCTTCATTTATGTTCCGAAGACAAACGAAGGCCTTACGGGGTTGGTACAGCATGGGGGTGAGTAATTAATGACTTAATTTTCATTTTTGGGTGAACTAACCCTTTAAGTTTGATCAACAACATAGTTGCTTCTTTCATTTAAAACATCTGTCCAAGTCTGTCATATCTCTTAAACATCTTGAAACAGTCATACATGCTTTCGTGTTATCTCATTTGGATTATTGTAATTCCTGTTTATATATATTGGAATATCCCAGTCATCCATGTCACGGCTTCAAGTGGTTCAAAATGCTGCAGCCAAAATTTTAAATGGGGTCTGTAAACATGAACATATTACGCCAATTTTAATATCTCCAAATTGGTTGCCATTGATTGTTAGTTCTCTTTCGCACTTGAACAAACAATAACACACACAATTATGCCAAAATTTCCATTTTGTCAAGTATCCTCATAAGAGCAGTCTTAAATGAGTTAAATAAAGTCTTAAATGAACGTGTGAGAAAATGAGACGTGTGTGAGATCCACGCGCAGCAGCGCCAAGTCTTAAAGTGACAGCAGAATATGACATTTATTATGGGTTTATGTGAGGATTGATTGTTATAAGTTCACTTAAATTAAAAGTTGTTATATTTTTTGAAGCCTAATTAATATTTAAAAAATTGATAGCTTACAATTAGACTGTACTGTCAAATGGCTATAATTAAAGCTTAAAAAACATAATGGAGACATCAGTAGCTGTATTAAAATCTGGTCTTTTGATAAAAGTGAGACTGGTCTTCATTCATAAAAATATGCCATTAAACAAGTATTTAAAATATACTGTTTTTATGTTGTCTCTACATTAATTTGGACATTAAATGATTACCTTACAAAATATATTAAAGACTTAAGTGTTTTTAATCACGATTAATCACAGAAAAAAACGTGCGATTAATCCAGTTAATTTTATAATCCATTGACAGCACTAGTTTATTTGTCAAATATCCAATGGACATGATTCAAGTCTTTTGAATCGTCACCCTTCAAACCACAAACTGTGATACAGTATCTTACAGCAATCACTTACAATATTAGCCTTTGTGTGTCTCTTGTTCTCTCTCCCCGCCGGTCTCCCACCATGCTGACCGCTTCTCTTCCAGGGTTTTGGCACTGCCGCCGTTTGATTTTCCTCTCCCGTCTACAATCTGCTGTGGCTGCACTTTCTCCTGTGCATTTACCTTTTCCCTGTGGCGCTCACATGCTCAAAACTACCGCACGGTGGTTTGGCTTCTACCTCTCTAGTTTAATTATCCAACATCCTTTAATGATTTTCTAGAGATATTTTTGCCCAATATGACAGTCAATTCTACGGGGTGAATTAATTTTCTCCATCTCATTACACTCGTACTTCATATAATCTTTGAGGTATAGGAGCTTGCAAAACATAATTTTGCAGTAACACGTTTGCCACCGGAACAGAATTTGGTATTTGTTGATGCCTCAAATTCAATTTGTCACACCCTGTAATGCCCTCCTAAAAGCCACTCAAATAAGAATGAGAAATTTTCTTTGTGAAATGTATAATAAAATAAAACCATTCTCCCGAAGAGTACGGCTATTTCAGGACAGAATATAATAGCAATTTCATCTTGAGTAAATCTCATATTCGCTACAAAGCATTTTTGGCATTGCTCATTTTTCTCATTTAAATGCCTGCTTGATTTCCACTGTCTTGGAGGAATTACCCACATGACATGTTGGCACCGGCACCACAAGATCCACAACTGATTGTTAATCCTCTAATCATATTCAGGCTCTTCAATGGACTGATTTAGTTTTGCTCAAGTCATCTCATTTTGTTATTTAATATTACGTTTAGAACATAT
The DNA here is from genome assembly GCA_030578255.1 of Tiaroga cobitis. Lineage (NCBI taxonomy): Eukaryota > Metazoa > Chordata > Actinopteri > Cypriniformes > Leuciscidae > Tiaroga > Tiaroga cobitis. The sequence continues at coordinate 49,286,941 of CM060591.1, forward strand.
GTAGATCAAGGCTCGTGACTTAGAGTTAGACTCAAATAACTCATTACCAAAAGAAATGACTCTTGATTGATGTGACTTTATCTTACGCTGATAACTCAAGAATTTCTTTACAGACTGGATTAAATGTATGTGGAAAAAGCTATGATCTATGTCCTTATTATAGACAACTTAGACATAGGCTACATGTAACTGTGCATCCTATCAGGCCAATAAAGTATGTCTACTTAAGTTTGATATCTTAAAATGATGACACGTCAACACAAACTGATTTTCAATTTATTCAGTAAAATATTGAAACATTCGTAAATCAGGATACATTTCATTGAGAAGCAAAATTACATAAGATATAAAGTCTTGTTTTTTGACAAATGTATCAAAATTATGTGGCTTTATGCTTAAAACGAGGTATAATTTGAAGGTATCCTTGTTACATTGTAATTATACATTTAAGTATTGAGTAATATACATGTACTTACTGTAGGGTTGGGGTTAGTTGAATGAAATCATGCATCATTTACTAGAATTACTACAGGAATTAAAAGTAACTCCCACATTTTCCACAGTCAGATTGAGCTACTGTAGGTATTTAAGTTGGCAACATTTAATTTATTTATTTTTTTTCAATCTTGCTCTCATTTAAGTGTAAAAAAAGTTTAAAGACATCCAAGATCTTCTATCGACTAAACATGCAAGCAAGGTTTCTAAACCTTTCTTGTTATTAAGTTTCAAAGTCTGATAGATTTGGGTGTCATCTGCATAAAAATAAACAGACACTTCATGCTTCCTTAGTACATACTTCCATTAGGTTCAGTTTTAAGAAAACAACGTTTGAGCCAAATAGTTAGTGGAGTGTCTAAAGTGGACCGACAAAATAAAGTGTAACCCCATAATCTAGTGTGAACAAGCTCCCAACACACTGAGCAAAACCTTTGACTATTCTGTCAATAGAAAGTGACAAAAAAATATATTATGCAAATTCTATATTTCCAAATGTCCCTGCTTTGTTCTCTATGTTGAATATGTTCCATTGCATCCTCAAGAACACAATCAACTACCATTAACGGATTATTAAAGCTCTACTATCCACTCCACACTACTCATTATGGCTCTTTGTGATGTACTGCACTGATCAGCCATTCACCATTCACATTCAAAGATAATCATTCCTGGTTTGATATAAAAAGCCATCCCACATTACATGTTAATGTAAAAGCAGACAAATGGATGTTGACTATTCTATTAGACCCAAAGCTGTTATTATGTTTACAGTAGAGCCCTTAATTACAACCCAGACCTGGTTTTATAATGTCATTGGAATTGAGAGTAGCCATTTAATGTGAACTTGGGTTCCGCCTTCATTACTGGTTGGAAAACGAAGCACTTGGATGCGACAGAAGGAAAGGACATTTCCAATGGGTTCGTCTCTCCTCCTCTGGTGTACAAGTTTGCTATTTTGCAGCAGAAAAAGATTACCCGACCCGTTGGCATTCAAAGTGGATGAACAATACAGCACAGTGTTGAGCAGATGTTGATGACATTTGTGCGTGTGTTGGTGGTAGAGATGCCGTCTAGACACAGTGTAATTAAATCTGCTGGTTCAGAACTGCTGGGAAATATGAATCCCTAAATAGGCACCCACAACTGTAGGCAAAACCAAATTGATCTGTTAGAAAAACATCCCAGATTATTACATTATGATTGAGTGCCACGAAGCCACAGCTCCTGCATCTTAACAACACACTGATATGAACAAGACTGAGCAGAAGTGCTATGGAGTCATTAAAGGAGTCGTTTAACCAAAAATGAAAATTATCCCATAATTATATTAAATAACATCCTGGCTCTTCCCACACTCTAAAAAATACTGCGTTGTTTTAACCCAATTTTGGGTCAAATATGGACAACCCAATTGTTGGATTAAAAAAATGCAATTTATAAATTTAACCCAACAGCTGGGTTTGTCCATATTTGACCCATAATTGGGTTAAAACAACCCAGCATTTTTTAGAGTGCAGCTTTGTAATGGCATTGAATAGTGAGTTGTATAATAATATATCATATTATTCAAGTTATATAATAATAGTAGAGTTTTTGAAGCTCAAAAAAGCTTATCCATCCATCATAAAAGTAATCCATATGACGGCAGTGGGTTAATAAATCCCGCGGTCAGAGGTCACCCTTCCGCAGGAACTCAACTCTCTCGTGAACACCCGTGCGCCCTTTCCTGGAAGCCAGTGATTATAGATCATAAAGTTAATTATGGATATTTTTCTTACAGAATTTTTTGACATGGGATACCTGAAAATGTTAATTTATTAATAATACCTATTATGTAAACCGAACATGTTCATTCCCATTATATGTTACGCTATAGTCACGCAGGTTGTTTATAGATTAAATTTATGGCCACGAGAAAATTATGCCATTCCCCTTAACATAAGAAGTCGTGGCCATAAGAAAAAAACAGACTTCTCATCGTGTGTCCACGACATAAGGATGTCGTTACCTCAACAAAATGGCCATAGCATATCACTTTCCCACGAGTTAATGTGAAATCTAATCGAACCGAACATGTCTCCTACCGGTCACTGTAATAATATATATGACAAGATACAATTATAGATACTTAAATTTCACTGAAATTAAAAAGCTTATAGAACTTCATGACTAGCATGTACTGTAGCTTAGCACAGTCTTGTAGTAGCCTCCCCAACACTAACCACTGAAAGTGTGTTCCATCTTCATTAATGGCCATAATTAACGGACTGATAGCCACAATTAAGTAATAAATTACTCTTCTTGATAAAGAAAAAAGTAAACGAGTAAAAAAAGGAGGTTTAAAACAGGACGATGGAGAAACATAGCTTGTACTGTCAAAGCAAACTCCCAAAGCCTCAAGCCATAAATACAAGCATTTTTGTCATGCCTTTGATTAAAACACTAGCGATTTATGAATCTCTTTTTATCCAGTTCATAATTCATTAGACCTCAAAGTAAAAAAATAAAATAAATTGCAGCCTTATCAATATTAATGATATGAATGTGTTTTGCTTTGAATGCCAACTATATCTCCAAGTGAAAACTGCGTGCTGTAACCAGTGAATCTTTAAAATGCATTGATCTCATAAAAAGCTGGAGAGGTTAGTAAATACTACTAGAGGATAAATTAGCCAACAGCGCACTGAGCCAAGAAGAAGACCTGTGGAACCCTTCCAACGCAGTTAGCGGTCATAAATGAGCAGGAGGTTTGAGCTACGCACGCACATAAACATAATCACCTTGAAAACCGTTTTGACGTCTTTGTAAAAGAGACATCATGAAGACTAACAATGTGTAGGTGTTCCAGACGGAGGGAACGAATGCCATAAATCTTACCTTGCGCTTGTTGTTGGGGCTGACGTACAGATAGCTGAGGATGGTCTTCACGCCCACCTTTTCATTGAGTTTCTCATAAGTGGTTCCGTAATCTGTTGACCTGAAATGTAATCAGAGGCCTTGATGAGAACCTGGGGAATCAGCTGCTGTAATTAAGACCTAGTGTGCACTTTTAAACAAGGCTGAGGCGAGTATGGAACTGGAGCTTATTCATGGAAGCAAAACACTTCTTAAGTGACTAATTTGTTTTAAGGAAGGTAATTACAGGCTTAAGAAATGTTGCAACAATTTGTTTATGCACTGAAGATGCCATGACGCTTTACAGTCCCTTAAGGTCCAGTCACATTAGTAAAATGTTTGCATGCAATACATGTCCATTGGTCATTGTCACATGTAATAGCTTAGAGAAGTATCTCGCGCATAAAGCCACATCAGTTTTGGTTAGCGCAGCCAATTTACATGACAAAGTTGAACATGAGTGAAATCTGTGTGGCGAACGTTTTCGCTGATTGGAATGACTGAGCAACGAGCATGAAAATGTGTCGAGCAACAGTAAATGTGACCGAACCTTTAAAGACATGGATAACACAACCCAATCTCACACGAAAAACGAAGTATTTTAGGAGATGCCGATTTCAAATGAATTTATATGATGTGAATCGTACAAAAAGGTATGTTTTTTCATTTTACAAAAGTAAGCATGAAGGTCCACCTATAACCCCATCCCTAACTATAACCAGTGTTGAGAGGGTTACTTTGGAAATGTAATAGGTTACAGATTACAAGTTACCCTATTTAAAATGTAACAAGTAGTGCAACTATTTCAATTACTTTAATAAAGTAATGTGACTGATTACTTTTCTAATTTCCAGCACTGGTACGCATTTTTATCACTCGCCATGGTGGCAACTCTTAGACAGATTGTAGCCTAAAGAAAGCATCAGAATAGCATCGCTTTACTAAACGGCCTTTAAATGACAGGAGGCATCGCGCGCATCAAAAACAGGCAAAGCAACAAATTAATATTATTCAACATATCCTCTTTGTTTCTTACAGAAAATATTCAGATGTAATCCCCTTTGTAATTGTTAACATTTTCATAAGTAACTTTAATTTAATTATATGTTTTTTCTCAGTAACTGTAACTGATTACAGTTAAATTTATTTTGAAATTAAATGATGTAACTCAGTAACATGTAACTAGTTACTCCCCAACTCTGAATATAAGCTCATACAAAAACATATACATGAATTCATACCAATTTGTCAATATGGTTACGAAATGTTATGAGACTGTGTTGGATGAAGAGGATTTAAGTAAGGTACTTTTAGGTCACCGTGATTTTGCCAAATAAGATATTGTTCATGGATCCTGGAACAACATTCCTGTCTAAAAACATAGTCCTAACAATCCCATCCCAACACCTAAACCTAGCCCTACCCATAACACTGATGTAGAAGCACCTAACCCTGGTTGTAAACCTAAACTTGACATAAACTCTAAACTTGTCCCTCTAATCTAATTGGTTGATTGGAATGTTGTTCCAGTATCAACAAAGATGTTGATCCAGGAACATGTTGCACTTGGTGAAATCACATTCACGGCATTTCACATTAGTTTATACATTTTCATAAACTGATAATATATTTGATCAAATCGTGTCAATAGAGAAATCTGTACTTTTTAAATGAGCAGATATTTTGATTTAGTTTAAGAGTAATTTCTATCAGTAGACACCCTGCCATCCCATCATCCCAATGCTCATTGGCATTCAAACAAAATGTCAGCTTTTAATTAAATGTACAGTATGAGGGGGAAATTAAAGAAAAGAGACCATCAGTCAAAGCTGAGGAAAGATACACAGAGCTTGATCCTGAGAATCTGTAATCACTCAATGTGAAGTTTTAAGGTTTATGAGACTTTGCTAACTGACGTTCCATTTTCAGCTTTCAATTTAAAATGAGCTCCGTAAACTAGAAAGTCAGCAGTTTCTAGCCAATACAATACCAACTTCAGAAACAACCTACAGGCCAACAGTAATGTTGATATTTGTTACTTAAAATTTTTGTCACCAGATCAATAATAGCTGCACCAAAAAGGTGCAGACGAGGTCAAAACGACAATGTTCAATAACAGGAGCATAAAACAGAATGCACAAAGACAGCTGCTCAGGACCATATTAATCCAACAAATAAGACTTCACAAATGACCGTTGAAACAAAGGGAGCATTTAACGGTTGACTAATGAGCTCCAAATGCAACACAGGTGTGTGGTAACCATGGTAACGAGCTTTTGATAAACACAGAATTCCAGAGAGGATGCCCTCTGTTGACTGTTAGGGGAACAACAGACATTTCCCTGACATCCACATAAACAAACACAGTCATTTCAGAGGATACAGCTTTGCTGCTCTGGCGCTATATGCAGCACTTCTTGGTTATTAACTAAATACATGTCATTTTCTAGACTAGGGAAGGTCCGCTGAGATGAAATGAAAGTTCTCAGCATTGTAAACAGAACAGAAACAATCATTTAGTTCTTTTATCCAAGCGACTTACAGCACACTTAAGGCCCTTTTACAAGCTTCAGTGCATCACTTCAATGCAACGCACGACCATCTCCACATGTGACTATTTTACAAAGTTGCTATGTAAGCAAGAAAGCATGCACGCAAGTCTTTGAGATTTGCCATAAAAAGGACTTGTTCAAATTTATCAGGATGTTCTTGGGATTTAAATTAGCTCATGAAGTCTTGAGGCATTGCAACAATCTCATGTTGTTGCTATTTGTATATATATATATATATATATATGTATACACTTTTAAATTAAGTGAACTTAAAACAATCCTCATTAAACCCATAATAAATGTCATATTTACCTGTACCATACAGAAATTGAATAAGGTTATCAATTATAAATTATAAAAATTATAGACTGCATCAATTATAAATAAAATATAGATTAATCCTTATCAAAGCTACAAGCGTTCTTTAGTCAAGAGCAGTTAGTAATTTTCTCTGTTCCCTCTGTTCTTTAGGTTAACTTTACTGACAGACAGAATTAATGGCTTCTGTCACTTTAAGATCTGCCGCTGCTGACAGGATCTCGCGCATCTCATTCTCTCACTACCATTTACTTCCATTTAAGATTTTATTTAACTAATTTAAGACTGTTCTTGTGAGGATACTCGACAAAACGGACATTCTGGCATAAATGTGTGTGTTATTGTTCGTTCAAGCGCGAAAGAGAACTCACTGGCGCGCGTCTTTCTGTGCGTCGTGTGTGTGTGTGTGTGTCAGCACATTCACTGAAATCACGTTCTCTTTTGTCTTGTCGAGCAGGAATGGTTTTAAAGCATTTGCGTGAATAAGAGCGTGATAATTACCCTAAAGGATGACAAAAAGAAAGAAAGAACGGATGGATGCTGCGTTAATTGCGTTAAATATTTAAAACGTTAAAGCTGGACAAAAATGAAATCGCATGCGTTGACGTTGACAGCACTTGTCATACATTGCTGACAGAAAATACTGCGGTTTGAAGTGGACTCGTTTTCATGGTAGGCTTACATAGAATGTTGTTGTTTTTTAGTAAGCTACACAGAATGTTCTACATTTAATATTTAGCTAACAGTCTGAAGTTACCCATTATCCTGACCTGAGCTAATTTCCTGAATCAACCAACTCACATCTCCTTTCTTTCTTTTCATCCATGATGACATTAGTCACCTGTTGTTGTTTATGGCGTTTCATCACTAACTGTGTCGCAATCTATTTTTTTATAATCTATGGTCGCAACCGCTATACCTGCGCATTAGAACGTTCAGTGAGCTATTTTACCAGTAGTATGTTCCTGCACAACCGGAGGCTGCAGTTTCAGGACCGCAGTTTTAGGGCCGCAGTTTCAGGACCCTAGTTTTTGGTGACAGCGCCACCTACCGAACTGGACGATATAACGGCGGCTGCGGTTTCAGGACCGCAGTTCTAGGATCCAGGTGGTTTAGTTTGTACATAGTATCAAGATCCACTTATCTTAAGTCTTGTTAGCAAAAAAAAAAAAATAAATATATATATATATATATATATAAACAAAGAAGATTATGAACTAGAAAAGCTCCTGCAACAGGTGGATTAGAGCAAGTAGCATCAAGCTACATGACACAATTTAAAAGATTAATATTACACTTTTACTTAAAGCTCACTACCACCATCGAGTATTTGTATCATATTCCGGTCGCGGTTTAAAATGGCTTTAAGTAAAAAAAAAAAAGATGTTGAAATGTGTTATATTTAGCATTTTATATGCAGCTAATGGCTACACCTTGCTTAGCAATACTGTAAACATTCTTTATTCATATGAAAATATCCCAAATCACACACAAACCATATATACTCGAAATCGTGCATTTATTAGCTTCTTGCTTCAGGTGAAGAGATGTGTCTTAGCTTTGTTATCACGGAGGTGGGAATGAGGAAGTGTACACAGCAGATACACAGTAGCGCGTCATGCAGAAGGGCAGGATTATCGTCATGTTAAACCACGTGAGATGATTGACAGCTCTATGGCGAATAAGAGAGCGCAGAGATCATAACTGACGCAAATCAGGAAGAGGAGAGAGACAGATCTCGCTGTGTTCGCTGTTTGAGCTTCAGATCGCATAATTTAGTGGAACATGAAAATCATTATTTCTCCAAATATGTGCACCATTGGACCAAGAGCCCTGGCAGATGCTGCATGTATGTGAACACAAATAAACCGGAGAAGACGTGAATGACTTATGAGTGATGATTTCTATTCAAAATAACGAACGTTACAGATTAATCATTTTGCACTCCTGTCATAAATTAAGATTAAGGGGGGGGGGGGGATGGGGGGATAAACGATCTGTATCGTTTATCCTGTCTGCATAGGAAAATACACCCGTGGGTAAGACATCATCCCGGGCTTTATGAACTTGCGCTCCATGCTTTCACCGACGACGCTAATGTGACGTATGGATCTCAATCACACAGCGCATAGCGCTGAAACCCTATTGTAATTGTTAAATTTTCCCCAGGGTCAGCATTCTTCCCTAAAAGTGATCGAGCAGACCAAACTGTAAGTCGTAGAGACTTTGAGGGCTAGTAGTCCTCACACCGACTACAACGTCACCAAGGCTCGCCCTGATTGGCCTGACGGTGGCGCTACAGTGTAGGAAAGTACGAAGACGCTCATAACTCCTAAACCGTTAGGCGTAGGCTCATATTGTTGGAATCCTTGGCTCAAGACGGACATGCCTTGGATTCATCGTCGTTTGGCGAACTTTCCGTGTATTTTGGATTTTTTTTCAAACGTATTTTTGCAAACTCGTCCAAGGTTTTTGGCCTGATCGGAACCAAACCAGGGCAGAAAGATTCTCTGGAGCCTGATTGTCAATAATTATATAAAAAAAAAAAAGTTGAAATTTCGATTCACAGTCTCTAAGGACTGCCAAAACGTTTTAAGTGGGAGGAGCCACCTTTACTAAAATGGCTATATCTTGTGAACAGAATTAGATATTTTCACCAAACTTGGCGCACATATGTAAGAGCTCTTCTGTTGTCGTGTTAAAAAGTATGTGGCAACTGGCCACTTGGTGGCACTATAACATGAAAAAAAAAACATAAAAATGGGTATAAATTACACAACCCTAAGTCTGATTGACTTGAAAATTGGCATGTGGTGTTTTCATCCAAGGTGCCAAGACTGCCTTTGAGGACATTCCCGTATCTCGAAAAACATGGCCGGCGGAGGCCAATGAAGTTTGAGCAGCCATCAGACTTTAACGGAAGGTTAACAGAGGCCAATCGGAAGGAAAATCGATGGGCCTGTTTGACTTAAGGGCTTAGCGGCCTGTGAGAAATTCGAAAGAAATTGGCGCCTTTGCTTTTTTTACGTGCGTAAAGAATTGTATCTCAAACGACTTTTCGCACACGCCCACAACATTCATACCGCATGGTAGAACTCCTCATTCTTAGCAACTTTGCCTCTAGGACCGCCGCTGTCGATCATCGTTTGTTGGGACATTTTGTCGATTATTTAAAAAAACAACTTTGGCGAACTAGTCCTAGGAATTTGGTTTAACCTCGATAAAACCCCTGTGCCACAATTTTCATGACTCTCTTGTTCAATAATTATTAAAAAAAGACAAATTCCATAGTAGTTTTTGTAAATATTCTGAAGTTTCTTTAAAATTATTCAAAAGCAGATGCCACGATTATGCTATTCTAAGTGTTTCAAGACTGTCAGTCACAAGTTAGTGAACTGAGCCTTAATTTCTTCTTTTTCTTTAATTTCAGAAGCCCAGAGACATTCGGCCGCCTCATTAAGCGGTTATTGAAATATAAAGCATTTTCCATTCAATTGTTTTAGCCTAGAGGTATACAAACACAACACACAATGAGATACAGAGAGAGGGAGAAGGAAAGATATATACAACATTGTTTACATTTCCTGTAATATGAAATGTTGAATATTGGTAGCATTTGAGAATAGGCTTTGGTGAAGATGTGGTGAGTTTTATAAAATATTCAAACGTTCATCTGTGTGCTAATGTGAAACTTGTGTTCGGTTGAAACCTGACATTTTTTAAACATGTTTTTTTTTCCCGGGTAGAACTGCCATTTCAAATCTATTCTAGAAGAGCAAAGTCTTGCCAACTCACACAGAATTGACGCAAAGACACACAACATCAGAGAATCAAAATATCTCCTACCACTTAAAAGCGTGCAATCAAGCATACACCGGAAAAATAAAAATCATGTTTGGATGTTAAAGTTTCACAAACCTCATTTGACTTGCAGTTTGATAAGACGAGAGAACTCCAGTGCCATTCTTCTTACAACTTTCAAAACACTTGGAACTTCATCTTTTTATAACAAGCTTGTACTTTGTTTTTGACTGCTTTCGTTCCAAAATTCAAGAATGAAACGGTGGAACAGCTTTTTTTCCCCCCACCACCGAAGTTTGACCTTGGACCATTTAGAGTTTCACTCTCATTGCTCTGAGATCTTAATTAATACATTAAAAAACATGACACTTTAAATATCCTGCTTTAAAGAGGATATGTTCTACTGTCTAGTTCACTTATAATGTTAGTTAGTCAAGGTTTCCTTCACTAAACAGTTGTAATTTAGTTGTGACCACGTTATTTCACAAGGTGCACCTTTGAGAATGCTGTGCTATGATTATACAACTCTATTGCATGTGGAAAATAACAATATATTGTCTAATTTTAGTAAGTTAAGGTTGTCGTTATTCATGCATGAATCTATATGACTACGGTCTTAGTTAAGTCAGTGCGTTCATAAAAACCCCAAAATGACCCCCAACCCCTTAATCTGTTATTTCAGAGCAGTTTCACTGTCAACCAACAACAGTGAGTTGAAACGTTCAGTAATACTAAAAAAAAAACTAAAAAAAAAACAATAGGACAAATACAACAGAAAAAAAGATACGCATGAAATGAACAATTTAGCCTATTGCTTATAATAGCCTACAGAAATTGAATAAAGTAATCAAATTATAAAAAATTACACAAATTATTAAAGTTACTAATGTTATTCAGTGAAGAGCAGTGAATGATTCTCTCATTTTCTTTTGTTGTTTGAATAACGTTAAATGACAGAGAGCAGCGGGTTTATTGGGCTGCTGTCACTTTAAGACCAGATGCACTGACCTAATACACTGACAAGCATTCGATTACTATCCCAGCTGTTTATGATCACTGAAGATATAACGTTTAAGTTAAAACGTCCCCAAGACGGACATTCTGACATATCTTTGCATCTATTTGTCTGTGTAAGCGCACACCTAAAGCCCAAAGTATGTGCTTGTCCATGTTGTGTTTGTGTGTGTAAACTGATCGATTAAGTAAGCAGCATTTTGACTTCTTGACTTCAACAAAACCAGACGTTACCACACAAATCACTTTTCTAGGTTTTCTGACAAAACCCATTTACAACGTTATTTTTCTGAACAAATGAAATACATTTTCAATGAAAAAAATGAAAAATTAATAATCCTTTTATTTCCTTTTTCCACACACTGGCAGAGACTGGAAACTACTGAAGCGAGTACACAAGGCTGAATAAATTGTGTGTATGTGCATAAATCAAACCTTCTCTCGGTCTCAAAATACATTTATTAACCAGCACCTCAATGAGAGCAGCTATCGCAATGCAGCTCTTTTCAAAGCCAACAATATCACAAATTAAAAACTCGCAGAAGCTCAGTCTCAAAAAAAAGAAGCTTTTTTTTGGTCCATTTTGGCTTTGTAAATGTTTAAGGGTACTAGAGGCTAGTACTTTTATAATAATATTCAATATTTACACAAAGACTCTCCTGGTTCCACAAACAGCAATGGGAGCTTTAGTGTAGGTTCTACCAGGAAGACAGTGTTTACAGTGCTTTTCTATATACACTTACAATACACTATGCATACTATGCTCCTCCATGCTTACAGTAACTACTGTATAGGAAGTGTCTCCCCATGAAAGCTTAATTATCTGCCACGGAAGGTATTTAACTTCATTAAAGCACTCCTGAATTTATCTACCCGGGTGAGTTGGAAATAATTGTCTTGAAATATGCCAATATCTTGAGGGAACACCATAGGATGCACCTGGCCTGTTATGGCCTTGGTTATTATTATATTACCATCTATTAGACCTGATAACTCCCATGAGACACTCTTAGTCTTACACTTATACTGCACTACTGTACTGTACTTACACATGGATACTGTACACTTATATGATAACTCGTATGAGGCAGAATGCACATCAAATTCATCAGGATATTTAAAGGCTGAGCAATTCAAAATCACATGAAATCATGCACCGAATTCATTATCGAGTTAATGAAACAAAGTCTGTTTTTAATGATCATATTGCAGACATTTAAATACATTTTTAGGCAAGACTGCTCAAAACTTTAGGGTCAGTAAGATTTTTTATTGTTTTTAAAAGAAGTCTCTTCTGTTCACCAAGTCTTTATTTATTTGATTAAAAATACAGTAGAAACAGTAGCATTGCAAAAATATGACTACAGTTTGAACTAACTGCTTTTTTAAAATATACCATTTAAAATGTTATTTTTTCCTATAATATCAAAGCAGAGTTTTCAGCAAGAAACTTTCTTATTATCAATGTTGAAAACCATTGTGCAGCTCAGTATTTTTGTGGAAACCCTGATACATTTTTCTTTGATAAATAGAAAGTTCAAAAGAACAGCATTTATTTAAATTAAAATAAAGTCTTTACTAACATGTTTGATCAAGTTAATACTTTCTTTTTTTTAAAAGTACCGACCCCAAACATTTGAACAGTTAGTGTATATATTTAGTCAAAATTTACACTACTTGTGTTGACATAAGGGTGTTGAAAAATAACCCATTTTTTCATAATACCTACTACATGATTAACTGCACGCACAGAGGATAGACGTCACTGCGGAACACTCACACACAGACTCCCACAAAGGATAGACATAATTTACAGATCTAATTATCATTTCCCGTTCATCTAAAATGATTGGGTTGGTAACTACACTGCATACTGCCATTTGATTAATCGCCCTCTGGTTACCAGCATTTTTTTATGCAGGGTCACTAACTTCATTACTGAAATGCTGGGTCAACAGCAAAGCATTGTCTGAGAAGTAAGAGATTGCTGAACATATCAGATTTCTTTCTGAGAGACCTTGGCTTATTAACTCAGCTGGATCTTTTCCTGTCCCGCTATAATACAGGGTGTTTGGCCACTGCATTTCCGATGGAAGCTCCATCTTTCCAAGCTAAAGGGCCACACAGTCTGCTGAGCATCTCCACTCCAATCTGCTGCTGGTAGAAGCTGCCAGATCTAGTGATCAGAGGCCAGTTTCACCATTTGTTTCATGATTGTAGAGCTTTAGATTAGTGGAAGTTAAAGAAATAGCTCAAAAATAAAAACTGAAATGAATGAAACATGAAGGGTGTCTCATCCCTTTAAGATCCTCAACGTCTGATCCATTCATGCTATTCTAATGCACATACATTCTAGTCCACTCAGATCAATGAGCTGTGTGCTGCATATCTTAAAAGGGTAAAGACAATCAACGATAGAGACGCCATTAAGCAGCTATTGTAGCTTCAACAGACTATTAATACAGAGTTGATTTAAAAGTCACAACAATGGACGTGTTTGTACTGTCACACTATTTAAAGAAATGCAATTGCATCTGTTTCTTTCTGATGTTTGAGGAACTACCACAGGGACAGGGATTTGATCTACTTTCTTAAATACACAAACAGTCACTAAGGGATATTACGCAACATGATTGTAATATATTTCCCCAGTAGCATGTACACAGATTGAATAATCATTCATATTCTTACCTCCATAAAGAGCTTTCCGTGACACTTCCCAGATTGAAGTCGTACAGTTTGGTCAGCATGAGGATCACCTGTACAAAAACACAAGAAGTTGTAAAAAGTTAAATCTATATCTAGTTCAGCCCAGATTGACATGCAATCTGCAAGCAATCACATCAAGACCGCATGGCACAAGCTAATTGGCCTCTGCTGATGAGACCCAATGAGATTGCTTGCTTAACATTTAAATAGTTTGGTTCATTGTTTGCTGTAAGCTAGTCCTGCTAGTCCTAAGAGTTCCTCTGAACCCCTCCACCTCCCCCAGCTCCACCTGCCTAGATCTGCTAGGGGATTTGCAGTATGTATGTCTATTTATGAAGCAGCAGCATATCTTACATGCTCACGACAGCATGTCTGTGTCTCTATTAGCTGTGGCAAGTCCATACTTGCTCTGCAGCAGCAATAATAATCAACAGCAGCAGCATAGCAGATCTAGTCCGCCAAGATCAAATACATCAACACTGCCATATTCAATAACATGCTAAAACCATTCCAAGAGTTGTCATGATTGATATATTTATATATACTTAATTAATCAAATCAAAATTGATTCATGGTTGACAAAAAAAAATCTAACTGGTCACCATTTCAATTAATTTCTGCCTTAATTGTAAAAGTCCTATACGGTGTGACAAATTAATCAATAAAATATGACTGTAGATCATAAAAGGTGCGTATATGATTAAAAAAAATAGCAAAATGCTGTTTAAAGTTGTTTTAGAGTACAGGATGCCATAAGCATGTCAACTTCTCAAAAACATTCCATACACTCCCATATATATGTGTCCCATATATCTGTGATGTTACTTTAAAATTAAATTAGATACAAGTTCAATTAAATAAAAAAATGAATTTTGGATTCCTTTTTTAATGCATAAGAGCAGGGATGAGGCGGATAGAGAGAACCCAGATGCAAGCACCAGTTTATTTGAGAAACACATACACAGATAATCCAATCCAAGAGCAAGAGAATAATCCACACAGAAGGCAGGGGATCGACAACAGGAACACACAAACAGGAGCAACGACCAACAAAGGAGGTTTAAATAGACAGGTTAACAAGGGGCTGATGAGGGACAGGTGTTGGTGATTTGTTGTCATGGCAACTAATTAGGTTAACTATGGCGACAAACAAGGTACAAGGCAAAACAGGAAGTGAACACAGAAACAATGGGAACTGAGAATACACTTCAACATAAAAGTCAATACAGAACACAAGACACAGCACAGGGTTTGTGACAAAATCGACTCTAAGCAGAAAAGTCCACATCAAATCTGAATCAGAATCATTATTGAATCACCCATTATATAAAGTGCTCAATAAATCAACCTCAAAATTCACAAATCCTCACATCTTGCAGCTCTTCGTCTCAGCATAAAACACCATTAAATGATGCATCAGGCTTCCTCCTTGACACCCTAATAATTCATCTCCTCATTACTTAATCATATCATGCTGAATCTAAATACAGCGCTGTAAATATCCTTTATAAGATTCTTAAGGTGCACGAGACTGTGCTAACTAGGTCAGTCAAATTCCTCCAGGAAAATTAGAGATGGGAAAGAGAGCGAGGAAATTCATGCCTGGAGCGAAAAAAAGTAGACTCATAAACGTACAATCTATTTATGCTCCAAGAGTGAATTCATACCTGTATAAACCTCAAAGCCTTTTGAAGGAACGCGGATCATTATGGGGGAAGAGTTCAACGATTCTCTCAGAACATGGTTACAATAACAAGCGTGGGAAAAAAATACATATTAACTCATTGAAAAGCCCTTCAATCATAGGGTAGAGCACATTCTGATTCAAGATATCATGTTAAAATTGAAGCATCTAGAAATTATGTCATAGCATGTCATTAATTTACAAGAACAGTCACCCAAATCATTTCAGGAGGAAAACAATGAAATCAGCCATGACGGCTTTCTACGTGTGACAAAAAGAAAAAAGGGTGAAGAATCATTCAAACAGAAGGGTACTAAGAAATGGAACAATGAAATTCTTCTAAAGCTCAAAGAATACTGCAAATCTCCATGTAAAACAGGCTTTAGTCCACCAGACAACACCTTTAACGCTATAGTCAATTCGTTCAGCAATGGGAACAGCCTGAACTGCTGAGATCTCTTGTTCTCTATTTGAAAAGCTGCCCTGACATTTACATACAGTTCAGTAACTGGGAGCAAAGCACCAGTGCACTGCTCAACCACGGGAACAGCTCTGTGTAATATGAAGACAGACAGAAAAGACTTCTGGAGTTTGTCAAAAGAGCATACAGCGGCTGCAAAAAGTATGTTGACACTTAAAGGGATAGTTCACCCAAAAATGTCGATTTTGTCATCATTTACTCACCCTCAAGTTGTTCCAGACATGTACAGTATGAGTTTCTTTCTTCTGTTGAACTCAAAAGATGATATTTTACAGAATGTTGGTAATCAAACATTTGACAGTAGCCACTGACTTCCACAGTAGGAAAAAAAATACTACGCAAGTCAATGGCTCCCGTCAACTGTCTGTACCAATATCCTTTAAAATATCTTCTTTTGTGTTCAACAGAAGAAAGAAACTCATACAGGTTTGGAACAACATTCATGTATACATTTCCAACCCCACTTGAAGGACGCATGACTTCATACATCCACCAAAAATTCATTTGGATCCAGTTTGTTAAAACCCTTTTCAAAAACAATTAGGAAAAAGTACTTAAGTATGGTGACTTAAGTATCCAAAAGGTCTAAATACTCTTTAGGGAACACACTTCAATAGTGACCCAATTTCAATATATGAAAAGGTTTTGTGGTTAGATGGAAACGAGATAGTAGCCTTTTAGAGAAAAAAAAAGAAAAGAAAGAAAAAACATTTATACTGTATGAGTGGTGCAAAAGAACTCTATTCCTTCAGTGAATTACGCTGGCTATAGCATCATGCTGTGTGGTTTTCTCATCAACAGTGTGCATGTTGTTAAAAGGAACAATGGATAGTGCAATACACAGCCAAACACTGCAAGAGGACCCGTTTCAGTCTGCTGGATCATCTTACTGGGACAATGATCTCAAACAATAAGGCAATTTAAAATAGAGAGTTTAAGAAGAAAATATGCATATCCAGTGACACAGTGGAAGATTAATCCAATTGAAAATCAGTGGCACTTTTTATAAAAAAAAAAAGTGCTGTAAAATCTTCTTCTTGTTAATGGTTGTTCATTCTTTAAATCATTACCACCACCTACAGTACTTTAAATCATTTATAGCCTGACTATATTGGCATTTGTTTAGGTCCTCAAATTATTAGAGATCTGGTATTACGCTTCAGCTCCTCCGTTTTCTGCTCAAATCTCCAACTCAGACACAAGCATCGCATCGCACCGCTCTAAATTCTGTTTTCTATATTGCTGAACTTAAGATTACAACCTCTCTTCCATTCCCATATCTGATTTCTACGGAGCCCCCCTAGTCCCACTTTGTCAAAAAAATTTATTATAACTATCTTGTGGCCTCAAGATAAGTATCTCATGGCCTCAAGATAGTAACTCGTGGCCTCAAGATACTATTTCGTGGCCTCAAGATAGTATTTCGTGGCCTCAAGATAGTATCTCGTGGCCTCAAGATAGTATCTCATGGCCTCAAGATAAGTATCTCATGGCCTCAAGATAGTAACTCGTGGCCTCAAGATACTATTTCGTGGCCTCAAGATAGTATCTCGTGGCCTCAAGATAGCATCTCTATCTTGAGGCCACGAGATACTATCTTGAGGCCACGAGATACTATCTTGAGGCCACGAAATACTATCTTGAGGCCACGAAATAGTATCTTGAGGCCATGAGATACTATCTTGAGGCCACGAGATACTATCTTGAGGCCACGAGATACTATCTTGAGGCCACGAAATAGTATCTTGAGGCCATGAGATACTATCTTAAGGCCACGAGATAGTATCTTGAGGCCACGAGATACTATCTTGAGGCCACAAGATACTATATTGAGACCACGAGTTACTATCTTGAGGGCACGAGTTACTATCTTGAGGCCACGAGATACTTATCTTGAGGCCACGAGATACTTATCTTGAGGCCACGAGATAGTTATAATAAATTTTTTTGACAAAGTGGGACTAGGGGGGCTCCGTAGATTTCACCTCATCAAATACACCATTAATTATCAGATTAAAAAGTAGTGGACTGATCTCATTGCCCTGCAGTGTTGTAAAGTCCTCATGCCACTAGTGCTATAAGGGATGTCATTTTGCTGACTTCAATCACATGCAGGATTGCCAGGTCTGAGTAACAAACCTAGCCCAATGTTCCTATCCCAAATATAAAAAATGTATGCCACTCAAATACATAATTTACAGTCACTATATGCTAATGTCTGTTTTCATAAAGGAGCTTCCTACCAACCTTTTTCAGCCCAACAGTTTAAAAGGAGACCAATTCCGAGGGAAAACCGCAGACTTGGCAAACCTGATCACATGCCGACTGTACCTCCAAAATCACCAAAATCCCACCCTTCAAAGACTGTTAACCAATGGGATGCCATGCATTCCTGAATGCATACAATGACTGACAGATAGAGGGCATTTCTGATTGGCTAAAAAGTGTGGACCACTCCCCTGGCTCTAATTAGTGTATGTCACAGAAACAAGTGATCTGTAATAAAATTAAATAATTAAAAAAAAAAAAAAAAAAAACTTTAACCTCACAAATATTGTAGGATATAGTGCCTTTTAAAAGCAGTTTTTTTGCGCATTTCAGATTTATTTTCACTTGAATATTTTCTAATATTAAACAACAATATATATTTGAACAAATGTATAACTCAGTAAAATAAGCAAGGAAATTCTGCTTGTTAATTTTGCACTCCTAATATAATACAACACAGCCATTAAAGCTGAAAAAAAATGACTTTAATACTGCTGATGCATGTTTCTGCGAGTAATGAGTATAAGCTGTTTACATGTTGAGATTTTTCTGATTAAGCTTCCCTCATTTACAAAGGCTCTGGCTTGATTCTCTGTGCATTCTGATTAGACGTATTAGACACTTCACTGCAGTGCTGTTCTGAGCACCTTATTAAGTCTTTTCTTAAGTTCTAGTTATGTACGCTGAATTACATGCATAAACATATTTACAGACGAAACAACACAGGCACATAATTTGAAATAACACTAAAGTATGGCTTTGAAAGGTGTAAACTAGTTGAAAGGGCACACATCATGCATTTATCTTTTTTTTTATCAATAGGGTACATAAATAAACAGTAAATGAAGCATTGCACGCTATTGGATTCCTGTTAGAGAAGTCATGTTGAACTTTTAAGAGGATAGTTCATGCAAAAATGCTCCGTAATGGTCAAATACATCCACTGCATTTGATTTCAAACATGTTTGTTTTGTACAGCAGTGAAACAAAAAACAGTTATACATAGTTTCACAGGCTGAACTCTCCAAATGGCTTGTGGGTAGTGTTTTGGATGGATGGTATTGGGCCATGCTCGTGTATTAGAGAGGAGAAGATCATTCCCACTGAAAAAATAATATGTTGCACTCACACAGGTGTTGTCAAACCAAGTTATCCCAGTCTCGGACACCAAAAGCAATTCGGCAACAATTTCACATGTGGGAGAGGGCTGTGAAACCTATAAGGCCATCCACATAATTTTCACTATCTTAACAAATAGTGACATGCGGCCATAGCATTGCCAGTACTAAATTGTCCAAGTCAAATTTGTTCTAGTTTATTTTCCTGCACAAAACTCGAAGTACTGTCTCCATACACCCAATTTATAACAGTCACAGCCCTTGGCTACGACTGAGTAATGTTTGGAGGGAAGAAAGCCTATTAACTATTCTGTAAAAACAATCTACAGGCCTATTCAGACGGGATTAGTTTTACATCCTCTGTGATTTTAATCCTGTCCGATTTGCCCATGTCAGTGATTATTCTTAGACTTTTTTTACAGAGAAGAATTACACTGTCTTTTACCTACTATAAAACGTCCTGAAAAAAAAAAAATACCCACAGGTGAAAGTAGTCCTGTGTGAATTGACTTGCTGGTAAAACAATCCTTTGAATTGACTCTCAGCAGTCCATGTCCAGTCTGCATGCTGTAGATCAAGCACTCCAAGTGTCTCAGTAGACTTGAACAATAAAAAACACACAAAAAAATGAAAAGACATAGGTTACAACTTCTTAGACGTGCTTGCTGTTGTGTATGGATTTGTGGACTTTTTCCTTAATTCTGACAAGTATGTGTAGTGCAGTTCTGCTTTGGGAGACCCAAGTTCTGAGTCATGGACCTTTCCCGATCTCCCCCCCCCCCCCCCCCCCCCTCTCTCTCTCTCTCTCTCTCTCTCTCTCTCTCTCTCCTCCTGTAAGTTCTCTACCATCCTATCTGAGTTTGTCCTTGGACATTTGTTTCACTTCCTGTCTCATGTGCCATAGGCTGTGTTCGTAATTGGCCCACCTAAACACTCATTCACTATTCCCTACATTACTCCACAAATATAGTCCACTTGAAAGAGTGTATGAAAACGAGTTAGCGAATTCAGACACTGAGTGAGCCGGAAGGGCTGCTGCTTTTGCATAGTTTGTGTTTGCTGTTTTTTTTCTCCTAAAGCTTGTTGAACATGCTATGCCAAAAGTCCCTGGATGCATACTATTTGCGGTAGATTTTGGGAATGTGAATCCGTTCACACGACAGTTAGATTGCCCACAGCCCACTGTGGTTTGAAGAAGGATTCGGTTCAGAATTACAAACTACAAACATGGTAGATGTGCTTGAGAGCAACCTTTTAAGTGAGCATGGAACAGAAGCTGTGGTGTTTTTTCCCTGTTATAATATATTTCATAACAGTGAAAAGGCTTCTCGAACAAGAAAAAAAAAAACTAGGGCGGGACTTGATTTTGTCCATGGGGAATTGATTGAATGGTTGTGGTTTGGAATTGGTCGATTTCATGTGAGTGACAGGTTGTCCCGCCCTCACGCCATGTAAACACAGCGTCAGACTTTTTATCCGACGGGTTGAGTTTGAAAAAGTCCGTTTTTTAAAGAAACTTCAAAATAGCTGACATTGCCGTTGTTTTGCAGATTTCAAATGCACAACGTGCATTTTCAGTGGCGTATTGACTGCCTTTAGGTTTTGTCGGTGTGTAAGGTCAATTATTCATCCCTGGACAGCGTCTTTTACGGTAAACATTAGCCGAAGGACGCTGAGCCCTTCTGTCTCTTACATATGGGGAGTGTTGTAGGTGGCCTTGCTACTGCCAGATGAACTCATACCGCAGTGTGCATATGTCGTATTACAAAGCTTGCCAATTAAACCTATCAATGTCAGTCAGCAGCAGTCCATTAGATTCACACTTCATAAACTTTCATGCTGTATAAAGATACCACATGTAGGCCTACTGTATGTTGCCAAGATGTCTGTAAAGGAGCGCACTGTATCATCTGAAAAGCAATGCTTTCTATACTAAGTATTTAAAATTCACTATTAACATGGTGAACATGACATTTGATTTAAACTGTTGCACTGTTAGAATTAACTTTATGGATGCCAAGTTTATTAATGTGGTATAGTTCAGATACACCACACATAGACAGCATGTAAAAACAAGATGTAAACATGATGTAAATAAATAGGTCTGTCTATACAGTATGTGACAATGTTACTTTAGTATTATTTCTGTACTATTGGAGTATTTATCAATTATTTATTTAATTAACATATTTTTCATATTTTAACATATGTTCAGTTTTTTTTCTTCTTTTTAGTATGTTTATAAAGTTGGATATAATGCATTACTTTCTGTAATTTAATTTCTGATGTTATTGCATTGAATACAGTTTAGACTAGAACAATTCTATACAAAACAATAGTAGATTTAACATCAAAATTTAACGTCTAATGTTAAAATGTATGTTTTTGATGTAACCTTCTCCCTATACATATTTTTGTCAGTTTAAGATTAATTTATACAATTGCAAATTGTTTATTTGAACAGTAATCAGTAGAACAGTAGTACTTTAGTACAGTAATCGAATTACACTGTTGAAGATGTAATTAGTAGCTATTAATACATTTGAGTAACTTTAATATTTTTTATTATGTATATTCATTTATTTTTATTTCAGTTTTATTTTTATTCATTTTATTTTAGTTTGTAGCAAAAGCAACATGTATAATTCATCTATCAACATTTAAGCTAGTTTTTCATCCAATATTTATATTTTATTGCAGCTTTATTTCAATTAAGTTTTAGTTTACAATATTAAAACACTGGTATGCGAGTCGTCTTATAGTAGGAATAGGGCATCAAAGTTTGATTTGTAGTGACATGTCTCATATAAAATTGCATAACAAGAATGCTGAGGGGAGAAGGTCCAGGAGAAGGACTGTTAAAATCCAAGATGAAAGTTGGTGTGAAGGACATGGAAACTTAGCTGTAGACCCAGAAGTCTGAGACCAGAAGGCCACAGATTATGTGTCAATAAAACTGCATTACACTGATCCAGGACCTTGAGGATACTATGTGCTTGCGTTTGAGAAAACAGTTCAGTCAAGTCTGCAGGTATTTCCATTATAAGACTCTTATTATGAATTTTCTTTTTGTTCTGTTACGTTCCACATATGTTTAGTATTTTGTATTTTCCTCTTTTGTGCCTTTGTTTCTACATATTATAGCTTGCATTCATTGGACTGAATTTGGCTGTCATATTGTCAGACAGCGAGTTTGTCTTTATTTGCATTTAGTTAACAGATGACAGCATATGCAAATGACAACATAAACATCATCAGCGAAGTCAAATGTAAACAATCCGATGTTAAAGCTCCAGTAGGTAACTTTTGAAAACACGTATTTGCTAAAACTGTCATTATGTCCTGACAGTAGAATATGAGACAGATAATCTGTGTAAAAATCAAGCTTCTCTGGCTCCTCCCAGTGGTCCTATTGCCATTTGCAAGAAATACACGCTCCCGGTCAGAAACAACCAATCAGAGCCGAGAGGAGTGTCTTAGCAGTGTCAATCACGCTCGTGTACGCGCTGATCACACCCCTCTCTTGCACAGCGCGAGCGCCGGAGCGCGAGCCGTCGTTCAAACTCAAGATTGCCGGCGTGCTGCAGCTGTGCTTATGACGGAGAAACAACCTAAACTGCCAATTCTCGAGTGACACCTGCTCATAAAACAAAGAGGTAAAAGGAAAAAGACTGATGACGATAAACAACCGAAAAAGAAAGAATTACACAGAGCCCATTGACTCGGTGTCAAAACTCTAGCCGCATAACATGTAGATAAAATGTCACGCACTCTGCTAAGCAACAATTAAAACCTGCTAATTCACTGGCTTGTCATGTTGCTGAAATAATGTACTAGCACACCTTATCTAGCATTATATATCGCTAGAATAATTACTTACATGCTGTAACGTTAGTGTAGTGGCAATTTTAATGATATTCATTGATCTTTAGTAAAATATAGATGATTCAAAGAATGTCACATGTGTGTCTCTCACTTGTAGTGAGAAAGGATTCTGTTTATGTACCTGGGGAGGCAGAAGAGGGAGACACTCCAGAGAACAGACGAACAAGGACCTCTGACCTAGATGTCAGAAGGCCATTTGGTGCAGGGGAGCTTAGTGGGCCAACTAGTGACGTCTATGGAAAACTACTGGGAGGAAGGCTCTGGGGGGAAGAAGGCCTTGAAACTAAGATAAAAGCTAGTTCAGTCTGTCTGGGGGTGTGTCACTCTTCTGCACAGGGTAACAACTGTGTATTAGACTGCTCCTATTCTTGCAAGAATAAATACTTCTATTTTATATAATTTGACTCTGAGTGTCTCTTACGCAGTGATGTTTGTTTGAGAATTTTTGCCACAACATTAGTTACCGTTATATTAACGTTATCTTACTAGCTATTTATAACTTATAGAAAGAGTGCAACGTTATAAAGTTACATGTAGGCTATTGGAAAATACATAATGATTTGAGGACCAAGTTTGTAGTCAAAGTATGGGCAGGCCATAGTCAATGTAAAGCATATTATTGACGTTTAGTCCCTATTAGTGAATGTGCCATATAACTTTTTATCCGCCGTCATCGGTGGCCCTGTTTACTAGCCTGCGCGTTCACGACAGGCTCCGCTGTGGAGGACGAGCTGTGGAGAGAGGGCTGTAGCGCAGCAGAGAGCAAGGGGGTGGGACCTGGAAGTTGTGCTTGTTCAAATTTTCAGGCTAAGTCAACGTTTTCTCAAGACTCCCTACTGCAGCTTTAACAAGACACCCTTGTAATTTCTTTTGACAGAAAACTGAAAAGTAATTAGTGGTGGAGCGTGAGAATAAACAAATATGTATTAGTACATCATTGTCGTGCAAACACCCTGAGTTTCTGTTTACTAGAAGGTCACTAGTTTACCCTTGTTTGTTACCATAGTTACTGATGTTCCACACCTGTTTCTAGTTTTTTTCTGCATGTTGTTTAGTTTATTTTAATAAAATACTGCTGCATGTAAATCCTCGCTTTAACTAGTACTTCCTGCAACTGAGTTTTGCCAACTTAGCGACTTTTCAGACCCCCTTAGTGGCTTTTTCTCTTTTTTTTTCCTTAAAAAAAGCGCCTAGTGACAAATCTTGCGACTTTTTGGACTCCTGGTTAACATGTAGTCAGTCAGTAGTTAAGATGTAGTATCACACTCGTTCCGATGTCAGGTAAATGAGAACAGCTTTATTGGACATTCAGCTGTTATATAAAAATACAGTATGTGAGTATGGATTAGGAGAGAAAACAGATGTGTTTTCACAGAAGTGCAGACAGTTGGCGAATGACGTCGTCTAGTTCTAGATAGTTCACCTAAAAATGATAAATCTGTCATTTACTCATCATCATCACTCCAGAACTGTATGACTTTTATTTCCCCTCTGTGAAACGCAAATGAAAAAAAAAAAAAAAAAAAAAAAATGCCTCAGTGTTTTTTGTTGTCCATACAACGTAAGTCAATGGGGTCCAATGTCTTCTTTTGTGATCCGCAGAAGAAAGTAAGTTCTACGGCAATGGAACGAGACAAGGGAAGAGTAACATTGATGCTGTATTAGTCATCTGAGTGTATTATTTGCACTGCTCAAAGCTGCCAGCTTGGACCTCATACTCTCCCTTTCTGTGCTTGTGTCCTTGGTTTAAAAAAAACAAGGACTAAAGTTCCACAACAAATCTCACACATACAGAGTCACAAATGAACAGCCTCCACAATCTCCTGTGGCTCTGGAGGTCACTGAGTGAACAGTGAACACACGGAGAATACTGAACTCAGCAACCAACAGACTGCAAGACAAGCTGTCTATACATACAGATTGAGATATTTTACTAATGCTAAGCTACAACACACATATGTGTAGACCAACAGAGCAAGACCCAAAGTTCAAGTATAACATACATATACAGTATAAGTGCAGTATGTGTTTCTACTCAGCGAATAAGTGAGAAAGTTTTGTGTGTAATGTTGTCACCCTGGCTAGGGAATCACCTGGAGGAACAGCGGGATGGGAAAAGGAGTGTGAGATGTTGCATTGTCTGAGAATCAATCCCAAGCAGCACTTGGGAAAGCATTGTGGTGGAAAGAGCCATTGGCTAAAGATGCTCAAAAGGCAATGCATTGTGGGTAAGATTCGCAAAATTGTTCATGATGGATTTCCACTGCCACTGATTTCAAAGAAAAAAGGTGGAGTCCTATAACAGGCATTGATTAGTTATTGATCAACGGATTTATTTTTGTATTATTATTTTATAGATTTTATGTATTATTGATACTGTAATGAGCCACTTACAACTTTCTATTCATCAAATAATTCTGAAAAGAGTTCTGCTTCCTATTTTTGCTCTAAGTAATTAGTACAAAAATTCCATTTCTTTTTCGCCCCGAAATTCCGTGTCAAAAACTGTATAGGGAGGGAAAGGATTTAATCTTCCCATAACTTGTCAAGTGCGCTCCATCTCAATTTACATACAGATAATTCAAAGACACAAACTTCGAGGATGTAAAAACAGAGGGTTGCTGCTTTATGTACATTCAAAAGGAAACAGCCATCGACTTCCTCAACATAAAACCTGCCAATATGTCATTAGCAGATAAAAAACATCATTCATGCTAAATTAAGCTCCCAGTACACGCTTGTTGCTTTCCCAGTTTTGAATATTCACTTTTTTTTTCCCCCATCATGTTCTGTTTTTCAAAGTGACAAAGAGTGTCTTAGAGTTTTTAAGCAGACAGTTGTCATACTGTCAGACAGCGAGTTTGTCTTTATTTGCATTTAGTTAACAGATGACAGCAAATGCAAATGACAACACAAACATCAGCAAAACAATCCGATGTAAACAAGACACCCTTGTAATTTTTTTGAGGGAAAACTGAAAAGTAATTAGTGGTGGAGCATGAGAATAAATGAAAATAAATAAAATCTCTCTTTTTTTTTTTTGGAGATATAAAACCCTGAGAGATATAAAATAGATGAGAAAATAATAAACCCAGACACCTTTGCTTATAGATTTATTTGTTCTCATGCACACACACACACATATATATATATATATATATATATATATATATATATATATATTATAATATATATAGAGAGAGAGAGAGAGAGAGAGAGAGAGAGAGAGAGAGAGAGAGAGAGAGAGAGAGAGAGAGAGAGAGTACAGCATCTTGCTAATTTCAGATTTGTCAACCGCTCTATTTAAAAACCAAAATATAGGCTTAATCCAATTAGCACAATTACAACACGCATGCATAATCAAATCTTCATTAATCTGAATATCGTTGTAAACACAATCAAAAAGCTGTGCTAATTGCAGCTCTCATTTTAAACCTGAAAGCCCTCATGAACTGAGCTAACATCAACATACCCGCTCTGAAACCCGGCCGTCGCCCCAAACCGCAACCCGAGATGAAAATACAGTGCTGGCCAAATCATTAGCTAATGCCTTTGTGTATGGCAGTGTGACTCACAAGTTGTGATGAATTATGAAGAGCGCCATCGTAACAGATTAATTACGTCCAGCAAAGTCTGAATGCCTTTTCCAGGCCTGGCACTTTGAGATGCCAAAGAGAGATGTCAGTATCTCATAAAAGGCTTGCTAAACAAAATATAACGAGTTTCACACTTACACAATAATGGTGTCGAAACCATTTTCACCATTTTCACCATTTTCACAAATTGCTAGTCAACTTCACAAAGAAATAAAAAGAAACATTGAAATAAACATGACATGTTGAAGTGGAAAGACTGAAATGGTATTTCCGGACTTCAATAATCTTTGTTTTACTTACAACTTTGATTTTTTTTATTTATTTGTCAGTTTTATTTTTCAGTAAAACTATCTAAGCATCCTATGAACAAGAACAAATTTGATATAGAAGTTTTTTTTTTTTTTTTTTTCTATTTTCTAACAAGTATATACACTACCGTTTAATTCTTTTAGTACGTTTTTTTTTTCCTTGAAAGAAATACTTTTATTCAGCAAGGATGCATTAAATTAAATTGATCAAAAGTGGCATTCATAATGTAACGCTGTTCTTTTGAAAGTTTTATTCGTCAAATGCGTCTCGGTTTCCACAAAAATATGAAGCAGCACAACTGTTTTCAACATTGATAATAATCAGAAATGAGCATCAAATCAGCATATTAGAGTGATTTCTGAAGGATCATGATGACACTGAAGACTGGAGTAATGATGCTGAAAATTCAGCTTTACATCACAGGTATAAAATATATTTAAAATATAAACCTGTTTAAGCAGACTTCTTTCAAAAACATTAAAAAATCTTACTGACCACAAACTTATTCTCTGAAAATAAGTCATACTATATTTTCCGTTTACTTCTGTCGAGATACTTTTACTGGAACGAAAAGCAAAAAATTATTTATTTCTATTTTTACCCTTTCTTTCTTTTTCTTCGATAGTGTGTTTTATGTTTGTTTGTTTTTTCAACTGCTCCCCCCCCCCCCCCCCCCCCCCCCCTTTTTTTATTGACTAAAATGACATATCTTGCAGAAAAGAAAGTCTTTTTTCTTTTATTAAAGTCTAAACAGCTCCTAATTTCCTGATAGAAGCTGAAAATGAATAGTACATCAGAGCTACTTTACCTGTGCGACTTGTTTCCCAAGAGCATTATAACCTTGTTACACTTCCATTTCGTCTTCCAGAGGAGCCCAATAACTTTTGTCCCATGATACCTTTTTAACAAACACCCATGTTGCTTTCAGCTCTGTCATTAAATAACAAAATGGCACAATTTTAGTGACATTACGGGGAACATTATGTAGAAATCTGAGACTAGTTCCGGAAGATAAATCCTAACCATGAGCATGAAATGTTCATTCCCAAAAGTGCAGTCAGCTTCTCTCGGGTCTTCGCGGAATACTGATTTTCCCTTTGCACTTCACCCTGCGTTCTGTTGCAGGACACTATGCATAAATCAATATCCCACTCAGACATGAGAATAGTTTTAAACAAGGGCCTTGATGAGCAATTTTGAGCGCAAAGCACTGCCTCTTCTTACGGATGACATGCTGGAACATGCTGACGCTCTTTACACGGATTGACAAGAGAGAGGGAGACACTTGACACAGACAGATGCTTCTTGAGAAAGTCCAGAAAACCACTGGTGTTATTCTACTTTGAAATGAAGCAATGGAAGCCAGCAAACAATTGCAGGTTCAATGACCAGAGGGATATTAAAATGTGAATAAATCAACATACAAGCCTTCTATTGTCAATTGGCGCTCGTTCCTGTTGTGTGTCCTCAATCTGCCAACTTACGTGAGTGTTGAGTCCCCTTTAAAACTCTTAAATGTACGTCTTGTTTTCTGAAAAAAATCATCAAAATTATAAGTTTAAGCTTAAAATAAGAAGAAAAAATCTGCCAGTGGGGTAAAAAAAAAAAAAAATGTAATTCAAAAGGAATTATTATCTTTCATACCTCACTGACAGATATTTTAACCCACATAAACCCACATAATATTCATTAATTTTTCATCATACAAGGCTTAATATTTTAAATCATTTTGCTTCTCGAGTAAATGTATTTTGACTTCTGAACGTTTTTTTTTTTATTTAAATATTTGTACTGGAAAACAAGATAAATACCAAGTAAGAAAATCATTTCCGCAGTGTTCAGGAAACCTGACCTTGACATCAAAACTTTTTAAATGCATCCTGAAACTTTCGATTTACTTGATAAAAATGATTTTGTGGTTGAAGTAAATTCTACAGAAAAAAACATTGTAATTTACACGAAAAACGTTAGTTCAGGCAAGAATTAAAAAAATAAGTAAATTCTATAGTAGTACTCAATTCAATCGTGTAGAAATGAAAGCGTAAATATCAACATTATAAAATTAAGTAAAATTACTCAACTTTTCTGATACTGGTGTTCCCATCATGCACTCGGCCCATGAATAATTAATGAGGTTTATTTTTCAATGTTTTCCATATGTATTTACACTATTTTATCATTGCTTTTGTTGTTAGGATTAGTAACTTGCCATTTTGTGACATTTGGAGTTCATTTTCTACTTAAAAATGACACATTCAAACACAAAAACGATCCCAAATGTTACCGTCATTGTGTATTGTCTACCAAGTATTGAGGTCTGCGTTCACACATAAAATACAAGTCATGAAGATACGGTGACACACACTATGTACTGATTACTTAAACATTTCTGAGTAAATCGTATACTTAAAAAGTGTGGTTTAATTCAATGTTATATTGATTGAGTGAAATGTTGTACAAAGAAAATTTCAATTAAATAGATATTACTGAACCTTAAATTAGCTGAATAAAAATTACTTCATTTCTTATATTACTTTCACTTAACTTAGCTAAGTATAGTTTATTTAATTCTGTGTGAAATTTACTCAAAAAATATCAGTGCAAAAACTTGCCTTAAAAAAATTAAGTAAATTTTACTCATTGTTTTTTACAGTGCAGGTTTACAAACAAACAAACAAACACATTTCCAGTGGATCTCAGACCTTAGGACCCCACAACACAGTATGTGTTTATATGCAAATGTGATTTCTTGGTTAAAATATGATCACGTATAATCACAAATAACTTTT